>OY987221.1:2256242-2856242 GCA_963920805.1 Primula vulgaris
GTCTGAAATAAAGGACATTTTACTGGCAGAAACCACTAAACCAGCATTTTTTTATAACTTTATAAAAATAGGAATATGTTTAAAATGTTGGTCTAAATCGTTAGAAAAAATGAGAATATCATCAATATAAACAATACTAAATGCAGAATGAGGATAAAAAATATCATTCATAATATTCTGGAATTCAGAAGGGCATTTTTCAAACCAAATGGCATAACATTCCATTCATAATGTCTCATAGGAACGATAAATCAAATTTCGAAAATATATTGGCAGACTGAATTCTAGTTAATAAATCTTTTTGTTAGGAATCGGATAACTGATCCATTTTAATACCTTATTTAAAGGTTTATAATTAATAACAAGTCTAGGAGCACCACGTTCAATTTCAGCATTTTTATAAACATAAAACGCAGTACAACTCCAAGGGGAATAAGATTTACGAATAAGGTTTTTATGTAATAAAGAATTTATTTCTTCTTTACAATATCAATAAGGTCGGGACCCATTTGGGCAGGCCGAGCCATAGTAGTAATATCAGTATCTTTAAATTCTTCTACATAAGTAAGAGTGACAATATGCTTTTTTCTATCCCAAAAAGCTGTAGGCAAATCACTACATATTTCTTTTTTAATAAGATTAGTAAGAAAGGCAATTTATCTCTTTGAGAAATAAGTTGTTTAGAAATATTCATCAGTTTTAAATCTTGCGTAAAAAATTGATTTGATTTTCTTTATAAATTAAGGTTTCCTTTATCATATCAATTTCGCGAATTTGGGGTTGGGAAATAAAATCAAACTTAATATTTTGACCATTGTTTCAGAAATAATACATTTGGAAGTGACCATAAAAGGTTCAATTAAATTTAAAAAGGGAGTTCCCAAAATGATTTGTTGGGTAAGGCCTTTTACCATAACAAAAGTTGTTTGGAAGCATATGCCAGAATTGCAAATATAAGCATTAGAAAGTTTATAATGAATCTTCATTCGAGAACCATCTGCAGTATTTAAAGACTGCGTAGTTTTATCATAATAATGGGTAGGAATTAATCCTTCACAAATACAATTTAAATCTGCTCCACTATCAATAAGAGCTGGTCCGGAAAAAGTAAATTCTTTGTTTATGACTATAGTGACATGAGAATGCCATTTCTGATAGTTAATTTTATCAATAATATTCAAAAAAGTGTCATCCTTGGAAATAATACTATCTTTTTTATTATCTTCCTTTTCCAGAGAAATATTTGTTTCTATTTGAATAAAGTTGCGAAGAAATTTTAGTTCATCTTTTAATATGTGAATTTCACTATGTAAATCAGAAATAGAAATATCTTTACTTTTGAGAGTATTAACCTCTGTCTGAGGGTTTTAACCTCATGAAAAATATCTTCATAAGAAGATTGTTTCGAAGGAGATGATTGGAGACTTTGAAAAACATGTTTTAGAGAATAGCTTCCTGAGTAATATAAGGAGTTTCTTTTTTCTTACCTTTTGTAAGAACATCTAAATAATGTTCAATCATTTTCTTTTTTATCTCAGAATTATCAATTTCATTAATAAGATCTAATATAGATCGTTCTTGAGAAGTAAGAACATTTAAGACTTAAACCATTCATATCAAGCATAGCTTTATAATTATTATCCTTGCATTCACAATCAGAAGAGGGGGAAGATGAACTATTAGAATGCGCAGATGTATCACTATTATAAATTTCAATATCATTAGTCTCTACTTCTTCGTCAGAAGAATATAGCATAACAGCTATAAGTTGTTTCTTAAGTCCTTCATCAGAGATTTCATTTAATCTCTTTTTTGTCCAACATCGGTTGGCATAATGACCTGTTTTGCCACATTTCCGGCAAATAATGGGAGCACTAGGATTATGGCTTGGTTTTGGTTTTGGTTGAGAGGACCTAGGTCGGGATGAACCAATATGGTGGTGGTCTCGTCTTGGTTGAGAGGATCTCTTTGAAAATCTTTTAGTTTTAGAAAAATATTTTTTCTTAGAAGACTTCTCTCTATGAGAATTTTGGGGGATTTGAAGATCAAATCCGAATTGGTCACAGAAAGTGCCTATTTCTTTTCTTCCTGTCAAATTTTGACTTTTTAACTGAGCTTTTAGTTTTATGTCATTACAGAGAGATAAACCCTCACCTACACATTCGCTAATAAGTTGACCATAGATTGTTGTATTCCCAGTTTTACGTAAAATCCTATCTTTAACTTTTTGAGCAAAAAGATTAGGGAGACCTGCAATGAATTTTTCTTTCCAAAAATCAGCATTTGCATCAGGTCTTAACATAATTTTAGTTAGGAAAACATCCTTATACCACCTAAAATGGGTTAAAGTGGGACATTTTAAATTGATTAATAAATCCTTATTTCTTTCAATAGCGACAGGATTAGAACCTATAAACGCTTGTACAATAGCAGTGAGAAGAGTATAAACTGCATTAGGTGAGACAGTATCTGTATAAGTATCTACACCTTGTTCCGTCTTAATAGGGTTCCTAACCATTTTTGTGGCTGTTAATATCGTTCGTTGTTGATCAAGGGTCAAAACATTATCCCACCAACCGCGTAATTGACCGGCAAAACCGGCGATAATGAATTCAACAATTTGGTAATCGGTGTTATTAGCACCTAGACAAACCGTAGAGTACATAGTCATTCTATGTAACATAACCATAATCTGGTATTCTGTCATACCATCAATATTCCATTCATAAATGGTTCTAGCACTAAAACTAGAAAAAATATTACCACCTTCTTCTTCATAAAGAAGATCTTGTGGGCTAGGTCGAGAATAATAATGCTTCATAGGGGCAGTTGGAACCGATTTTCGGCCAAAAGCAGTGGATTTTCCAAAGACATTTTGATTAATACTAGCCTGTTGTTCTGGAGTATTATCCATAGCTAAAAGTTGTTTTTCAAAACGATTTATATGATCGATATCAGTTAAATTTTCTGATAAGACGGCTATATTTTTACCTTTTCCAATATTCAGATTTTCTAATTGCTGGGTTAGCAAAGTAATAATAGCAGTATTCTGATTTGAAATAGTTATATCAATACTAGGTTTTAATATAGTAGGTTCAATCACCTGTTGAGTATGCGTATACGAGGAACTCGCTATCTCAACTGTATCTTTAGGGACTAGAATAGGTCCTTTTTCTTCAATACGATTAAGTTGGGAACAAATAGTTTGAAGGGTCAAATTTGTGAAATTTAACTGTTTTTCTTGTGGCGAAAAGGCTACGGATTCAATAATCGTATCACCAGATCGCAGTTTTAAAAGTTCTGAAGGGGGATGAATAGCAGAAATAGTATCCCCTTTTGCGGTTGTCCAATTTCGACGAAATGATTTTAAAACATGTAAAAAAGGACTATTCTCGATGGTTGCTTGATCAATAAACCATATAGGAAAAGAAACCAATTGTTTTATGCAATCAATATGACTATAAAATAAAGTTTTGTAATGTTGCTGTTCCATCTGACTATAAGTGGAAAAGAACCATGTGCGAAAAGAAGTATATTTCTCTTGATTCATATCTTTCACACAATCTTGCCTATTATAATTAAAAGGAATAGTTAACATATTAATAATAGAAATGTTATCAAACTCAGAAAGAGTTTCTGGTTCATTTTTTTCTTCGTGGTAAATAGCACGAGGAATACTTTGAGGAGTATTAGAAACTCCCTCAAAAACTAATTTATTAGCAGTTTGGAAAGATGCTAAAGAAGGGTTTGGAGTATAAAACCTAGCAGATTGACTCTGTTTGAAAGAACTTTCATAATCAAAAAAAGAACTTCTCGACGCTAGGCGTTTGCCTTTATCAAATTTGACAAAAACATGTCCTTCTTTTGTTTGAATGATTTCCTCAATCTTTTTATTTTCTACAGGTTCAGCTGGACTTGCTGACAATAAATTCCATTCCATGGGAGGTTCAATATCATCCCATTTAATAGTTTGAGGAGTCTGGACATCAGACTTTAATAAATTTGTTTCAATTAAAACAGTTTTGCCCTTTGTGTCAAAATTTTTTGCACGAGGACTAAGAGTAGTCATAGCTTTGTAATGAACGCGATAAGTAATATTTAAAGGTTCAGTTCCTTCCTTGAGTTTGTAACCATGGGTTTGGATATTCAAAGTAAGAACGTCTAAAATATTTTTATCTGTTAAAGAAACAGAGAAGTTTGGAAAACAGTTGAAATAGACTGGACCGTTACACAAACTGGTTTGAATAATACCTAATAAGGAATCTTTGAATTCTAAGTGACGACAATCGCGTAAAGCAATAAGGACAGAAGTATTTAATCCTTGAGCTGTAAGTGGTTTTACAGCGACTTGTACCATACCAAGATGAACATATTTGAATTTATCAAAATACCTACGTAGTTCTTCCTTATGAAGCAACTGAATAGTTTCCATATCACGGTTAATAGGGATAGTTTGTTCTATTGTTTTAACGGCCATAGCCATTTTAAAATCAAGCATACCAATATAATATATTTCAGAGGGCTTCACCTTAGGAAGGTGCCAATTTGCTAACTGTTCTTCAAAGTTAGCCATTTCAGGAATATCATTATACTGACATTCTTCTTGTCGCATATTAGTGTTTTTATTAGAATTGGAAGTATAACTTCCTCGAGAAAAATTGATTTGATAACATTGATTTGATTTTCTTTATAAATTAAGGTTTCTTTGTCACTCATCCTTATGTAGAAGAATTTAAAGATACTGATATTACTACTATGGCTCAGCCTGCCCAAATGGGTCCCGACCTTATTGATTATTGTAAAGAAGAAATAAATTCTTTATTACATAAAAAGCTTATTCGTAAATCTTATTCCCCTTGGAGTTATACTGCGTTTTATGTTTATAAAAATGCTGAAATTGAACGTGGTGCTCCTAGACTTGTTATTAATTATAAACCTTTAAATAAGGTATTAAAATGGATTAGGTATCCAATTCCTAACAAAAAAGATTTATTAACTAGAATTCAGTCTGCCAATATATTTTCGAAATTTGATTTAAAATCTGGCTATTGGCAAATCCAGATTGATGAAAAGAACAAATATAAAACTGCTTTTGTCGTTCCTATGGGACATTATGAATGGAATGTTATGCCATTTGGTTTGAAAAATGCCCCTTCTGAATTCCAGAATATTATGAATGATATTTTTTATCCTTATTCTGCATTTAGTATTGTTTATATTGATGATGTTCTCATTTTTTCTAACGATTTAGACCAACATTTTAAACATATTCATATTTTTATAAAGTTAATAAAAAATGCTGGTTTAGTGGTTTCTGCTAGTAAAATGTCTTTATTTCAGACACATTCGTTTTTTAGGTCAAGAAATAGACCAAGGAAAAATTATTCCTATTGATAGAGCAATTCAATTTGCGGATAAATTTCCTGATATTTTACAGGATAAAACTCAATTGCAGTGATTTTTGGGCAGTCTCAATTATATTGCTGACTATTATAAAAATCTTTCTATTGATAGTGCTCCTTTATATGAAAGGCTAAAAAAGAATCCACCTATGTGGAGTGATATTCACACAAAGGCCGTATAACTTATTAAATCTAAGGTTAAAAGCCTACCTTGTTTGGCTCTTATTTCCCTACTAGTTTCAAAATTGTTGAAACAGATGCATCTGATAGTGGATATGGTGGTATTTTAAAACAGCAATTCCCTTCTAAAAACAAAGAGATTTTGTCTCGATATACTTCTGGGAAATGGAATAGTGCCCAACAAAACTATTCAACTATTAAGAAAGAAATTCTTTCAGTTGTCAATTGTATTTCCAAATTTCAAGATGATTTATTAAATCAAAAATTTCTTCTAAGAATTGATTGCAAAGCGGCAAAAGATGTCTTAGAAAAAGATGTAAAAAATTTAACATCAAAACAAATTTTTGCTAGATGGCAATCTATTTTGTCTATTTTTGATTTCGATATCGAATATATTAAAGGAGAAAATAATTCTCTTCCTGATTTTTTAACCAGGGAATATATTCTTGGCACCCCATGAGCCAATCCAGTCATGGCCGAAGAGGATATTCCTCTGCGCAGGCTCGACATGAATTCGATAAAAAGAGATATTCCTCTTCCCCATCTATTGCTGGCTCTAGTTCCTCTAAGAGTCCTGTTATTCGCTCTAAAAGAGAGCCTGCTGATTACGAGGATTATTTATCCTCTGGAAAAACCCAAGAAAGCTTCCTTGAAGCCTTAAAAGAACCAGTCCTTCCCGGCATTAAAAAGGTTGAGGACGAGTTGATTATTATTCTCCATAAAGGAGATGAGAGGTTATTTACCTCTCCCAATACATTGGCCAAACAGTATTTTGATTCTGAGGTCCATTTTCCTCTTATTGACAATAAAGACTTGAAATATTTTCAGTCCATTCTTATTGAAACTGGTTCTGTGGTTTTTAATCACATGAATCAAAATAAACATACAGGGGATATTTCCTTTAGGAAAGCTTTTATTAAAAAGATCATTCCTAAATGGGGTTTAAATCCAAACAAGCCTATCCAGCTAAAATTTTCGCACCAAGATTTTAATTATTGGGATTATATTTCTGCTTGGCGGTATGCCTTTTATTACCAAAATCGGGCAGAAAAACATACGTGGTTTATTCGTTTGGAACCAACCCTCTTAACCCAAGAAATGCCATATTGGTTTTATGAATGGTTTGCATTTATTGGTCCAATGAGGATATTCTTCCTCCAGATATTTTTCTTGGCTATGAAGATTATTTTTTACACAACCCAAAAAATAGGGGGTTAAAGTGATAAAAGGAAGTAATTTACTTCGATTTCTTACCCTATTTAGCCTGCCTTGGATCTGGCAGTGGTCTTATGCCGTTAAACCAACGGAAATTGGGCTTATGTCTTTAGTCCGACAATCTTATTATAAATGGTGGACGAAGTTTGATTACCAACTAGTCCTTATTAAAATTCACGAGACTATTGAGTCCTTCAAAAAACTGGAACGGGAATGTGCACCCGAAACAAAAACTACAACTACAAAATTAGATTTGCCTTCTTTGACAGATCTCAAAAAACAATTCCCCTCTGCTTCTTCTATGGAACTAAAAGAAAAATTATTTGCTCTCGTACAGAGTCAATTAGACATAGATTTTACTGATTGTCTCGCCAATAATTCTTCATCTAATTCTTTAATGGAAGAAGACTCTGGTGCTGAAGATGATTTTGCCCAGAGTAATGAAGATATGGAAAATTATTTGGATTATCTTATAGATGAACACGTGCCAAAAGCCACAACAAAGGATAAGGGCAAAGCAAAAGCTTGACATATTCTAAAGAGATAAGATTCCTTCAATTACTACCCTAAACTTACGTGTCGATGGGGCCCAATGAGCACCCGGCGTAATTTACGGAAAAGCTGTGAATCAAGTCTTTGAGATGGGGCAGTATGTTGGCCAGTATTAGCCGCCCATGTTTTAACGTTAGTGCGCTTATTGTTTAGTGCGCGTTATTGGTAGGGCGCTATTTAGTGCGCTTTAGTGCGCGTTGGTGCGCCTTTACTTTTTCTTTTTTGCTTTTCTTTTCCAAAGCTCAGCCTATATAAGGGACATGAAGTCTGATGTAATAGGCAGGCAATTTACTAAGCGTGTATCTCTCTCTCTGTAAAAATTGCTCAAGTTTGAATAAATATAAGACTGTTTTGGTATCAGAGCCATAGTATTTAACATCTCGTCGCATTTTAGTGCAACCTCACCAAGCCCAAGAAGAGGCATCGCAGGTATAAGCACTTTTTGTTTGTTAACTGTTCTTAGATCCTTTAGCTTTCTTATCCGCATTTTTATATTTATTCATGATAAACCAAAACAAACTTATATATTTATTCAACTTGAGCAATTTTTACAATATGAGAGAGAGAGATACACGCTTAGTAAATTGCCTGCCTATTACATCAGACTTCATGTCCCTTATATAGGCTGAGCTTTGGAAAAGAAAAGCAAAAAAGAAAAGGTAAAGGCGCACCAACGCGCACTAAAGCGCACTAAATAGCGCCCTACCAATAACGCGCACTAAACAATAAGCGCACTAACGTTAAAACATGGGCGGCTAATACTGGCCAACATACTGGCCCATCTGAAAGACTTGATTCACAGCTTTTCCGTAAATTACGCCGGGTGCTCATTGGGCCCCATCGACACGTAAGTTCAGGGTAGTAATAGAAGGAATCTTTATCTCTTTGGAATATGTCAAGCTTTTGCTTTGCCCTTATCCTTTGTTGTGGCTTTTGGCAGGTGTTCATCTATAAGATGATCCAAATAATTTTCCATATCTTCATTACTCTGGGCAAAATCATCTTCAGCACCAGAGTCTTCTTCCATTAAAGAATTAGATGAAGAATTATTGGCGAGACAATCAGTAAAATCTATGTCTAATTGACTCTGTACGAGAGCAAATAATTTTGCTTTTAATTCAATAGAAGAAGCAGAGGGGAATTGCTTTTTGAGATCTGTCAAAGAAGGCAAATCCAATTTTGTAAGATGTGATTCGGGTGCATATTCCCGTTCCATTTTTTTAAAGGACTCAATAGCCTCTTGAATTTTAATGAGGACTAGTTTGTAATCAAACTTCGTCCACCATTTATAATAAGATTGTCGGACCAAAGACATAAGCCCAATTTCAGTTGGTTTTACGGCATAAGACCATTGCCAGATCCAAGGCAGGCTGAATAGGGTAAGAAAGCGAAGTAAATTACTTCCTTTAATAACTTTAACTCCCCGATTTTTTGGGTTGAGTAAAAAAAATTCTTCATAGCGAAGAAAAATATCTGGAGGGAGAATATCCTCATTTGGACCAATAAAGGAAAACCACTCATAAAACCAATATGGCATTTCTTGGGTTAATAAGGTTGGTTCCAATCTGATAAACCAAGTATGTTTTTCTGCCCTATTTTGGTAATAAAAGGCATACCGCAAGCGGAAATATAATCCCAATAATTAAAATATTGGTGCGAAAATTTTAGCTGCATAGGCTTGTTTGGGTTTAAACCCCATTCAGTAATAGGAATGATGTTTTTAATAAAAGCTTTGCTGAAGGAAATATCTCCGGTATGTTTATTTTGATTCATGTGATTAAAAACCACGAAACCAGTTTCAATAAGAATAGACTGAAAATATTTCAAGTCTTTGTTGTCAATAAGAGGAAAATGGACCTCAGAATCCAAATACCGTTTGGCCAATGTATTGGGGGAGGTAAATAACCTCTCATCTCCTTTATGAAGGATAATAATTAATTCGTCCTCAACCTTTTTTATTCCAGGAAGGACTGGTTCTTTTAATGCTTCAAGGAAGCTGTCTTGGGTTTTGCCAGAGGATAAATAATCCTCATAATCAGCAGACTCTCTCTTAGAGCGAATAGCAGGACTCTTGGAGGAACTAGAGCCAGCAATAGATGGGGAAGAGGAATATCTCTTCTTGTCGAATTCATGTCGAGCTTGTGTAGAGGAATATCCTCTTCGGCCATTACTAGATTGGCTCATGGAGTGCCAAGAATATATTCCCTGGTCAAGAAGTCAGGAAGGGAATTATTTTCTACTTTAATATAATTCGATATCGAAATCAAAAATAGACAAAATAGGTTGCCATCTAGCAAAAATTTGTTTTGATGCTAAATTTTTTACATCTTTTTCTAAGAATCTTTTGCTGCTTTGCAATCAATTCTTAGAAGAAATTTTTGATTTAATAAATCATCCTGAAATTTGGAAATACAATTGACAACTGAAAGAATTTCTTTATTAATGGTTGAATAGTTTTGTTGTGCACTATTCCATTTCCCAGAAGTATATCGAGACAATATCTCTTTGTTTTTAGAAGGAAATTGTTGTTTCAAAATACCACCATAACCAATATCAGAGGCATCTGTTTCAACAATTTTGAAACTAGTAGGGTAAATAAGAGCCAAACAGGGTAGGCTTTTAACTTTAGACTTAATAAGTTGTACTGCCTTTGTGTTAATATCACTCCACATAGGTGGATTCTTTTTTAGTCTTTCATATAAAGGAGCGCTATCAATAGAAATGTTTTTATAATAGTCAGCAATATAATTAAGACTGCCCAAAAATCGCTGTAATTGAGTTTTATCCTGTAAAATATCAGGAAATTTATCCGCAAATTGAATTGCTCTATCGATAGGAATAATTTTCCCTTGGTCTATCTCTTGACCTAGAAAACGAATATGTGTCTGAAATAAAAACATTTTACTAGCAGAAACCATTAACCCAGCGTTTTTTATTAATTTTATAAAAATATGAATATGTTTAAAATGTTGGTCTAAATCGTTAGAAAAGATGAGAATGTCATCAATGTAAACAATACTAAATGCAGAATAAGGATAGAAAATATCATTCATAATATTCTGGAATTCAGAAGGGGCATTTTTCAATCCAAATGGCATAACATTCCATTCATAATGTCCCATAGGAACTACAAAAGCAGTTTTATATCTGTCTTTTTCATCAATCTGGATTTGCCAATAGCCGGATTTTAAATCAAATTTAGAAAATATATTGGCATACTGAATTCTAGTTAATAAATCTTTTTTGTTAGGAATCGGATATCTGATCCATTTTAATACCTTATTTAAAGGTTTATAATTAATAACGAGTCTCGGAGCTCCTCGTTCAATTTCAGCATTTTTATAAACATAAAAAGCAGTGCAACTCCAAGGGGAATAAGATTTACGAATAAGGTTTTTATGTAATAAAGAATTTATTTCTTCTTTACAATAATCACTAAGGTCGGGACCCATTTGGGCAGGCCGAGCCATAGTAGTAATATCAACATAAGGAAGAGTGACTATATGCTTTTTCCTATCCCAAAAAGTTGTAGGCATTTCACTACATATTTCTTTTTTAATAAGATTAGTAAGAATATTAATTTTGTCTCTTTGAGACATAAGTTGTTTAGAAATATTCATCAGTTTTAAATCTTTGCGTAAAAAATTGATTTGATTTTCTTTGTAAATTAAGGTTTCTTTTATCATATCAATTTCTCGAATTTGGGGTTGGGAAATAAAATCAAACATGATATTTTGGCCATTGGTTTAAAAAATAATACCTTTGGAAGTGACCATAAAAGGTTCAATTAAATTTAAGAAAAGAGTTCCCAAAATGATTTGTTGGGTAAGGCCTTTTACCCTAACAAAAGTTGTTTGAAAAAATATGCCAGAATTGCAAATATATGCATTCGAAAGTTTATAATGAATCCTCATCCTAGAACCATCGGCAGTATTTAAAGACTGCGTAGTCTTAGCATAATAATGGGTAGGAATTAGTCCTTCACAAATACAATTTAAATCAGCTCCACTATCAATAAGAGCTGGGCCAGAAAAAGTAAATTCTTTGTTTACGACTATAGTGACATGAGAATGCCATTTCTGATAGGTAATTTTATCAATAATATTCAAAAAAGTGTCATCCTTGGAAATAATACTATCTTTTTTATTTTCTTTCTTTTCCAAAGAAATATCTGTTTCTATTTGAATAAAGTTTCGAAGAAATTTTACTTCATCTTTTAATATGTGAATTTCACTATGTAAATCAGAAATAGAAATATCTTTACTTTTGAGAGTATTAACCTCTGTCCTGAGAGTTTTAAGCTCATGAAAAATATCTTCATAAGAAGATTGTTTAGAAGGAGATGATTGGAGATCTTGAAAAACATGTTTTAGAGAATAAACTTCCTGAGGAATATAAGGAGTTTCTTTTTTCTTACCTTTTGTAAGAACATCTAAATAATGTTCAATCATTTTCTTTTTTACCTCAGAATTATCAATTTCATTAATAAGATCTAATATAGATCGTTCTTGAGAAGTAAGAACATTAAGACTTAAACCATTCATATCAAGCATAGCTTTATAATTATTATCCTTGTATTCACAATCAGAAGAGGGGGAAGATGAATTATTAGAATGCGCAGATGTATCACTATTATAAATTTCAATATCATTAGTCTCTACTTCTTCGTCAGAAGAATATAGCATAACAGCTATAAGTTGTTTCTTAAGTCCTTCATCAGAGATTTCATTTAATCTCTTTTTTGTCCAACATCGGTTGGCATAATGACCTGTTTTGCCACATTTCCGGCAAATAATGGGAGCACTAGGATTATGGCTTGGTTTTGGTTTTGGTCGAGAGGACCTAGAGAAATTTATAACTTGTGTTTTTATGGTTATTAGGCTCAATCAGTGGCGAGGAAATGCTGTGCAGTTTGTGCAAAGAGATAAGTACTCAATGTGCTTTGTGCAGGTTGCGTCACATTCCTATTCCTATTGTATTTTCATTGTCCCTTTCCTGCTAATTAGGTTTGATGTTTGTTTTTTGTATTTTGATGTTGCATTCAGAGGTCATGATTTCAGCACTTCCGAGTTTGGCCCTCGGACCATCATATTTTGTGACCAGGTACATTGTCTTTACTATGTGATTCTGTTAGTACACGGACCTTGACTTTTAATGCGTCTTTGTATTTAACCTCTTTAATAATGAGGGTGCCTTGCTTTTTATGTAGTGTGAAAAGGAGTATCATGTTAGTTGTTTGAAGGAGCATGGCATGGCTGATTTAAAGGTTACATGATAATATGGATTATTTTTCTTTCCTGTAGCCTTTTGTTTTGGTGTTGCATTTGAAAAATAAATTATCTTTACTTTTGTATCAGGAATTACCTGAAGGGGAGTGGTTCTGTTGTAAAGATTGTAGTAGGATCTATTTAGCTTTGGAGGACCAGCTGGAGATTGGATATGATTTTTTGCCTCGATCTCTTTTCGAAACTATAAAACCAAAAGATCGTATCTCATGGAGGCTTCTTAGTGGGAGGAGGAGTGCCGATAAAGCTAATGAAGAGTCAATGCTGTCGAAAGCTGAGTCCATCTTCCGTGTGAGCATTTCTTTTTCTGTCTGCGTTTTAGAGCTTACTATTCCATGATGTGGATATGTTTTTTTTAGAGTTAAGCGTATCTTGTTGAAGGGACCCGTACTGTAGTGTTTGACTATTACAAACCATAGTATAAAAGGCGTTAAATTTGGAAGAAAAAAAGTTAAGTGAAATTCCATCTTGACCAAATAAGTGGAAGGAGAAAATAAAACAAAGTAAAAAGGTAACAATGAAATCACCGCTTGATAAATACCCGACTTAATGGCCAAAGAGATTGTTAGTTCTACAGCTTAATTTTCAAAATTTATTTTCACTTAGCCTCTTTGCACTATTCCAGCAAAACTCAGTATATTTTTGATTAGATCTAGAGAAGAAATTGTAAAAATTTTCAGGTATCCAGAAACTTGTGATTTTAGGGAAATATTTTATTTTTCAGTCAATTAAACAATATTTCGTTAATCCTTTTGAACAATTTTTCTAGCTGTAATTTCTGTGACCATCGAGACTTATTTACTGCATGTATGCCCTTTTTCTTTCATAAATTTCTCGCATCTCTGAGCTATTATATTTTTTTACTTGGCTAGGATCGGTTTAATCTAGTGGAGGATATAAACTCGGGTCTTGGTGACTTCATATCTCACATGGTGTTTGGGTAAGCTTTAAATTTCTATTTTTATTTTATTTGCATGTTCCTGTATATGAGAATGGAAATTTGTTGGATGGGATTTTTTTTCTCACGTTGTTTATATGTTCTGTAGAAGAAAAGTGGGAGATCAAGATTTTAAAGGAATGTATTGTGCAGTTCTCAAAGTCAAGTAAGTAGTTTTCATTAATTTTTAGAAATCCTTTGTTTTCAGTTTTCTCTTTTTAACTCGTGATTTTGTTTATATAGCTCTACAATAGTGTCTGCCGGTATTATTCGAGTTTTTGGGGAGGGGATGGCGGAGATTCCTTTAATTGCAGACGAACACCAAGAACAGGTGAGATTTTACGTCCTTCTTTTCCATATAAGAACATGGCAGAAGTAATTTTAATTTTTGTCTTCTTTAAACTGTCACGTCCAATAATCAAATATGGATAATCCGAATCAATGTCTTCCTAAAAAGGGTTATTATGTTTTGTTCTTGAAGGATGCAAGTATTAATTGCATAGTTTTTGGGAAGGGAATGGCGGAGCTGCCTTTGATTGCAGATAGCACTGAAAGCGAAAAACAAGAACAGTTGTTATTTCTCGTTCTTCTTTTCCCATATAAGAACATATCAGAAATATTTTAATTTTTCTCTTCTTTAAAAATGTTCCATCCTATAATCAAATATGGATAATCAGCATTAATTTTCCATTAAAATGGGCTATTATGTTATGTTCTCGAAGCATGCAAGTAATGATTGCATAGTTTCTGGGGAGGGAATGGTGGAGCTTCTTTTGGCAGAAGTAATTTTAATTCTTCTCTTCTTTTAAGCTGCCCCATCCAATAATCAAAATCTCAATAATCCAAATCAATTTTCTTTTCGAAAAGGGTTATTATGTTTTGTTCTGAAGCTTGCATGTACTGCTTGCATAGTTGCATACGTTGGCATGAATGCTGTTGATGTTTTATATTACAGCTAACAGAATATCTAGAAAATCGATCTTGCTACGGATAGTTGGGACCTTGGATTATGTGGATAGTTGTTTCTCATGTTTTGGATATCTAGGGGGCAAATAATTTTTTCACCTCAAGCGTATACTCGGAAATTATTTAGCGTTATAAGATTTTTCATGCTGAAAATCGTATTCTGCAGGATTATTCCGAGGCATGAATGCTGTTGGTTTTTTATATTACAGCTTAGACTACATACTTCTAACAGAATATCTAGAAAATCGATCTTGCTACGGATAGTTGGGACCTCATATTATGTGGATAGTTGTTTCTCATGTTTTGGATATCTAGGGGGCATTTTTTCACCTCAAGCGTATACTCGGAAATTATTTACTGTTATAAGATTTTTCATGCTGAAAATCGTATTCTGCAGGATTATTCCGAAGTGCTTTTCAGTTGTCTAGAATTGCTGCTTCAATCTCTTCAGGTGAAGAAGCTTGGGCTGTCTGCTGCAGATGGGGTGAACTCTTGGACTGAAAAAGAGGAATTTGAATTTAGCAATATTTTGGAGGAGGAGGTTTGTGCCATTTTCTTATTATTTAATGATCTAAACATTCGTTAGAAGAAAAAGAATAAGTGACTTTTTATATTGATGCAGCTGGAGAATTACCAGAAGGATTATCAGATGGTAGTCTTTGAGGGGACGCCGATGCTTCAAAAGACTATAATGGGATCTTGAAGATTGACTTTCTTTTGTTTCGGTTGTCGGTAAACAGAAACAGATTCTTCAAAGTTCAAACTGATCGCAGTGAAATAGGAAAACTCCTTCAATAGAAATTGAATTTTATTGAATATGTTACTGACTTGCCTTGCCTTCCCTTCCCATCTCTAACAAATAGAATGTTTTTGTTGAGGAAATTTAAGTGAACTGTGTTATTTCATCAAAGAGAATCTTGTCTACAGACTTATTGTCCTTTTGACGACCTATTGAGTTAAATTCTTGGGGTTTCAATTATTTACCAAGGGTTGTTTGTTTGGTCGTGGTCGCATCTGACCTGTCTAATTTATCGAGGTGTTTTTATTGGTTATACATAATTGTCAACATTGTGAAAGTGCCATTTTGAATGTGAAGTAAGTCGAAATTGTGCGGTGCATCGGTGAAACATTTGCCCTTGTAAAGTTTAGTAAAGAAACTAAACAGTTCAATGTTACAACCTTTTATTAATAAGTTTTTTGTTATTAGAATTTGTATTTTAAGCCTAATTTTCAAATATTAAAGTTCCTCGTTTCAGCACATATGAAGTACATTATTTTCAACCCTTTATACGAAACTACGAACAATTGATGTTGAAAAATATGTAGAGGACAGTTGATTGACCACCTACAAGAACTTGTAGTAACACCTTAATTCGACTTTTTTTTCTTTTCGTAAATCGTTTTTGAAAATTTAGTTTGCAAACTAGTGGTTCATATAACTATGGGTTTATTATTTACCATTAAATCATTCAAAACAAGTAATGTAATACATTCCTATCAAATATAAGCCCGATCAATTATTCTGGTCAATGCTGTTACTTGAAACAAATCACTTTTATACTCCCAACTTAATTTTCTTGCGTTATATATACTGAAATGATAATATATTTGATTAAGTTTTCCCGACACTCCATTTAACGTGTCAGACTCTTCTAACTTCCGTATACTTGACGTATTGGCATGTTGACCACACGTCTTTGGCATGTTTTTAAAACGCCGTGTACACTTAAACTACACGATAAACACAATTTATACATTTAAAGGGGTTTTTATATGTTTAAAATTTATAATTTAATCTAAAAGATTAGCAACTTGATTTATACATTTAAAGGGGTTTTTATATGTTTAAAATTTATAATTTAATCTAAAAGATTAGCAACTTGAGTTTTTTAGAATAGATACAAATGTTTTAACAGGTAGGCAGGGGGAAGCTGAGTGGGGACGATCGGTTGTCACGGCACCCCCCATAATTTTAGAAATCCCAAGTGACGCAATTTTTTTTTAGTACAATTTCTTTTTAGGTGTAGATTTGGCACCCACATAAAAATATGTTACTTGTACATATATTTATAGCTAATGTTTGAACCCAAAACACAATAATTAAATTTGGGCTGAAAGACCCAATTATATTTTTCTTTGATATTGGACTCTTTAAGATTTAATTAAAAAAAAAATAACATCAACAACACTTCTCTTCGTGCGTGTCAGCGTGTGTATCAAAATAAAAAACAAAGTTGAAAAAAGAAAAACTCCACTCCTCTGTGCTGCTGTGCACCGCATTGATTGGGGTTAGATTTAATTAAAAAAACATCAACAATTCTATCATTCTGGCTCGGCAAGGTATACTCTTCTATTTATTTTTTCTTTTAATATACTTCTTTTTATTATATGTATTGATGTTATGTTGCACCATAGGTGTTTGATTAAAGTACTCAAAGGGAAAAAAAATAGGCTATTAACTCTTAGAGTTTTAATCTGCAGATCTGGCATCGCTAATATTTTTATCGAGTATAAAATGGGAAAGACACCTAAAATAAATTCGTTCTTTAAGAGAGCTAATGTTTCTCCGACGGAAGAGAATGTTGGTAGTAGTGTTGATCACGTGACAATCGATACGCCTAGTCCTCCAACAAAAATTCAAAGAATCGACACAGTAGAATTTGATAGTAATTCGTTAGAGCGTGATCCTGGATTACGTAGAAAAAATTGGGAGTATCCTGTTAATAGGCGTGACGAAGTTCGTAGGGCGTACATAACTCTACATGGTCCAAATCGTCCCGATTTAGGAAAAAAATATCCGTATACTCTTGCATCCGCCAAGGCTCGTCCTCGAAGATTTCAAGCTCCGTGGTTTGCTTTATTTTCGTGGTTGGAATATTCAGTGGCCAAGAACAAGGCTTTCTGTTTTCCTTGTTTCCTTCTTGCGCCTCCGGATGGGTCTAGTTTTGCAGTACATAGTGCATTTGTTGTTGAAGGTTTTGATGGTTGGAGGAAGGTCAATAGCGGGAAAACTTGTTATTTTCGTTTGCATGAAGGTGTTAATTCCGATTCTTGTCATCGAACCGCTGAACATAAATGGAAGGAAATACAAAACCCAACTCAAAATATTGAAAGGGTGATTGTAAAATTTTCTGCCGAACAAGTTTTTAACAATCGCATTCGCTTAAAAATTTCTATTGACTTGGTTCGAAGATTGGCCTTTCAAGCTATGCCTTTCAGAGGGCATGATGAGAAATCAACATCAAACAACCGTGGTAATTTCCTTGAGTTTTATGATTTATTAGCATCATATAATGAAGAAGCCACCAAAGCATTGATAAATGTTCCAAAGAATGCCACTTACAAGTCGTCTGATATTCAAAAAGAAATTTTACATATCTTTTCTATAAAAGTGAAAGAGGCGATTCGAGAAGAAATTGGACATGTTAAATTCTGCATTATAGTGGACGAAGCTCGAGATGCGTCAAAAAAGGAGCAGATGGCAGTAGTTATAAGATTTGTTGATAAAAATGGTGTTTTACGGGAGCGTTTTTTTGGTATTGTTCATGTTCCCAACACTATGGCAGTGACACTAAAAGATAGCATATGCTCAGTTCTCAATCACCACAATCTCGATATTCGGAATATTCGGGGACAAGGATTTGACGGTGCAAGTAACATGCGGGGTGAGTTTCATGGACTACAAGCTTTGATATTAAGTGATTGCCCATATGCTTATTATGTTCACTGCTTCGCACATCGATTACAATTAGCATTAGTGGCATCAGCAAAAGAAGTGCTTCCAGTCGACCGATTTTTTGCTAAATTGCTTCGGATCGTGAATATTGTTAGTGCATCATGCAAGAGAAATGATGAGTTGAAAGCTGCCCATGCCGATGATATTGCTTTCTTAATTTCCATTGAAGAGCTTGAGACTGGAAGAGGATTAAATCAAATTGGTAATCTGCAACGACCTGGTGATACTCGCTGGAGTTCTCACCTAAAGTCTGTTTCTAGCTTGATAAAAATGTATAGTGCTGCTTGCATGGTTTTACTTAATATTTATGAAGATGGACCTACTTCTCTAAAGGGAGAAGCTCGTTCAACACATAAGGCATTAACTTCCTTTGAATTTGTCTTTATACTTTATCTTATGAAGTCAATGTTAGGAATCACGAATTCTCTTTGTCTAGCTTTGCAATCTAAAACTCAAGACATTCTTAAGGCTACTTCAATGGTTTTATCTACTAAAAGCCTTCTTCAAAATCTTAGAGATGATGAATTCGATGATTTGGTTGCTACCGTCAAACTCTTTTGTGAATCACGCAACATTGATATCCCAAACTTGAATGCAAAATATTCTTCGAGGTATGATCCCACTCGTGATAACTTTTCAGTACTTGACCGCTATAGAGTTGATATTTTCTATCGTGCTATAGATTCTCAAATTCAAGAACTAAATCGTCGCTTTGATGAGCAAGTAATGGAATTGTTAGTTCTTAGTTCTACTTTGAATCCTAATTGTCACTCTTCAATATTCAAAATTGATGATATTTGTCTACTTGTTGACAAATTTTATCCGGAGGACTTTACGGAGTTTGAGAAAAGTAACTTGAAATTGGAACTTCGACATTACGAGAATTGTGTTATTTCTCTTCCTGAATACAAGAATTTATCATCGATTTCCGAGCTTTGTCAATGGTTGGTAGAAACAAAATGGTCTACAACATATCAGCTTGTTTATAGAATTGTGGTTCTCGTGCTTACTCTTTCCGTTTCTACCGCCACCGCAGAAAGATCATTTTCAGCTATGAATATCATCAAAACTAGTATTCGTAATAAAATGGAAGCCGATTATCTTGAAGATTGTATGATGATGTATATTGAGAAAGATATTGCTTCAAAATTTAGCACGGAAACTATCATTGATGCATTTGCGAATGCGAGCAGCCGTCGGGTTCATTTATTTTGATTTTATCAGGTATCATGTTAGTTATTTGCAATAATTTTTGTGTTTATGCTTTGGTATTTGTTCAACAACACTTAAATGGGGTATAAAGATTATGGGTGAGTATGAAAAATTATTATTTTAAGTTGCTTTTTTTTTTGGATATATTTTGGCACCCCCTATTTACACATCCTGGCTTCGCCCCTGCAGGTAGGTCCGGTTTAATAAGCCGATCATTGTTAGTCTCGTTGGATAGTTTATCACGATCTACCATAGTGTCGGCGGTCAGGGTTATTCACCCTAGTCGTCTCTCTCTCTCTAAAAGAAAAGGTATCTCTAGTTATTTTCATTTAATATCATTAACTATAAATGTTTTGTATTATGAATTGCGAGTTTTTCGTTTTACTACCATCTAATATACAATTTGTTAGCATTTGGTACACAAACGTAATTAGTAGGATAACACTATCAAGTATCAACTAAATGAAAATTAATAATAATAAAAAAAAATCTCTAGAGCGACGACTAAAAGAAATAATAATATATGTAAAACATTATTTTTGGTCTCTAAACAATATTTTTGGTCTCTAAACAATATTTTTTGGTCTCTAAACAGAATTATTTGAGAGCGACTAAAAGTACTAATCACGTCACAAGAAAATTAGAATTTAGAGATACATTATTTAGAGATAATCGAAATTTGTCTCTAAACAATATATTTTAGATACCAAAATAATTTGCTTGTTTTAAAATCTACTATGAGTGACCAAAATATACAAAAAAAAAATAATGTGTCCCCAAAAACATTCCTTTACCAACATAAAAGAACAACTAAATTGTGTGTCAAATTATATTAAAAAACAAAATTTAAGTCATCTCGTTATGTTGGTCTGCAATGGTATTTTAAGTATGTTTTTTAACTTTTGGTCCCTAAATTTACTATTTGAAAATAAATTTCGGTTTGTCTCTAAAATGTTTGTCTCGAAATCACCGGGTTCGTCATCACAATGTCACACCATATACGCCTCGGTTGTCTAGACCGCCTCGCCTGTGACTCATTAGTTTTCATGTGAACGTTTTAAGTGGTTACCACTTCCATCATCTAAAAGACTAAAACTTTAAAGACTTTAGGAGAAATTTTCTTTTAAAAAGAAAAAGGTATAAATTTCGAATAAGGAAAGAGGGAGTAAATCTTTAGATGTCGCAACTCTTTTGTGCAACAAATATGATGCCTTCTTTTTGTAATGCCTCGTATCATGATCAAATTTTCCTTTTAACCTGTAGAGATCTTGGTCTTCACGTACGACTAACTTTTAAATAGACCCATCCTATCATATAATATTTCTTATGTGATGTGACAAATCAATCATTACATGACATGTTGAGAAAGTGTACTAAGTAAGTTAAAATTCAAAAGTATACCAAAAAAACATAAATGGGCAAGTTTTCAACCAACTTACGTAATTATCATCCCGTATACATGATATACTTTATCAATTTTGGCTTTCAAATATTAATATTAGTATAAGTAAAAAGCTACATGTTATACATTAATTGTGACACAATATATTTTATATATCATGATATTATAAAAATAAATTGGTTTACTATTAATTGTATTATATCTTGTAACATATGATGCATTAAATATATTTTCTTTAATTAATATTATGTTCTGACAAATAAAATATATTAAAATCATCAATTTTTTTTAAAATTTTAATTAATATTCAACTTTAAGGTAGTCTCAACTTGGGTTCTGTAATATTATATTTGGGTTTTTATTGTGTTGTAATGTTTCGTAAAATTTAATATATTAAAATCATTAATTTTTTAATTAATATTTAAATTTAGGATAGTATTAGAGTTTTATAATATTATATTTGAGATTTTATTGAGTTGTAAATTTAGTTTTAGTTTTCGAAATTATAATTACACAATTTTTGTTTAAGTTTTTTTTTTAATTCTTATATTTTATTTCTCACAAGTTTTCGATTACATAATAAGTCTTTTTTATATGAAAATGTAAATTAAAAGAATTACAGGCTCATGATTTATCCTACAAGATAAATAAAAAAAACATTATTTAATAAAACTTAAATTATTATTATGTATTAAAAAATAAAGTGAATCTTGATAATTTAGATCAAATTCTTTGATCTACAGTTTTCTTTTAAAAAAAATAGAAAATAAGTTTTTTTCCAAAAATACAAGAAGGAGAGAGAAGTAGTGGAAATATGAGAGTGATTGTTTTAATATGATATTTCAGTTGTATTCTGTTGATATATATAAATAAAATGTGTATACATATAATTAGTTTGTCACACAACATAAGAAATTCTATGTGATAGGACGGTCTAACTCAAAAAGTTACTCTCCACCTCCACGTACACACAATTTACTAGTGCTGGTCCTATAATTGGTGTCTTGAGATTTCACCAAACTATTGAGCTATGTGGCAATGCAGCTAAAATATTTATATTTCAAATTTTCAACCAAAAATGCAGGATAAGGTGGCTGTGTATGTGTACCAATGAAAAATGAAATGTGGCATTACATTATTATGACACTTCATGATCACTATTTCATTACTTACGATCGAGTTCCCCTCAAAAAAGGGAAACGGGGCAAAATAGCCATAAATAAATGGATGTCCATTCTGTCATCACATGGTCATGATAATTTTTAATTTATGATGCTTTGTTTGGTCCCCTTTGATTATATATAAATAGTTTTGCCTTTGAGCTTTGCAAGTCATAGCTACTATCAAAATATTCATCATCTCACCCTATCTTTTATAGAAAAGTAAAAAAAATAAACATGTCTAGTTTTCTAAAATCAGAAAACCACAGTAAAAGATCCATTAGTCTTCCTTGTAGATCACATCCTAGCACTGATAAGCTTGATGTGGAGCTTAACAAAATCAAGTCATGTAACACATCATCATTATCTGCACAAAATGCAAAGAAAATCATCCATAGTCTATCCAGGTTGATGAACTTGTTCAAGTGCTTAGAAGATTTTCTCAATTTGGAAATGACCAAAAAAGCCTTATCTAACCATCAATGTGAGAAATATGTATATAGTCTGCAAGATGAATTTGTAACCTTGTTGGATATATGTAGCACTTCTCGCGATTTCATGTCACATGTTAAGGAAAATTCCAGACAAATTCAAACTTGTTTGAGAACAAGAAGAAGAAATGGAGATTCAACCTTTGAAAACATTGTTACTAGAAACACATGTTTTCGGAGAAAGATTATCAAGGATGCAAAAAAATTGGTTTTGGAAACAAAGCAAATGGAAAGCAAAACTAGTGTAGCACCAATTTCGGAACCAGATCATCATGTGTCCTCGGTCATAAGATCGATACAAGAGATTGTGTTAGTCACCTCTACAATCCTTAACTCAATCAACGTGTTCGTGGGTGTTCCGGTTTTGAAACCAAAGACAAGGTGGTCGTTAGTTTCGAAATTTTTGCACAATGGTGCTTTAGTAGCGTGCGAAAACCAAGTTGAGGATCTGAATGAGTTACAAAACTTGGATGTTGCACTAGAGCAGATTTGCAAAAATGATGCAAGTGAATTAAAGGATGATCAAAGTATACAGAAGGCTCAAACTAGCCTCAAGTCCTTAGAAATGATTAGTGGGGATATTGAAGATAAATTAGATTGTTTATTTAGGGGATTAATTAGAGCAAGAGTAAATCTTCTAAATATTAGCTCCACTGTTGGGTGATGTTTTAGCTTTAACCTCAAATATTTTGTGTAATTCATAGGTGTCCATGTTTTAGAGGGTATGCTTATGGAATTTCTGTGTTTAATTAAATTTAAACTGTGTATATGAACTCCATTCTATATATACTTCTATAAGAACAATTACATGAGTTTTCTCCTAATGATCAGAGTTTTCCATCTATATATATATATATATATATATATATATATATATATATATATATATATATTATTTTTTTTAAGATTAAACGGATCAATATATTAAAAAGAGACAACGCCTCCGTTTAAAATGGCGAGAACCATACAGTTACAAGCGAGTTAAATAAAACGCGACTTGTCAGTCACTAACTATGAATCTATCTTTATGGGAATTAGAAAAATTTCCAAACTTATTCAAGCTATTGATGACATAAAATTCGACTAATTTAAAAACATTTTCAGAACTCGAACACCTCCCTTTATAAACTCTAAAATTTCACCCCCTCCAAATCAAATATACTGTCAAGGCGAAAAGCGTAATTCTTGTATTGCGGTAGGAGAAGAGGCTAAAAGTGTGTGTTAGGACCAGATTTCTGGTCTAAATATTGTTTATTGTCTATTGGTTTTCACTAAATAAATCCTAACTGTTGTTAAGAACTAAGACAGTACTGACAGGTTTCAAGTACCAGTTGCAACCTCAGTTGCAACCTTGGCTGACAGGTTTCAAGTACCAGTTGCAACCTCAGTTGCAACCTCAGTTCTAACCTGTTGTCCAGCAGAATTCTGTTTAGTTCTATTTATCTGCATAACTATTCTTTAATAATAATCATGTGTTTTAAAGTATGCAGGATATATTCTCAAATGATCTTAAAGGATTAATATGTGGTTATTGAGGAATATCAAAGTGTTAAGGAAAGATGTTGTATTAAAGATGTAAAGAGATTAATTTATAAGGTTGTTTCCTTTTGAATATGATCTCTTCTATTATGATTATCCTTATCACTTGTGTCAAATCTTTGATCTTTATATATTCAGTAAAGACACGTTTGAAGATTGATTATATGGAGTTGAATGATATGGAAAGATATTATCTTTAAAAGATATTATCTTTATATGTTTCCTAGTTAAAGGAAAATACTAACTCCTACTTTTAAGCTTGTTATCAATCAGGTATCAACCAATGATGATTGGAGTCAATCAATGCTGAAGTATCACGCAATGCATGGGAAGATTGAAGCCAATCAACAAGTCAAAAACAATCAAAAGATATTGAAGAATAGAAGATTGTTTTACTTGCATATATACTTGATAACTTAGCTTGTAAAAGTTTGTGTGTTCTAAATTATAAAGAACTTATTTTCTAGAGAGAATACACGTGAGCTTCAAAAAGAAAACAATGGTGGGATGCCATTGATTTATATTTGATAGTTATAGAGTAGGAGCAATATAGTGATAGGCAGAAAAACCTAGAGGGAGTCTAAGTTTTTCATTAAGACTTGAGTCATATATTGTAAGCTTTTTATAATATCATAATCTGGGTAAGTGCCCCGGAGACGTAGCCTAGTTAGGTGAACTCCGTTGTTAAATGTGCGTGTGAATTATTTTCAAGTACATTTAATTTTAAAACAGTTCTGTCCATTAATACACTTGGTTCCAACTGCAGTTCCAACCTCACTTGGAACCCTATACACTTGGTTCTAACTGCAGTTCCAACCTCACTTGGAACCTTAATGCAAAACTGCATCTAGAACAGCGGATAGGAATTTCAATTGGTATCAGAGCTTCACACTAGATCTTACTTAGTGTGGATCCTGTGTTCTAGTAACAATGGACTTAATGAGGGAAGGAAACGCCTTCAACAAACCTCCATTGCTTGAAGGAGGAGTAAACTATGGAGTATGGAAAATTAGAATGAGGTCTTTCATCAAACAGCAGAATGAACATGCATGGAAGACTGTTATGTATGGATGGGAGGCTCCAACTACCATGGATAATGAAGGAGAACTGATTCTCTTACCTGAAGACAGATGGTCTGCTGAAGAAGACAGAAAATCAAGTGCCAACTCAACAGCCATAAACTTGATTTTTGCTGGTGTAACTCTCAGCGTATTCAGGTATATCTCTCATTGTGAAACAGCTAAAGAAGCATGGGATATTTTGCAAGTTACTTTTGAAGGAACCACTAAAGTAAAAGCTTTCAAACTTCAACAGTTAACTACCCAATTTGAGAACTTAAGAATGGAGGAAGATGAAAACATTGAACAATTTAATGGTAGAATCTGCCACATTGCTCATCAAGCTGGAACCTTAGGTGAAAAATACAGTGATGCTAAACTTGTTAAGAAAACTCTTAGGTCACTCCCAGAAAGGTTTGAAATTAAGGTCACAGCCATTGAAGAATCAACTGACTTAGATAATCTTAAACTTGAAGAACTCATAGGAAATCTAAGTACTCATGAACTGAAATTCTTCAAACATAAAAGACCAGAAAAGGGAATAGCATTTCAAGCTAAGAAATCTGAATCTAATGCCTGTGATAAAATGAGTGATGAAGAAAAACTAGCTTTCTTTGCAAAAAAGGTGTACAAGAAGTTTTATAAGAAAAAGGAGGATGATACTGGTTCATCTAAAAACTTTCAGAAAAAGGATAACCAGTTTAAGACAGAGTCTAGGTTCAATAATAACTCTACAGGAAAGTGGAATTCCAAAGAAAAGGATAACAAAGAATACAAACCTAAAGAGATTCAGTGTAGAGAATGTAGAGGTTTTGGTCATATTCAGGCTGAGTGTGCAAATACCTTAAAAAGGAACAAAAATGCTTATATAACCACTCATAGTGATAGTGATAGTGATTCTGAGAGCAACAGTGATGAAGAGGATGATTCTAATTTTGTTAATTTTATGGGAATAATCACTGAAAAAGAACCTACTTATGAAAGTGACTGTGAACATGTTTCAACCATAGTTACAACTGCTCCTGAAATCTATAGCAGTGATGAGGAAGAACCTTCTGATGAAGACATTTCTCAGCAATATCTTGTTCTTTATGAAAAGTATAAATGTCTGAGTAAACAATCCTTGATCATAAGCAAACTTAATGTTAATCTAAAGGATGAGGTTAAAAGTCTTACTGAGAAGCTTAAACTACAACTGGCTGAACTTACTGAAACTAAAAAGATAATAAAACTGATGAATGTTTCTGCCTCAGAAAAATTAGATTACATGTTGTCATATTCTAGAGGCTCTAAAGATATCAGTGGTCTAGGGTACTATGGTGGTAAAGGTACAGGAAAAACCACCTTTATTGAAGCTGTTGCTAAAGCTAAAACTCATAATTTTGAAAATAAGGTTAGAAGCTCAGTTGCAACCAGAGTTGCAACCAGGAATAAAACTCAGGTTTTTGTAAAGAAGGTTGGAAGCTCAGTTATAACCTCAGTTGCAACCATGAATAAACTGAATAGCTTTAGGGATAAAAATAACTTTAGGTTGAAGTTGTGTAATTTCTGTAAAAAACCTGGTCATTCTGAAATCCAGTGTTATTTAAAAAGAAACAGAAAGTATATTTCCCAGAAAACCTGGTTGGCTTCTGTCAATAAAAATTTGAAATGGGTCTGGAAAGTTAAAGAAAAAGCAACTTTAATTGCTAACAACAAAGCTGTTATTAACTCTTTGAATGCTGTTACTTCTAATGATTGGTATTTTGACAGTGGATGCTCTAAGCATATGACAGGTACTGCAAGTCTCCTAAAAAATGTCACCATTCTTACAGGTAACACTGTTGTGTTTGGAGGTGGAGATACAGGTAAAATTGTTGGTAAAGGTACATTAAGCAAACCTGGAATGCCTAATATTGATAATGTTTTTCTTATAGATGGACTAAAAGCTAATCTTATTAGTATTAGTCAACTATGTGACAACAAGATGATTGTTAAATTCAACAAAAATAGGTGTCTAATTACTGATCTTAACAATGATTTGGTCATGACTGGAGTCAGATCAACAAACAGCTGCTATGTGTTTGAAAAAGCTGAAAAAGAATTGCCTCAGAATAGTAGAGCTTTTAGAGTCTTTAATCAAAGAACAAACTGTGTTATGGAATCTTATAATGTGTTATTTGATGACCTAAAAACTGTTGATGAGAATACAGGTGATGATGAACAATCTGAGATTGCAGAAAAAGAGAAAGCAGAAGTTCAGCAAACAAGCAGTCCCATAGAGGTTGGAAGTCCAGTTGAAACTGAAGTTACAACCGAGATTGTTACAGAGGCTGGAACTGAGGTTGGAACCGCAGTTGAAACCCAGAATGCTGCTGAATCTGAAGAAGAAGAAGAAAGTTCTCATGCTCAGTCAACTAGCAGGCCTCGCTATGTAAGGACTCAGAAAAATCATTTTCTTGACAATGTCATAGGAGAAGTTACTTCAGGTATGAAAACCAGAGGTAAGAGAAATAATGTTGTTCATTTTGCTTGTTACCTCTCTCAGTTAGAACCTAAGAACATAAAAGAGGCTTTGGAAGATAGTGAATGGATCTTAGCTATGCAAGATGAACTGTCCCAATTTGAAAGGAATGATGTATGGACTTTAGTACCCAGACCTTCTAATAAAAATATTATAGGGACTAAATGGATCTTTAGAAATAAAAGTAATGAAGATGGAGTTATTATCAGAAATAAATCTAGGTTGGTAGCTCAGGGTTATACACAAATTGAGGGAATTGATTTTGATGAAACCTTTGCTCCAGTAGCTAGAATTGAATCCATTAGAATGCTACTGTCTCTTGCATGTCTGTATGATTTTAAACTGTTTCAACTTGACATAAAGAGTGCTTTTCTGAATGGTGTGATTAATGAAGAAGTTTATGTCTGTCAACCTAAGGGATTTGAGGATCCTAACTTTCCTGAACATGTCTATTTGTTGAAAAAGGCATTGTATGGCCTAAAACAAGCTCCTAGAGCTTGGTATGATAGATTAACCAAGTACTTGATTGAAAAAGGCTTTAACAGAGGAGGAGTTGATAAAACTTTGTTTACTAAGAAAACCACAAAGGACATAATAATTGCTCAAATCTATGTTGATGACATTGTCTTTGGCTCTACTTCTAATAAAAGGATAGAAGAATTCATTTCTGATATGAAGAATGAATTTGAAATGAGTGGTGGAGGTGAACTAACTTACTTTCTAGGATTGCAAGTTAAACAGAATGAGAAAGGCATTTTTCTGTGCCAAAGTAAGTATGCAGACAATCTTGTTAAAAAGTTTGGTCTGAGTGAGAGTAAAGAGAAGAGAACCCCTATGAGTACTACCCTTAAACTGTCCAAAAATGATAAAGGTAAAAATGTCTGTCCAAGTCTTTATAGATCCATGATTGGAAGTTTGCTGTATTTAACTGCTAGTAGACCAGACCTTTGCCTAAGTGTAGGAGTTTGTGCCAGATATCAGGCAAATCCTTTAGAACCTCATCTTCTAGCTGTCAAAAGAATTCTAAGGTATGTAAAAGGAACACTTCACCTAGGCCTATGGTATTCTAAAGATACAAACCATTTTCTAAGTGGCTACTGTGATGCAGATTGGGCAGGAAACATAGATGATAGAAAGAGTACTTCTGGTGGTTGTTTTTATTTTGGAAACAACCTTGTTTCTTGGTTCAGTAAAAAGCAAAATTGCATATCTTTATCTACTGCTGAGGCAGAATATGTTGCAGCTGGAAGTGGATGCACTCAACTTATTTGGATGAAACAGATGTTAACTGATTATAATGTCAAACAAGAAATATTAACTTTGTTTTGTGATAACAAAAGTGCTATAGATTTAGCTAAAAACCCTAGTTTTTCAGAAAAACCCACTACCAGGTTCTAAGTACGGTTGAAACCTCCCAGTTGAAACCATGTCCAAAAACCCCAATTCTGATGATGATTGCACCCTCAGAGATTTTCTGAATAAATCTCCAACTCGTCAAGGTTCCAAATCAAAGGTAAGTGAGTCTTCCTCACCCAAAATTAAGCGCACTAAGAAGCGTGCTAGAAGGAATTTTGATACTGACCCTGCTATAGCTAAGTTTGAGTATGTTCCAACAGTCAATAATGTTGATCCTCGTTTCTGGAGTAGGACAACATATAGGAGGTTTAGGGGAATGGCTAGTAAAGAAATTCTGTGTGAAAGAAGGCTTAATTTGGTTAGCTATCCTCACATACAGGTGTATGTTGAGAAATTACTCTCTGCTGTTGGATTAGCCAAAACTATTTGTTATGCAGACTCCTATTACCCTGCTGTTGTAAAAGAATTCTATTCCAATTTGAGCAGTGGTGTCTTTGAAGAGGGTAATCCTAAGTATGGAAGAGTGTTTTTGAGAGGTGTAACTTTGGATTTCACCCCTAAGTTGATTAATGACTATCTGTGTTGTCCCAGTCCTACTGTAGACAACAATGCTGAACCAGATTTAGAAATTCTAGCTTTAATTCTAACTGGGAAGAACACTAGGTTTGATGGTTATTCCATCAAAACATCCTCTCTCACATTAAGTGCTGCTGTGTTGCACAAAATTGCTAGGTTTAACTGGACACCCACCAAGCAATCTTCCAAAGTCAACAAAGATATGGCTATTTTTCTGTACAAGATTATGTCTTCACTACCCATCAACTTTGGCCTTCATATCTTTAATCTTATAAAGGAATTTAGTGATGATAATTCACCATCCATTCTGCTTCCTTTCCCCTGCCTCATATCTAGTCTTATTCTGGGCCAAGTCTCTTCTCTTGGTAGAGATTCCCCAATAAGTATCAAGAATGAACCTTTCACTGAGTGTCCAACTGCCCTATATATTTCTGCTAAGCTGTTAAAGGAAGGGCATGTCAATGATATTTCTGGTGAGAAAGGTAAAGAAAAAGAGGCAGAGCCTTCTGCTGCCTCCTCAACAAAGAAGAAAGGAGTGAGGTGGTATTTGAAACAGAGATTGGCTTACAATGAAGAGAGGAGAGCTGAATTGGATACTGATGATTATCTGATCAAAGAGCTGTTGGCAAATACAGTTGAAGATGAAGAAGAAGATGGTAGTGAAGCTACTCATAGCAATGATGGTTTTTCAATCAGCAGTGATGATGAAGTTGATGAAGATGTGGTTCACGACAGACCTCTTAGGGAAAAGGCACCCTTTACAGACATTCCAAGTGACTAGTGTGTCCTGGTTCTGTCAAATAGGGGGAGTAATGGGTTGAAAGTTTATGTGTTTTCATTTTGATGTTTTCAAGACTTTATTCTGTTTTTCAATTATGCTGTATTAATTGAATTTTATGCCTGTTTGGTTTTAATCTGTTTGGTCTTAATCTATTTGGCTTTAATAATTCTGTAATTTCCTTCTGAAAATATCTTGATATCTTGTTGAAGTATGAATGCCTTTAAACTTGAAACAGGTCTGAAAACTTACTGTGTGCACATACATTGTGCTTATATAATATGCCTGCAATTCTAACATACAGGGGGAGCTTACTGTTATTGAATTTGCAGGTGGTTGGGATGATTTATAAACTTTATTGATTTGTCAAAACCAATGACAAAGGGGGAGATTGTTAGGACCAGATTTCTGGTCTAAATATTGTTTATTGTCTATTGGTTTTCACTAAATAAATCCTAACTGTTGTTAAGAACTAAGACAGTACTGACAGGTTTCAAGTACCAGTTGCAACCTCAGTTGCAACCTTGGCTGACAGGTTTCAAGTACCAGTTGCAACCTCAGTTGCAACCTCAGTTCTAACCTGTTGTCCAGCAGAATTCTGTTTAGTTCTATTTATCTGCATAACTATTCTTTAATAATAATCATGTGTTTTAAAGTATGCAGGATATATTCTCAAATGATCTTAAAGGATTAATATGTGGTTATTGAGGAATATCAAAGTGTTAAGGAAAGATGTTGTATTAAAGATGTAAAGAGATTAATTTATAAGGTTGTTTCCTTTTGAATATGATCTCTTCTATTATGATTATCCTTATCACTTGTGTCAAATCTTTGATCTTTATATATTCAGTAAAGACACGTTTGAAGATTGATTATATGGAGTTGAATGATATGGAAAGATATTATCTTTAAAAGATATTATCTTTATATGTTTCCTAGTTAAAGGAAAATACTAACTCCTACTTTTAAGCTTGTTATCAATCAGGTATCAACCAATGATGATTGGAGTCAATCAATGCTGAAGTATCACGCAATGCATGGGAAGATTGAAGCCAATCAACAAGTCAAAAACAATCAAAAGATATTGAAGAATAGAAGATTGTTTTACTTGCATATATACTTGATAACTTAGCTTGTAAAAGTTTGTGTGTTCTAAATTATAAAGAACTTATTTTCTAGAGAGAATACACGTGAGCTTCAAAAAGAAAACAATGGTGGGATGCCATTGATTTATATTTGATAGTTATAGAGTAGGAGCAATATAGTGATAGGCAGAAAAACCTAGAGGGAGTCTAAGTTTTTCATTAAGACTTGAGTCATATATTGTAAGCTTTTTATAATATCATAATCTGGGTAAGTGCCCCGGAGACGTAGCCTAGTTAGGTGAACTCCGTTGTTAAATGTGCGTGTGAATTATTTTCAAGTACATTTAATTTTAAAACAGTTCTGTCCATTAATACACTTGGTTCCAACTGCAGTTCCAACCTCACTTGGAACCCTATACACTTGGTTCTAACTGCAGTTCCAACCTCACTTGGAACCTTAATGCAAAACTGCATCTAGAACAGCGGATAGGAATTTCAGTGTGATATTACTTTTATTTAATATTCTACAATTGAAATAAAATAAAAATCCTTATACATGTCTCCCACATGTGACATGACTCCTCAACCTCTAGCCTAGTTTATGTGAACTTGTCACAATTGGGAGACAATTAATTACACACCCACTTCATCCAAGGGAGTAATGCCAAGCTATATATCCAGGGGAGGCCCACGAGACAGTTCAATGGAGTCTCGGGTAATGAAAGCCTAATTTTTTTTAATGGCAACATCGAAATCCGAGTATCTAATTATTAAAATATTAATCATTAATTCAACAACCATAGTTATAATTATTTGTGGTGCAGTTGTTAATGATACAAACCAAAGTGATTTTTTTTCACTTAACCATCAATGGTTTGAATATATTTACCGTCCAATTTATTTTTTTAATATAAAAAAATAAATTTGGAGCAGTTAATTTTTTTTTAGTCTCGAACAACTCAAAATAATGGACCGGCGTCATATATACTACCGTCTTCCCTTACCCTTCAAATTATCAAAGTATCATATCTAAGTTAAATAGTGAAAAGTGATTGTTTTTTCCTTTTAATACGATCGTCAAGTTTTCGAAGGGCCTGGTAAAGAGGTTAGAGGGTTCCTTAATTAGTAGGTCAGTTAGTTTTCGTAACTCCGATAGTCCGATTCTTAATATACATAATTGTTTTCTCACTATAAAAAGGGGTTTCAATCAGGACAGTCAAATCTATTAGAAACCTGTCGTTAAATGATAATATCTGTCGGTAATTACAAATTAAACCCTATTCAAATCGAAGGAAAAAAAACATTAGGAACTAGGTGACTTAATTCTTATAAAAGTAGTAAAATATTATGAGCCATCATAAAGGATTTACTTCTTTTTTTGTTTACAAACTCCCTTTCTCGAAGAAGAAGAAAAAAATAAAGAAAAACAGCTCCCTTTCTAGAAAATAAAAAAAAAACTTGTTGTTTTGTCCTGCAAGTCTGCAAATGTTACCTGATAGTTTACACCTTTCTTCAATAATTCAATTTCTTAAATTGATAAAGAAAGGATAAGGGACTACTCACCAATCGCATTAATTTTTTTAATCAATATATATATATATAATATGATAAAGATGATTATTTTTGGACCATACCATTCGTGCATATGTGAATAGCAAGAAAATATTTAAGGTCAATGCACCAAGTAGGTTTCATGGATCTAACTAATTAAGTACACATCATATTATCTGTAATTTCATATATTGTATTTTTTTTCTTATATAATATTGTATCTTAATTATATGTAACCCCATGTTATTAAAACTCATTTAACTACACGGTTAGGTTGCATACCTAAAAGGGAACACACAGAGCTGGCGACATGCCCACTCGTGTACTCATATAAAAGTAATATTTCAATATACTTTTTGCACATAAATTTTACAGAGGGTTTATCCAATGTTCTAGAAGTCGTAGAGCGGAATTTAGACGGAAGTTGACTGTTTAGTGTCTAATCACGGCTAATTTCGCTTAATTATCTCTTAGTCTTTTAATTGGTACGTTCCGGCTATCGCTAGGCGCCGCCTAATTTGCGTCTAGGCGTGCATTTTACAACACTGGTTTTAGCAAAAGAAATTATTAACGGAGTAACTATAATTTATGAGCTTACTCACTTAATTCTTTAGCAAACTGAGTAATGGAAAGCTTACCAACTCGATCAATCTTGTTGGTCATGTTGTAGTTTGTATATGTAGACGAGTTCCCTAACTCTTGCTTTTGGGCAAATTAGGTACTTCGCGCGTTCGCCCTCATTTTCATTATTTAAAGGCCATAAAAATTATTTATCCTTTATTTAATCAATAATATTTCATTCGATAATAACATATTTACATTTGGCAACTTCGTAAAACTTGATTTTTAATAATTTGTTTGTATTATTACTATGTGGAATTCTAAAAGAACAATTAATATTTAAAACTTGGTAGTTTACAAAATGCTGAGAAAAATAAATAAAACAAATATAAAATAAATGCATTCAATTAACTAGAGAAAAACTACCAAACAAGTAACAATCTCTATAAAATAAAAAAAGGGCTGTCCTTGAAAGAATATTAGCATCGTTTGCTTTAACCACCATATCCATCTACATCTTGCATTTATGATTCTCTTGTCGTTTATTAAATTTTTCTAAATGTCATTATTTAGAAATTATATCAAATCTAACTTATTTTATTTCCTGTGTCAAGGTTCTTCCTCTCAAGGAAATATATTATTCTAGCAACCGACTTTCTTGGATTAATGAACTTTGGATAAAGTTAGGCGGTGGAAATGTGTGATCAGATACAAAACTTCATAAAACATAAACAAAATTATACAAAATAAGCACCATTAGCGGGATATGCCTGCTAAACATATACTTTTAAGAAATTTATTTTCTAAACAACCTATGGATATGTTAGTAGAAGAGGTGACATTACAGTACATAATTCTGATTTAATCTATAAACAACTGAAAATATCATTGCGACAATTTTATGTGAATTTATCAACGTTGGAAGAATGAATTGATTTTATATTTTCTATATTATTTATTATGCTGCATTTTATTATATGTTGGAAATTGGAATCTTAGTGGCAATTAGCTACGAGTGTGCAATTTAATGTCAGTTAAAACAGTTTACCAAAGACTGCAAACGAAAAGAAAACATCAATTGCTTAAAATATAGAGTAGTAATTCAGTTTTATTGTTTAAATTGAAATTTATCTAGTGCAAAAACTAATTACCATAAAGTACTACGTTGCTCTTCAAGTTTGACACGACCTAAGTACCAAAATATTCATAAAAATCCAAATTAAAAATAAAATAAATAAATAGAATATAAATTCAAAAACCAGACCAACCCGAAAAACCGTAAAAAATATTTAAAACAATGGTAAGAAGTCAAAAAAATTTATTAAAGAAACCTAGAAATCTAGAAAAATAAAAAACGTACAAAACCATAAAGAAAAAGTACAAATAAAAATAAAAAAACAAGCAGAAAGTCCAAAAAATGTAAACAAAAAAGTTAAAATGTTATAAAACCCTAAAATAAGTACAAATTTCAAGATAAAAAAATATAAAAGTTGTTTTTAGAAAATTTCAAATATTTAATTGAATGGAATGAGAAACACATTGGATTGAATGATGGACCAAATGGCGGACAAAAATAACTAAAATTCAATTCATTATAAACAACATGGAGAATTTACCAAATTAAAAGTTACAATTAGCAAACTTTATTCCCCAAAAGTGCTACTCCTAAACTTTTCTTTCCAAAAAGTACCAATTTTTCCGATTGTTTATGCAGTTCACGATAGTTTATACACTTGTCATGATTGTGTATGCATTTCTCCTCAGTTTCGGTAACCTCGTCGGAAGTTTATCGGACTTCCGATAAACTCCGTCAATGATGAGAGACGAGAAATGATATGTATTTCAGAAAGTACATACACTAACCCATAGACAAATGTTGGGTAAAAATAGAATGAAAGATATAGTTTGATTTGAAATTGGTTGAGAGAGAGAGAGTTTGTGTAGATTGTGGTGATAAAATTATAAATCTACAACCATGAATTGGATGAGAATCATGTTGCAATAACGGATACTTCCTCCGTTCCTATTTAATTGTTCATTACGAAACTACGTGCCAAGAATTTGTATCAAAATTGTCGGAATGAATTTTTTTAAAAGTTGATCATATAGTTCAAATGTTAAATTTTATGATTATATTTTAAAAAAAATCATTTCGATAATTTTGATACAAGTTATAAGCCGATCAAAATTGCACGTATTTTCATAATGGACAATTAAATGGGAACGGAGGGAGTGATATAACAAAAAAAACATGTGTTCGATCAATTCGTTCAAGACACCAAGATTGTGCGATCATTCATTTGATTATACTTCATGGAAACTAAAACGTCCGAAGATAAACAAAAGATATTTCAATGAAGCGAATGACAATAAAAAATAACCTCAATAGCTACAAGATACAACTTAAATAAAGTTACTTTAACGCATTGACGACAAAACCCCAGGTTTCTATGGTTCAACTATGAAAAGCAGCAACTTCGTGGTCAAACCTGTATTTTTATCGGATCATTTAAATCTACATTAGCTTAGGTTCCTAATTGTAATACATGAAAACAGTTACAAGATTTGTATAAATTAACACAAAAATTCCTCGCAAAACAGTGACATTGGCGTAGAAAAACACTAGATGATGATGACTAAGAGAGCCCAACCCCATCTAAACATAACTGCAAAATAATGTTGATTTAATCAGGATAAAAAACTGTCATAAACCTGTTACTATTTAAAAATATTGTCACAAAATTGTTACAAATCTGTCACTATTTTAAAAAATCGTTATAAAAGTTGTAGCTAATAAAATCGTAACAAAAAAAAGTTGTCATGATTCCTGTCAGTGTTTTAATATTTTTTTTGTAGTGCGGTATAGGGCAGCATCACCCACGGGAGGAAGAGATCAGACATAGAAAGAGAGCAAAAAAACATGTGGAAGAAATAACAATAAAAAAACGTACATTTGTATCATTTTCCCATGTACACCATTAAATGACAATCACTTATTAAAAGAGACACTAAATGGTAAATTCTCAAATATAAGCAATTAGACTTAATCCATTTTTTGTTCTAGTTAACGATTAGGATATTATTTTTTGTATTTAAGCTGCTTGGAAATTTGCTATTTATTAGTATTTTTTTTGTAAGTAAGTTGGACCCTATAACATATTTTGTTGATACAATGTATAAATATCACTTTTGAACCCAAATTCACGAATCATCATCACGTCACTATATAAGATAGCTAACTGCAAGTAACAATTAACTTATTTGATTGATGAAAACTCGTACTTAAATTCATATATTATTACTTTGACATAACTTATAGCTAGATTGTATTTGAGAAGCTTATATGTTATACTTGCAACATGTGTAATGCCTGCTTTGCATGAAACCTACATATACTCATCTTTGTTCTCCATAATACTCTCTTCAATTTTCTTACTTAGTTTTTGATTAAAAAAATGGAATATTGGTTTACTTAAAAGATAAGGGAAGAAAAAGGTGAATAACATAAAGACGATTCATATACTCGGAGAGATCTAAAATCTTGAAGATGAAAATATTTAAAAAAGAGTCATCTTGAGTACTTGTTATTCAGTTGAAAAATTAATGAAATCCAAAACTATCTGAGTATTTCATGAAAATCTTTAGTTATAAAATTCGATATTCGGTGATCGAAACACGAATTCATCCATTTTGTGTTTAAACTAATATTCTTTGTAATGTTACCTTACAACGGAACACATACTTATCCAAGCTTAAATATCATCACAAAGTTGTCTTCGTTACTTAACTTAAAGCAACTTTTACAAAAAAAAAAAAAAAAAAAACTTGTGATGACATCCTACTTTCAAAGAACTTCAAAACGGAACTTCAAACTTTCATAAATACGTATACCTTTTTTGATAACGGGGGAAAGAAAACGAAGATGTTAGCCTAATCTTTAAAATTTATTCGGTTTTGTCATCATCGAAAAGATATTGTTCAACCAATCCCCAAAGTTAATGGACTTTTAAGATGACTTTTAAGTCATATATATCTTCTGATAAGAACAAACATGAATGAAGATTAATATAGTGTCACGTTATTAAATTAAATACTTCACTCAATTGTTGAAGGAATTGACCAATTAAACGGTCCAAACTCATCAAGGACTACAACACTATAACACACATGAACAAAACACAATAGTGATATAAGTCGATAGACTGAGCCTAGTGATTGATGATCACGTTCATCGATAAGCAACATTTATTGTAGCGTTTTTGATCGCATACATGTACAATTCCAAAATGTTTCGAAGATCAAATCTCTTAATAGCAAAAATTTAAACTTGCTTTTGAATATCATGCAAATGTTATAGGATATATTGTGCCTTGGGAACAAACCTATGTGATATTCCAGTATGAAATAAGCACGTTTAAGCCCCTATTTAAAGTTCATACAATCCCTAAGAAGACTTCTTTGAATTAAGGGTATGGACCTTAAGTTAAGGCTTTTGGGCTTCGTTGAAATATAAAAGAGTAAATATATATTGGTAGAATTCTTCTTTTAGGATCGTTTGTTCTTCGATCGACCGAATATTTTTTGATAAGAGGTATTGAACAAAATTGTTTTTTAAGTTGGTAACAGTCAGGGATGAAACGTACCGAGTCTCTGGCATCTACTAGAAAAGAACAACTCGTTTTCAATGCACAAAATACAATGGCTAATGGTTTCTTAATCTGTTCAAATTTGATATCATCTTTAGGTCTTACTCAATGAGTTTACTTGATTTTTTTTATTAACTATTTTAATTGTGACTTTGTTATTATTATTATTTTTCAATCAGTTTACAACTTTAATTTTCTTTTGGTACATATAGTTTACAACTTTAAAGATAAAACATAATCAAGCTTTAAGAAAGACTAGCAAAGAAAGCCCGGGCAAAGCATGCCATTGTTAATTTTCTTAAAAAAACTTAAATTATTTTGATTTTTTTTAGTAGGATTAAAACTGACCTTCATTGTAGTTCATTAGAAATAACTTCTATAGTAATTACTAATTATTTTTAAAATATAAGTTGGAATAAGAAAACCACTTATTATATTTTCATAAATTTATATATACACATCATTATATGTTGCGTACAAGTTGTTTAGTGACTAAATCATTTTTAACTTAATTCTCAAATTACTCTTGGATGCGCTTGGTATATAAATAAATATTGGTAACAAAACCTAACTGATTTTTTTAATATATTTTATGGGGAATTTACCCCATAAGAAATGATGTTGCACTATTTTTGAAAAGTTACTTTTAAATGATTTACAAAAGAATATGCATGGTAACGAGGTCTCTTGTATATAACATGTTGCAATTTGAAAGTAATCTTGTTATGTTTGGACGGCTAATCCCCACTTTTAAAACATTGTTTTTTATACATCTATATTACTCGCTCGTTCCCATTTTAAGGGTCCACGATTGACTTTTACAAATATTAATAACTATCATTAGCATTGAAAGTTACAAATATAGTTTTATTTTAAATTAAATAAATTTTTTATCAATTTTTTGAATGTATTCATGACAATATCTGAAGATATTATACAAATATTATAGTAATTTAATATATTTATTTTGGTACAAACAAATATGAAATAATCGACACTTATTTAGTGACAGTGGAGTATTTTATTATATCAATATATTATAATAAGCAAACTCTTGAGTCTGTCAAATTTTGTCTAATTTTTCAAAAAATACCATCACTCTATTATAATAATTACTAATGTACCATAATCTAATTAACAATTTATCCTCGTTATATTTTTCTAACACTATAAAAAAAATACCCAAATAACGACGGAATTAGTGACGGTATTTTTTGTTACAAGTTTATTAACGACGGTTTTTGTGACGGCTTTGTGACAGTTTAGTCAATTTGTGACAGATTTGTGACAGTTTTTTAAATCAGTGACAAGCTTGTGACAGCTTTTGACTCATTTTAAATCAAACATTATTTCATAGTGTAATTACGAATATCATCCAAATTAATTAACAATTCGTTTTAATATGCATATTTACAATAAATTATATCAAATGTGATCATTGTGTTCATAATAAAATAAAAAGATATTATCATATTTATGTGATTATCGCAAATTTTAAATTTTACAAGCAGTTAAAAGATAAGAAAAGAGAGAAAAAAAGGCCGAAAATTGTACAATTATACAGTTTTTTTAAATCAAAATTACTCCTTATCTTCGCCGGACAAAGGCTCATTTTGCTTAAATTTTGTCGAAAAATATTTTAATATTAATATTAGCTCAGTTTCTATCTCTATCTGGTACTAAAATTCTTTTCAACTCTTAACCCTCACTTTGTTACACCTTTCTTTCCTTAGTTAATTTTATTTTAGCTTATTTACAACATTTCTTAGTATTCTTTGCCATGTTCTTTTCTAATTTTCTTGTTTTGCACATTTTATGTCATTTATTGGGAAAATGGTAAATGGGTTTGATGGGAAAGTGGTATTGCATGCCATATGTTTGTGTTATTGTTTGGTATTTAAAAAAGTGCTTTCTTTTGTTATGAAAATAGCTTATTTATAACTCTTTTCAACTCTTAACCCTTAAATTTTGAACTTTTATACCTTTTTTCCCCTTAGTTAATTTTCTTGTAGCTCATTTACAACATTTCTTAATATTCATTGCCATGTTCTTTTCTAATTTTCTTGTTCTGTACATTTTATGTCATTTATTGGGAAAATGGTAATTGGGTTTGATGGGATAGTGGCATTGCATGCCATATGTTTGTGTTATTGTTTGGTATTTAAAAAAGTGCTTTCTTTTGTTATGAAAATAGCTTATTTATAACTCTTTTCAACTCTTAACCCTTAAATTTTGAACTTTTATACCTTTTTTCCCCTTAGTTAATTTTCTTGTAGCTCATTTACAACATTTCTTAATATTCATTGCCATGTTCTTTTCTAATTTTCTTGTTCTGTACATTTTATGTCATTTATTGGGAAAATGGTAATTGGGTTTGATGGGATAGTGGCATTGCATGCCATATATTTGTGTTATTGTTTGGTATTTAAAAAAGTGCTTTCTTTTGTTATGAAAATAGCTTATTTATAACTCTTTTCAACTCTTAACCCTTAAATTTTGAACTTTTATACCTTTTTTTCCCCTTAGTTAATTTTCTTGTAGCTCATTTACAACATTTCTTAATATTCAATGCCATGTTCTTTTCTAGTTTGCTTGTTTTGTACATTTTATGTCATTTATTGGGAAAATGATAATTGGGTTTGATGGGAAATTGGCATTGTATGCCATATGTTTGTGTTATTGTTTGGTATTTAAAAAAGTTCTTTCTTTTGTTATGAAAATAGCTTATTTATAACTCTTTTCAACTCTTAACCCTCAATTTTTGAACTTTTACATCTTTTTTTCCCCTTAGTTAATTTTATTTTAGCTCATTTACCACATTTCTTAATATTCATTGGCATGTTCTTTTCTAGTTTGCTTGTTTTGTACATTTTATATCATTTATTGGGAAAATGATAATTGGGTTTGATGGGAAAGTGGCATTGCAGGCCATATGTTTGTGTTATTGTTTGGTATTTGAAAAAAATGCTTTCTTTTCTGTTGGTTAATTTTCTTTTAGCTCATTTACAACATTTCTTAATATTCATTAGCATATTCTTTTCTATTTTTCTTGTTTTGTACATTTTATGTCATTTATTGGGAAAATGGTAAATGGGCTTGATGGGAAAGTGTCATTGCATGCCATATGTTTGTGTTATTGTTTGGTATTTACAAAAATGCTTTCTTTTGTTATGAAAATAGCTTATTAAGCTTTTAAGTAAATTAAGATGTTATTAAGGTGGGAAATGCATGGGTTTATACTGCTTAAAGTTTGTAGCTTTTTCGGGCTAGAGAGGAAAAAATAAATAGAAAAGTGAGTTATAAGCGAAAGATATGAAAGTTGAGCTAGATAGTGCAACCAAAAGAGGAATTGAACTTGCTTTGATAATGTAATCAACATTTCTTAATATTCATTGACATTTTCTTTTCTAATTGCTTGTTTTGTACATTTTTTGTCATCAATTGGGAAAATGATAATTCGGCTTGATGGGATAGTGGCATTGCACACCATATGTTTGGTATTTAAAAATGTGCTTTCTTTTGTTATGAAAATAGCTTATTACGCTCTATCTTTGCTTTAGCTTTTAAGTAAATGAAGATGTTATTAAGCTTAGAAAAATATGGGTTTGTACTGCTTAAAGATTGTAGCTTTTTAGGGGTAGAGGCAAAAATAAAATAAAATAAAATAAAATAAACGACTTATAAGCGAAAAATTTGGAAGCAGAGCTAGAAAGTGCAACCAGAAGGGGAATTTGACGGCACTCTACCTTTGCTGTAGCTTTTAAATAAATGAATATGTTTTTAAGCTGCAAAAAATATGGGTTCATACTGCTTAAAAATTGTAGCTTTTACGGGCTAGAGAGCAAAAAATAAATAAAAAACTGACTAAATATTCTTTGTGTTATTTCTTGTTCACTGGTTGTGCTGCTGCTCTTAAGCAAATTAGCTCATTTAATCGAGCTAAGAACAAGGATATATTCGTTCAGTTAGAAACTTGTAGTTTTGTTGGAAAGAAAACAAAAAAACAGCTCCAATTTCAAGATACAACCTATTAGATGCAGTACTATTTACAAGCAAAACAGTGTAAAACCTGAGCTTAAAAGCTGTAACCAAACAAGGCCTCAAAAGGTTTGTTTATAGATGCACGTTTTTTGGTTCACATTTGGATTCAGAAATCTTAAATAGTTAGGTATTTTGATGATAGGTGGTGGATCTTATCGAATCTTACCTTTCACGTTAGGTGTCTACAGTACAGCTTGCAAGTCAGAGAGCAATTTGGGGTTTTGGTGAAGATGGTATTGTAACATAGTATAATTTTTAATCTCTCTTTCCAAGAGCTTAAGTAAAGAAAGGAAAAAATTGGTATTTCTTACTTGAATATAAATTAGTTAGTACAATTTTTGGCATTCATGAGGTCCTTACTTATATATATACAACTTACAATAGAAGGTAATATTTCCATGAATGGGCACCTTACAACATTACTGAAATATAGAACGTACAACCTGTAATGATTTTTTTTTACGCAAATATGTCTTACAAAACTTTTGTACTTATACCAATAGTGTTTCTATCAATTTTACACGGTCAAGTTGCTATTCAGAAGCTGCCATATTGACTTCAGTCAGTATCTTACTGTTTCTGAAGGCTGCAACTATTTTAGAGTTTCAGATTTCCTACACGTGCATTTTTTTCAGTAGTTGTTTTAGCTGATTTTATGTCCCAGTTCTCTTTCTCACCTAGAATGACTAATGTTACAACAGGTTTTCTTTTTGATCATCTGGATTGATAATATCTCGTGACGGATCATAGTAGGCCGCAAGAGAAGAATTATCAGATGATTGATTATATCTATTCATAGATTGATTGCATGAGCATGATGAGTTCAGATATGGCTGTTCCTAACTTTCCCGTCGAGCACCATAGCTTGTGGAGCTCAGTAAACAAGGTACTTTCATCTTGTAATTAAGAACCAAATTTTATTGTAAGTTTTAGAGTTGTGATGGTAATTATTGTCCGATTTTTCTTTGTTATATTATGCAAGTGACTGTAAATTCTTACTGCTATAATAATGCTTGCTGATCTTTTGCACTTCAATAATAACTTACTACTACTTAATTATAATTCTGAAAATTAGGCAAAATTTATATCCAGGCATAATCTTATAATTTAGCTAGAAAATCTGGAAATAAGGCATAATCAGTTCACATATTCTTTACAATCAAAAGGGGAATTTGGGTCTCCGAATTCCTACCATGCTACAATTTTGAAAATGCAGTGGCATTCTAGATAGCTAAAGTCTTTATTCATGCCAACAAGTATACAGAAAAGAAACGATCAGAATGACCAGGTGAATTCCAAATTTTCATAAGGTTTTCACCCTAGTGTTCAAGGGTATGCAAGTATTTCACCTAGTTTCTATGAATCCTTACGACGACAGGGATAACGTGACTTATTTCATCACTTTATTTACGTTTCATAGACAAGTTTCATAATACTACTTGGTTCTCTTCTTGAATTGTTTCCGCAGAATCTCGGTGCACGAAATGTTAGTTGCAGTTGCTCTTTTAAGGGTGATATATTGCCTTCATGTGATACGCTTTGGAAATTTCAGTCCAAGTTTAATCTTTTAGTTCCTAAACATGGGAATCATCATAGAAAAGTTATCCTGTCGAGTTCATATACAAGGGTCCGTACCAAATCTTTTCGACCTCATTGGGCATTTTTTGTATCTCAACCTGTAACATCACCTCTAGAAAAAGGTAGCATTTTTACCTAACAGTTGTTTCTAATAGCGGTTCTTTTTTTATTTGTTCTTACACTCAAATACCATCAGTGGTTTGACAGATAATGACAAGACTCTTAACTGTATCAAAAGCGATTACTTAGTTTCGAAAGACATGTCTGACCATCCGCTGGTGAAGTCTTATTTCTTTTCCAAAGATACAAATGATGCAAATTTTAAGGGCTCGGATTTGAATATTGCATCTTTAGAGAGAGAACAGCTGATTGAGGAGCCATGGTTACTACACTCATCAATTCTCTCTCCTTCACTTGCACGGTCAACAGATAGCTCTTCAACGACCAAATCATCGGATCAATCTATGTTAAAGGTCAAAAAGTACTTTGAAACTGAAGATGTTGATTCTGTAGAAACAAAGTTAACTAGTCACTCTATATTCAAGTTTGGCCCGTACGCTCAAAGTGAGGATAGTCCTGGACCTAATAATGGGGGAAGTGATCTTTCTAAAACTTATTCTTTACGAAATCAACCTGTCGAAGAACCTTGGCTAATCGAGCCTTATCCTTCTCAAGAATCCGATTTCAAGTCTTCTTCAAGTGATAATAGTGTTGAAGATGATAAAGTTAATTATGAATTGACTAATAAAGAACTTAATTTTCAGTTACAGCAAGTCAATGAAAATATACTGCCTGAAGAAGAAAGTAGTGCAATTTCCGAGAAAGAACTTGTTCCTACCTCTATATTAATTAATTCTTCAGTATGTACCATGCAAAGAATTGCTGTATTAGAAGATGGGAAATTAGTGGAGTTGTTACTAGAACCAGTCAAGGACAATGTGTTGTGTGATAGTGTATATATTGGGGTAGTTACGAAACTTGTGCCTCATATGGGTGGTGCATTTGTCAATATCGGAAGTTCAAGGCCTTCTTTGATGGACATTAAAAATAATAGGGAGCCCTTTGTTTTCCCTCCTTTTCATCATTCAAAGGAAAAAGAAGTAAATATGACAGATGAGATTGAGGATAGTCAAATTGATGATGATATAGGTCAATATTCGAATGATCAGTATGGAGAACATGATTTTGATGATGACGATGTTGACATCGAACCTCACAAAGGGCATGTAAATGGTAGCCTAAATGGTCTTAATGAACACAATGTTGAAGTATCTGTTAACAGTGTACCATCTTCTCTCTCGAGAAGTGTGGAGAGCGATCTTGAGGAGGCAAACAAGTGGGGGAGTGTTCGGAAAGGAACCAAAGTAGTCGTTCAAGTAGTTAAAGAAGGATTAGGTACAAAGGGTCCCACACTAACTGCCTATCCGAAATTAAGAAGCAGATTCTGGGTATTCTTTTCCCCATTCTCAAAGATTGAATTACTTTCAACTTTTTTTATGGGGTTCGTTAAAGATTTGTAATCTAGCGTATAACCACATCTCAGATGCATACACCACACTACAAAATACTGAAAACTAACATTTATACACTATTTTACAAAAAAATTTGAAATATTTGGTGCGCAATTCTATCACCTTTTAGATATTTCTCAAAGTGATTTCTTATAATATTTTTGATAGCTTATGTATTAAAATTGTCGAGAAACGCTATGTTATTATGTTAGTATACTAATTGCCAGTTTTTGTTGGTTAATGTACATAACCGAAAAGTTGTGAGACGTTAGTATGCAGGAATGTATCCCTTTGTTTCTGTAAATTGTTTATTTCTGACCTTGTACTTCTTTACCATAACAGGTCTTAAGTACACGTTGTAGTAATATAGGGATTTCGAAAAAAATAATTGGTGTTGAACGTACAAGGTTGAGAGTTATAGCAAAGACTTTACAACCTCAAGGCTTTGGTTTGACAGCTAGGACAGTAGCTGCGGGTCATTCTTTGGATGAGTTAAGCAAGGATTTGGACGGGTTAATTTCTACTTGGAAAGAAATAATGGAAAATGCAAAATCAGCTTCTCTTGCTGCAGATGAAGGTGTTGAGGGGGCTTTGCCCATAATTTTACACAGGGCTATGGGTCAAACACTTTCAGTTGTCCAGGACTATTTTAATGAAAAGGTGAAATGATTTTATCCTGATTAATGACAGCTTGTATTATATTGAGTTTCTTTTCTGCAAGATTGTAATTGTTTCTTTGCTCATGCTAAATTATGCATTAAATTTATTTTGTACTAATGTTGTTTGATATCCCGTCAGGTTCATAGCATGGTTGTCGATTCTCCAAGGACGTATCATGAGGTATAATTATCTATCAAACTATCAAAGCATATTTTATTATCTGGCTATAGTATTGTAAGACAGTTTATTATCTTAAATCTTGAGCTGTCTGTGAGAAGGGATATATAGTGATAATTATGCTCAACTAGTCCCCTCACTTTCAGCATTTCTTAGCTAGGCTTAAGTTGTTGGATAGAGGACTATGTAATATTTACTTCTTTTTATCTTCAATTTTTGACCGTTTAAGCTTTTGATATTGTCCTCCCATGTTGAGGGGAAAATGCTTACCGAGTACATTTTTAGACATCATATAGAAGAGTTAGTAAAACATGTAATACGTTAATCTTAAGTAGGAGATATAGTAAAACATGTAACAAACTAAAGGTATACAAAGGCAAGAAAACTCGATGCATCGGTCATTGAGATAATTAGATTACATTCCATTGCTGAATTTGTTCTCAAAATGTTAACTTGTGTTATCTTTTGTTAATAGGTGACGAACTACCTTCAACAAATAGCACCTGATCTTTGTGATCGAGTAGAGTTATACAACAACAGACCACCTCTTTTTGATGAATATAAAATTGAGGAAGAGATAAGCAATATGCTTAGTAAATGGTGAGAAACAGGCAAACAGCATGCACTGCTTCCCTATTTCCTCTTTTACAACATATTTGTATTTTACTCAAAGCTTGTTATATATCTCATGATACAGGGTTTCCCTTGACAATGGAGGATATTTAGTGATTGAGCAAACCGAGGCATTAGTCTCTGTAGATGTGAATGGTGGACAATGTATGCTCGGTCAAGGAACGTCACAGGAGAATGCTATTCTCGATGTCAACCTAGCTGCAGCCAAACAAGTAATTAAAATAATAATTATATGTATTATTGCTAGCTTCGTATATCTAATTTAGCATGTTTACTGATCTGAGTTGATTGAATACACATTAAGATGTAACTCAAGCTTCAAGTGATGTATCTTCAAAGCAAATTGGGATTTAGTTTATGGTGCCCAAAACACAAAAGGTATTCCTAGAATAAGATGCGAATATGAAAGTGAGAAAACTTGTAAGAATTACTTGGAAAAAGCGAAAATGAGCAAAACTCTACCAACCCTAAGAGGTCAGATCGTGACAATTACAAAACCTAAATTTCTCATATAAGAATGCATTATAAAAGAGCTCTTCAAATAACCTTGATCACTTTAATTTACTGGCCTGAATTTCTGATCTTAGGGTAGAGTTGTTTCACAACTTTCCGTTTTATTTCTTATTATTTTTGTAACACCGGTATTTGCATAAGAAATTTGATAATTTACTAATCATCGTTGATAGTTGAACCGGAAGCCTTCAAGTAGCCATTTTTTTTGTTAATTCAGGTCCAAGTCCTCTTTATAGTTATTTTTTCTTTGGGCTCCTGATAGGACTAGTATGGTTTTGTGAACAAATCACCCCTTCTCAAGATCCACTATATGTTGGCTATAAATAATTTAGGGTTCTGAAACAACTTTGATATTGATTTTCTAGTCATTTTTGTTTTTGTTTCAGATATTCACATACATATGAAATAGCACAATAAGATGTTTTAAATCGACAATACACTATTTGCATTGGTGTGTTTCTGTTTCCTTAAGCACGTTTCGCTGTCAAAGGCCCTTGGTTCGCGAGTACAATTTTGATTAAAAAAACGTTATGGTTGTAGCATCTACTCATTTTGTATATTTCTATTGTCGCGGGCTTGATATATGAACCTTTCAGATTGCTAGAGAAATACGGTTGAGAGATATTGGTGGTATCATCGTGGTGGATTTCATCGACATGATTGATGACGGTGAGAAAATCTTTCTCTTTAGCAACACTTCTATCTTCATTTTTATGATATACTTTACCATTATACAACAATATACATATCTGATTACATCTAATGAGTTTAAGGGAGAAAAGCAAAGTCAATTCATAGCTCGTACTTTTCTCAATCTTTCAGCTAATAAGAGACTGGTATACGAAGAAGTTAAAAAAGCTGTGGATAGAGACCGTTCAACAGTGAAGGTCTCTGAATTATCTAAGAATGGACTGATGGAGATCACCCGAAAAAGAGTATGCTCGTTTCTCAATATCTTTCTTTTTTTCCTATTTTTTGGTTTGGTATACGATAAGTACTAATAGAATATACCAAATACTGGTTAGTGATATTGTAAAACTGTATTGCCCCATATCTTTAGGATGAAGGGCGGATGATTTTTGTTTTGTTAAATTGTATTAATTATAGAGGATCAAAAGCTATTATTGCACATGCCTCTTTATATGACTTCAACCCTGCACCTCCTATTTGAGAGTGCGGTTTCTGGCCCACTAATTAGCCCTAATGGGTTAGATGAAGGGCAGATGAATTCTTAGGAAATAATACTAGTATGTGCTTATTAATTTGACTCGATTCCTTTTTTATTGATAGGTAAGACCAAGTGTGACATTTATGATTAGTGAGCCTTGCACTTGCTGTCATGGTACTGGAAGAGTGGAAGCGTTAGAGACCTCGTTTTCCAAAATCGAGCATGAAATTTGCCGACTGCATGTGAGTACTTTTGTGCATTGCAAAAGCATTTTTCTTTAGATGAAGAGAAATATCTATTCTATTGAGTCTCTTCGATTCGTAAATATAGTGGATTCAACCGATACAGTATATTGTATTTGACTTTACTATGAGTCTCCCCTTTATAGGATCAATTAATGTGTGCCCTAAAGTCCTATCATATCATCCGTTACCATTTTATTTTTATTTTGTTACACAGTTACAATAAATAGAGGAGGAGTTAATCGTTTGGGAACTCAAACAGGAAGGCGGGCGATAGGATATTGTATAAAGTAATTGGTTTTCTTAATTTTTTGCTAGGAACAGTGTACGAAATCGCCAACAAACATAAAGTTGTACATAATCACTATGTTGTGTAGGTTGATGTACAGAATCGAAATGAGATGGTACAGGCTATTTGTTTACTGTGCTCTAAAATACCAATTATTATGTATTTTGCTTACATCTTAGCTAAAGATAGTTTGAAATTGCTGCACCATGTTTCAGACTACTGACTATATCTGACTATCTGAGACATCTTTGTAAATCTAATTATAATTATCCTTTTCCCCGTTTCCATTTCACTTGTCAGGCTATGATGGACAAAAAATCAGATCCGGAAGACCCAAAATCCTGGCCAAGATTCGTATTGATGGTCGATCGATTCATGTGCAACTATTTAACGTCTGGAAAACGGACCAGACTCGCAATATTGAGTAGTTCTCTGAAAGTGTGGATTCTGTTAAAGGTATACCCAGTATATATTTCAGATATGTTTGATAATTTCATCTACACTTCAAGTTTTATGTACTTTCTCCTAAATATAAATGTAACATCTTGTGAATCAAAATGGGACAACTCAGGTTTAAACCTATGAACTACTTTGCAAGCTTTCTTGAACAAATAACCGTTTTTGGCCTCCGCATTAATCAATTATGGGATTTTTTTATAGCATTATAATTTCGAGTGGTTAATAATTGTTTCGAGCTTCATATTCCAGGTTGCAAGGGGTTTTACAAGGGGTGCATTTGAGGTGAAACCATTGACAAGTGACAAAGATAACAACACTCGCAAACAAGTTGCGATTAATTTGTTAAGACCGAACACTCCCAGTGGAAAAGTTACTGTATATCCAGTCAAAAAATGGAAAAGTGGTAGAAACTGACGTCATAATTTGTCATGTACAGGTCGGTTTTTGTTCGGTAGTTTGTTAGTGATGAGGTTTCAAATGCTATACAACTCTATAGAGTTGCATATATAAAGGAGAAGATGATGTTTCACTAACTTTTGCAGTGTATTTGAATTTTTATTTATAACTAGCTGGAAGGCCCCGCACAATGTATGGGGTCAAAAAACACGTAACGCAACACATACGTGAGCTTCCTCGACGTCAAGCAGAAAACACAACATAGGCTTATACGATGGTAAGATACAGAGAGATATTTGCCGATAGTATTACTCTAAAGGAGCAACCAATAATACATACTCCTACATTGTACATGTGCAATACGTTAAGCCTTTATATGTGATCGTTTTATTAGTTCTTGGGAAGCAAGTCGCATGAAGAGAGTATCCAACCCCAACTTACAAAATATGTGGTACATGCCATTCAGTATCGTGTGGGCATACCGTGTATCTAATTCCTAAATTGGACCACTTCCATCAAGCAGTTATACTGATCCGAAGCTGAGATGTAATTGTCTATATAAGATATGTTGAGCTTCTCCATCTTTTAACGTTCTCGTGTTATGAGGAATGCACAAAGATCAACTTTATCTTAGACGGATATACAACCATCTAGGGAAACAAAATTGTATGAAGCAATTGTAGGTGAAATGTAATTGTCTATATAGGTCAAATGAATGGGGAGTGTGCTTGCATAAATAAAGGGAGTTGGCCACTATAACTGTCATTTTTTTTAATTTTTTTTTTCGTTTTTTTATTGTTGTTGTAATAGTACCTATTTCAGTAACTAACAAGAGTATTGAAATGACTTTCACATGTAAGAAAAAAATCTGCATGCAGGTAAATGAATATTAATTCGCCCCAGTTAGAGAATTCTTTAGGAATTTGGATGTAAACCAATCACAAATGACAAACCAAAAAATAAAGGACATTTGGAAGACTATTAAACAAAAGAAGAGTAATCATTATTATAAGACATTGCTGTAATTAAACACCCTTAACTAGGCCGTCTTAAACTCTTCTTCTTCGGTAACATTATCGAATGTTAAGTAAGTTACGATCAATTGCAATAAGTTAGCTATATGAAAGTTGAAAGAACATGGCTTTAAAATGTATATATTGCTGCACTTTTGTTTGCAGGTTCAAACTATACATCACACTTGACAATCCAACGGTAGTACTACCGAATAACATTACTACTTTTTAAAGCTGAAAATGCCATAAATTATTACCATTAAAGTTGAATAGATATTTCAAACTCTTACATCTTTCCATAGTAAACGGATACGCGCGTTAGCGGTTAGGCATACAAAAGTTTATGCTAATAATACTGGTTATTATTAATCTATGAAGTGGTCTCCGCAGTTTCTAATTAAAAGTAAAACCTAACTTATATCTAGCTCTAGATGAAAATCTATTAAATCTACATGGTCTACTTGGGATCAATGTGGTACATATAGTGATATAGAGATGTTGTATCTTGCCAGGGAAGAATTGTTTAAACTAACATGGACAAACTTGAAAGTTTTTACCTCTTTTCATTTCCGAAAGTCCAAACTGCAATGAGGCATGCAGCCACATACCGAGTTCCAGATCCATTTCCAGATTGGTGAGGCGGATCTTCAACACTACATTTTAAAACTACGTGGGCACCACACATTTAATTAAATGGTTTTTGATAAATCCGCTTCACCAAATCTGGAGGTGGTTCTGGAGCTCGGTATGTGAACATATCATTTGTCAAATGAAATTGGCAAAGACGAACATTCAAATAAAATATTATACACATATCCGGTGTTATATATACTTCTAGCAATCCTTAATTTATGATCTATTCGGAATTATTTGGCTAAATATTGATACATTACCACCGGTTATTCTAATATTATAAAAGTAACTTCAAAACTATTATAAAAGGTTTCATTTCGAACTCTTTATATTGGCCTTAATTAGATACCAAAATTCCCACATAATTATGTGTTAAAAAAAAACACAAGGAAAATTTGAAGGTCATACTTGAAACAGAAGAAGCATTTCAATGCAATCCATATTTCTATTACAAGCAAAACTAAAAGGAAAATATTACTAATCTGCTGCAGGCGGATCCGAACGCTAATTTGCTACCAGTTCCCATTAGAATCATAGATCAAAGGGAGAATAATCGGGGTACGAGATGTGTTGAAGAATTTCTGGTACAATAACTTTTCTTGGAGATTGTCGCAATTTCTTTCCCAAGATTCCCTACTTGAATGAGAAGAACAAGTCTTAAGAATTTACCTATTTTTATCTTTTCCACAGTAAATGAGACATAAATTATTAGCTCCGTAGTAATTAACTGTCTTTACATTTATTTAAGTGTATCACTGGATAATGTAATTCCTAATTATTTTCATACATACTTTTGAGGGATCACTATTATACTTGTTGTAAGTATGTTTACAACATTTATAATTATGTTATGCACGTTATTAATATAAACACTTACATCTTTCTTTACATGATAATCATACATAATATTAACTTAAATGAGCTGTATGTTCGAGCACACACCACAAGAAACTAGAGTTTTGAGTACTAAAATTTAGGAACGTTTTCTACATCGGTTCTTAAATGATATTTTTAGGGACTAAAATAATTTTTTAGTTCCTAAATAGATATATTTGGAGAACAAAAACATAAAATTTAGATCATTAAAAACAATTCGGTACCATTATCTTTTGGGACTAAATAATTTCGTCCCCTTTTGTTGGTACCTGATTGTTTTTAAGGGCCAATTTTTATGTTTTTAAGGACCAATTTATATCTATTTATGGACTAAAAAATTATTTTTAGTCCCTAAAAGTATCATTTAAATACCGATTTAGAAACCGTCCCTAAATTTTAGTCTCCAAAACTCTAGTTTCTTGTAGTGACATGCATAACTTAAGCCATGAGAACGGACGGTGAGCTTGAGAATTAAATACGGAACTTGAGAGTTGAGTTTTTTCCCCTTAACTATTATATATGTCTATATGGTTTGGTGTGTCTTAAACTGATTGATTTGACCTCTTTATATAGGCGGGGAGAAGAGCTAAGTACCCAAACTTATGAAAAGTCTTTCGATCTCAACCAACCATTATAATAGAATTAATATTGATCATCCATTATGTCAAGACATAAAGGATTGTAACTCACAACTTCATTACCACAAAGTCATAAAATATTATAGCCTATAAATATCAAGAAACCACACCAATGACCAAAAATTGTTGTCTTGGAACCTTTGAGCAAATGAGACTTTCTTACATTCTCCCACTTACTCCATTAAACATTCCATAAACAATGATATAGTGTGCAATTAAATTATACCATGCTTTACTAAATAAATCATCACTAAGCATCATTGCGGTTTCATACTACATCAATAGTATAATATTTCTTTCATGTATTAATATACTAACAACTTATATAGCAAAGTCTTTAATGTTATTGTCACATGATGACTTTGAGCAAAAGCACAAAGTTGTCAAAAATTATATTTATTCAGAAATTTCATAATGATATCAAAATGTGTCAAACATATAAGCACTAAGCAAACAATCCATTAAGTTTTAGATGCTACTACCAAGACTTCATATCTTCAGCATGATTCATGAATGTCTTTGGTGTTAACCCTTTTATTAGTGGATCTGTTACATTAACACTTGTACCAATATGTTCAACTGACACCTTTTTTTTCTTTTAAACATTATTTTTTGATTAAATAAAATATCATATAGTGTAAATGATCATAACCACGAAAGAAGACGTTATTCAAAACTAGATGAATATAACCCTTTACATCTTATAATTGATAGCATACATACTACCAATTAAATTAACAATAACATAACTCTCTTGAGATAACTATAAGTAACATTTTAATTTTAGAACAATAATACATAGTTTCATATGATTCGGTGCATCATTGAGTGGAGTATCAAAACATCCATTCAGACCAAAAACAAAGCGAGACCAAGAGTTTGATGCCAAAAAAGGTGACGTTGATTTGATCAACGGTCACAAGTATCAAAAATAACATTTTCGGTTACTATGAATTTATGAAAGATCATCAAACAAGAAGATGTCCCAATTACGGTCACAAGATGTGAAAATATTACAATAATTTGCTAAAATGCATATAAAAATGGATGAAAGTGTGGTTTTATATTTTATTTTGTTAGCACTAAAGTATAAGTTTTTGATTGTTTTAAGTTTTGTTTCAATTTGATGTAAGATGTAATTAGGTCACTGTGACCTTTTATTATTAATAAAATAGTGGATTTACCCACAAATTTATATATAAAAAAAGTTAATCGAGCCATGTGGGGTACTAAATGTAAAAATTTCATATACCATTATATATAACAAACTAGCATATGATATACTAGCATATAATACATTGATACTCATACATTTTTTGCAGTTGTTATAAACTAAACACTGATATTTCTAATTAGTATAAGACCTTTTTCCTGTTTAAATCTTGATTGAGTTTCAATGGAGATAGGTTTGTTGATTGGCGAGTTTGGAAGAGAGATAAATGTGTATGTGTAGCTCAAAATGACATTTGGTCCATAAGTGACAGTTTTGGGGTGGTTATAACTATTTTTTTAACTGCATTATTATGACCCATCGGTGTGAGTTGACCTACAGACAGGGGCAGTACTACCATGTGACAAGGGGTTGTCAGTGCAACCCCACAATTTTTTAAAATAAATTTTTTCGAGTTATGTTATTCAAAATTACATATAAAGTATTCTGAAAAGCTCTTTCAAAATTATATAATATTAATACAATAACGGAATATGATTTTTTATATGCTCATAATTGTAATATTTGAAAAAAAATTGAAATTGACACTAACATACCATGTTGACACATACACATAATTTTAATATTAAACTAAAAAAGTAATTATAATAACGTATAGTGCTGGGTGTAGTTAATTTTTTTTAGAGAAACTTTTAAGTATTTGTATGCAAAGTGGACTATAATGAAATTGTATTACAAATATTTGACTGTCCGTGACTCCATATATATCTAAGTAAAGAAATTATATGTGAACTTGAGTATTTAATATAAGTTTTGATTAAAAAAAATAATAAAGCTTGGATTTTTTGGATCTTTTAATATTTTTGTACATTCATTTTAGCTTTTTTTTTCCCTTTAGTAATTTAGTTTCTTAATTTTACCTTTTTATACTTTCGTTTATTAATTTTTCTTTTTATATCTTAATTTATTTATTTTTTCGTTTTGGTCAATTTTCAAAAGCTGACATGTTAAAAACATCCCCCTCCACAACTATACATACGTACGTATAATCTCTAAAATTTTAGACCCAGGTAAAAAAATGTGTCCCAGCCCGGAGTAGAAAATCCTCCCAACAAACAAAACCCTCATGATGAAGCGATTTCCAGACCAAGGCGAAGGGCAAGGGCCACACGCAAAACACAGTTGACCCTCACGATGCAACGAATAGTATGGAATTCGTCATGAAACAATAATCTATAGACTCGCTCTAATCTTTCTTTTAGGTTAACAAGTGATTTTACTATTCACTCAAGAAGAATCGTTAATTTCCAATAGTTGAATTATTCTCATAAAAATTATTTCTACTTTTTTTCAAAATAAATCATGAGCATAAGCAATTCATGCATGGCATGGTTTTTGCGGCTATTCTATCCTGGAAAGACGAGTCTTTCTGTCCTTTTCTTCCCTAAGAAAATCTTCTTTTTTTAATTATTATTATTAAACACTTTAGAACAATACCACTTATAGCCGCCCAAATAAACTTATATAGTAAGTATTTAATTTTCCACGTCAATATATATCCAATCAAATCCATTGCACCTCTTGCCCTAGACACATATATATCCAATCTCAACCGCACATTCCAACTCATTATTGAATCGTACGGTCAAATTTCAAAGGACACAACTCTTGCCCTAACCGCCCATCTAAAAAACACCCATCCACAACAATATATATATACACACATAATGAATGAATCTTCAGCTCAGTGAAAAAATGTCCAACCCTGGGGAAGAGAATCCTCCTCCCAACCAACAAAACCCTCAGCCCGATGATGAAGCCACGTCGAGGCCAAGGCGAAGGGCAAGGGCCCCGCGCAACACGCAATTGACCCCTGCGGTTGGACCGAGGGCCTTAGCAAGGCGACCGATGCAGATCAGTTTTGAGCATCGACAAGGAGCACTAGGTCCTGAGCCACAAAAAGTTCCTCAACTAAGGTCAAGGGCACCTTCAAGGGCTCTTCTCCTACCGCCTGAGTTAGGGTTGAGTTACGATTGGATATGCGCTATCTGTAGGGATGGTTTTCTCACTGCAAAGGCGTTGGGTGGACATATGGGCCTTCACAAGGACCGAAACTGGAAGGGTATCCATCCCCCTCCGGAACTTTGCAAGCCTCAAGGGCTAGGTGGTGTAACTGTTGTTGGTGGTGGTGGTGAAGGGATGTCGCACAGTAGAGTTCATTGTGTTCCATCGCACCCCCCGGGTTATCAAGAGGCGTTGGGAACTGTTGGGGACGGTTCTAAACAGGGCGGTAAGAGCCTAGGGAAAAGGCCTGTGTGGGCAAGGGGGGAGGAAAGGTCTGATGAGACCTTGAGGAGGTTGAGATGTAATCGTTTAGAGGAAGTTCCTGATTTGAACGTGACTCCTCCACAACCTGATGAACAAGGGCTGGAAGACCAAGCAAGGCCGGACGGACCGAACGTGGAGAATGTGACTGTTGTTGAAAAAGAAGAGGACAGTAGCGCACCACAAGATGAGTCTGAGGCTATAGAAGAAGCAACAGAGGATGCACCGCAGGCTGTGCCCGAGGTTATACAAGAAGAAAGAGAAGACGCATCGTAGGTTGAACCCGAGGCTGTAGTAGAAGAATCGGTAGAGGGTGATAATGCGCCACATGATGAGTCCGTGCATGAAGAGTCCGAGCCCAAAGAAGAAGGCAAGGAGGAAAGTAATGGACCGGATAATAAGCGAGACCAACGAAGAAGCAAAAGAGGAGGGAAGCAATGCATGTACAGTGTGACGGTGTGGAAAAGGAAGGTGGTCAGGGAGATGATGAGTAATCTCATTATCACCCGGGCTCTATTTCTCGTTGCTCTGATTTTTTTTTTTTTTTTGAGACAATTTTATTTGCTGCATACAATTTTGGAGTTCGCACCCATTTGTTTTGTTTTGCGGAATTTCTACATTTTTAACATTATCACATGTTTGGAAAAATGAATTATGCTTTTTTACATTTGCTTTGGACAAATTGAAATGGCGTTGATATTTTCTCGTTTTATTTTTTATGTTCACTAGCTCCTGCAAACTAAAATTATGCCGTCATGAGTTTCATATTTTAATTTTGAGTAATGCTACAATAACCCACAAAACTTATTTAAAAAGTCTATCAGATGACATGAAATAATCCTAATCAATTTTTTTGAACACGTGTCAAAAAAATAATAATTACTAGTAAGAAAAAAGAGCAATGCCATTCTCAACACTAATTATTATATTAATTATTTTAGTTGACATTAACGTTTAAATAAAAAAATTAGAAGATGACAGTAAAAGTCACGCCACGTAATAAAAATTCAGCCTACTAAAAACCCAAATAAAAATATACTACAACCCTACTTGCAGTCTACTCTAAATTTAAATAATAATTAAAAATAAAAAATTTATTCAATATAAAAATACAACCCACTAAAAAATCAAATAAAAATATATAATAGAACTTTAGTTGAATTTATCCTAAATTTAAATATTAATTAAAAATAAAAAAATTTGTTAAATCTAATATTAATAAAAATCAAAACTTTTGATGAGATGTATATGCCATGTAATGTGATTTGATTTTTTGGATAGAAAAAAATGTGTGAGAAAAAACATTTTCCTTTAATTTTAGCCGTTTATCCTTGTCAAGTTAAATCCGTCTTTGTTTTTTTGTTTCTTTTGATCTCTCTTTTCCAGTTTTCCTTCATTCTCATCATTAGAATATTTGGGTTAAAAGTACTTCATATTTGGGGATGTCTAAAATTTGGAATATTGCGTAAAATTTATTAACTTTAGTTTTCTGATCTATTTCTTGTTGTTTTGAGTTTAAATTATTAATTTATTTTGAGACAATATTGCCTACTGTATTAAGTACATTTTTCCAAGTTCACAGCGATTTATTTTGTTATGCGGAATTTCCGTATTTTCAATATTATTGCATGTAATTTGCTGGACGAATTGAAATGATGTTGATAATTTCTTTTTTATTGTTTGATGTTCATTAGCTTCTGCAAATTTAAAAAAATGCCATGGGTTCACTACAAAAATAAGTCTAATCAGGGACGGCCAAATCTGTCAGAAATCTGTCACGAAATAATAAAATCCGTCAGTAAAATTAAAATCCGTCGCAAATCCATCTGCGATAAGAACAATGGGGAATAAATCTGTCACAAAATCCGTCCCTGATTTTTTTTTATTTTTTTGCAGTGTGACATATTTTATTTTTATTATTTTATCCTTGTTAAGTTTAACCCGTCTTTGTTCATTTGTTTCTTTTTGTTTCTCTTTTCCTGCATCCTCTTTATTATCTGTGGAGGCTGTTTGAGTTAAAAGTACTTCATTTTTTGGGACGTCTAAAATTTGGGGAAACATATTAAACTTTAGTTTTCTGGTTTATTACCCTGAACTTTCTTTTACTTTCGACCCTTTGCCAAATATTCTCCCTCTGCAAACATCAAATTATACAAACTAGTGTTCCACATTAAAGGTTACACATGAGTTTCGTACTTTCGTTTAATATTACTTTTTTTGTGTGTGTTTTGTATCTAGTTATGCAACTTCCAATTTTTTTTAACTGGATTCATATTCTTGTGTACTCATCGGTTTTGTTGACAATATATCTTTCTTTGTTTTGTTGTATTCTTACTTAAATCATGTAATTAACTACTCTTGGTATTCTATATATCAATAGAATTACTGCTAGAAAATTATACAAAAAATAAAATTACCAAAATGTTTATTCTATAAGAAAAACTATTCAATCATGTTAATTTATATAAAAATAGTTGAGTGATGATGGACTTTTCAGGAGAACTTACCCCTAAAAGCTAGCTATAAGTGTAAGAGACTACAATGTATTTCAACAACACACCAATAGCTTATACTATCGATGTCGGACAATTGTACCCCACACTACAATGTCTTGAATCCAACAAGTAACATATATGGTTTTGAGAAGAAAAAAAAACGTCAATAGAGCAATTTATTTTAAATTCTTAATAGCATAAGCTGGTCTTAGTAGATGATCAAAAGTTGCACATTATACCGGATGTATGGTTAAGCATCGTGGGTGATGAAGAATTTTGTGTTCCTTAAATTTGAGAATCTCCAAGAACACCTTACCTTTTGTTGGAAATAAGTAATCTATGCCTATTTGTTTACTATTGACTCTAAAGTTGGAGATAATTTGGTTGACCTGCCTGGTCTGACTTGCGATTCACACTTTGCATTTGTTTGGATATATACCCTAGCTGGATAGTTTTTTTTTTCTTTCACGAACAGAACTTAAAGAGGAGGTTGAGACATAAAACTCTATCTGTATATAGATAACCATGTAAGTACACAACTAGGAGGGGAACAACAGACCAAACCCTCCGAATATAAATGAGAATACATCAAGTCTGCGATAATGAAAAGTACATAGAAAAAAATATATAACTAGTAACAAACTATAAATCAGGTCCTAATATGAAGAGTCACTGACTTATCTAATGTCAATATACCGCCAATGTCATTCAGTAAATACCGTTTATGAGAGAAAGTCTGTGAAGTCCGATGAACACACGACCATTTGACCATAAAATCCATTGACTGGTTCGCCTCTTTAAATATGTGCCGAACCAAAATATCGTGTAAAGAGCACAACTGGCGTATACGCGAGATAGTGTAGCTATGCTCCCAAGGACCAAGAGTCGTCAAAGAAATGCAAGACGATAGTGTCGTCGAATCCGTCCACACCTCAATATGCTGAAAGCCAAAGAGATCGCTAGCTAAATGGATAAAACGAAAACGAAAAGGGACATAATAAATAAAAAGTGGTCAGTCACAACTTGAAAGTGGAGTAATCTTTTCATTCTATCATATTCTTACTTAAATCATGTAATTAATAAATATTGTAGAAGGTAAAAAAAAATGTCCTTGAAAAATTATTGATTTATTAAATCAAATTCAAGATCTATTAAAGGATGGTGAGTACATGTTCAAGAATGTGGCTCGAGAGCGTAACAAAACTGCTGATTTTCTTGCAAATTGGGAGGGTAACATCATTTATTCTTGTCTTGATGATTTCCCTCATGTTTTGAAAGGGGTTATTTTCGCTGAAGCGAAATGCTTCTCTAACCTAAGGTTTCGATGAGCTATAATGGAGATTGAGTTTGGAAATAGGAGAGTCAGATCTCTTTCTCTTCGTATTATTTTTTTTCAAGGAGAAATGAAGCGGTGCAAGTGGACAGATGTTATTACATCAATATTACAGTTTTAGTCGTTTAAATTTCGCTCGCCTATCTATTGGAACCTGCCTAGCAGTTTATGGAATTTTATTTTCAATTGGATGTAGTAATTTTCTATTATTTCATTTGGGTCTCACTGTTTGAGATTCTTTATGTATTAATACTCGTTTTTTTTTTCTGTGGGGTTTTTCACCCGCTTTTTTCATTAATAAAATGTGGGATTTCCCCACCAATTATATATATAAAAAAATTAATCTTGGTATTCTATATATCAATAGAATTACTACAAGAAAATTGTAAAAAAAATAAAATTACCAAAATGTTTATTCCATAAGAAAAACTATTCAATCATGTTAATTTATATAAAAATTAGTAATCGTGTCCCACGCGTTGCGTGTGTGACGCGCAATGCAATTAAAATATAAAAAATAAGTGTAGTTATTATACAAATACGTGGATAATAAAAAAAAATAGTATACGATTTATTAGTTGTTATTTTTGAAAAAAAGTTACTAAATTGGACGGGCTCATTTGACTTATTATAATAGAATGATAGTTGAGTAATGATGGAATTCACACAAGAACTTACCCTTAAAACCCAGCTGATAAGTGTAAGAGAGTGCAATGTATTTAAACAACACACCAATAGCCCATACTATCGATGTGGGACAATTGTACTCCACACTACAATGATTTGGATCCAACAAGTGACATATATGGTTTTGAGAAAAAAACCTCAATGGTTACTCTTTTCAGACTAGATTTAAGGTTTTCCTTGTCATGTCATCTTTCTAGATAGGATTCTTACTGTCAAATCCATCCTAAATATTACATATAATTAGGGTTCCTCCTACCCTTCCTAAATTCTCGTCCCTGGAATTTTTGCCTTAAATTCATCTATGAAAACAAGTTTTGGGGGTTGTCGAATCCATGTTGTATAACGATGATATTATATGGGGTAAGTTGCATCCAGGATTGATTTAGTTGTAACTTGTAAGATTTTGATCTCAGTGCACATAACCCTAATGTCAAAAGTTCCTTGTCAGCAATTTTATTTACTGATTAAAATTAGTGTTGGAAACATGTCTTTGCAGGCTTGCAGCATACATTGGTCGCAAAGCTGATTTACACCATAAAAGTGGGGGCTTTTATATATATCAACGTAAAATAACAAAATTTTAGTTAAAACTTGTTAGGTGAAATACAATAATCACACATAAACAAAAGTACAATCATACTAAACAATTTTTTTATAAAGTTTTTCATAGAAAACAAAAATAAATCATAAAAGGAACAAAGAGATAGTTTTTTTTATATATATAAAAAAGGATCAAATCTTTTTTTTTAAAGACAGCCTTCGGTATGTTGCATTTTAAATATATTAGACCAAAAAAAATCTTAACTTAAACTATGATGTCCTTTAATATAATAACTAGTGTGACAAAAAAAAAAAACTGGGAGTGGCAGGGATTCGAACTTGAGATTGGAGCCAAACTAGTAACCAATTAATTGGCTAACTGAAATTCTAAGTAATTATTGAATGTAAAAAATCTATAACCTATTCTGGAAAACGGGGGCTCTAAATAAACCGAGTTTTTGGGGGGCTCTAGGCTCATGCCTCTTGGCCCTAACCTAAAAACCGGCCCTATGAATGAAAAAGAGGCAAAACCCGTAAAAAAGATTTGAATTCTCACGATCAAGGACAACAAGGAAATAGAGTTTCAAAGGAAATAACAACCCAACCAGATAAGCAACAAGTCGAAAAATGAATAAACAAATAAAATAATGAGGCATTGCCATCAAGGTCGACTTAATTTCAGTATGCAGTGCTTCAACTATGACAATGCATTAGTGACTATGTTATCCTTTCCAGGCTATAACCGATCTTGTAGTTGAATCCCAGCTTCAATATTCAGTTTTGCTTGTCGACCATGGCGATACAACGACCGTGGTGATACTTTGATCCATTAAATGTTGCAAGATTTGATGGTCCATCCAAATAGTATAAACTGCCGACCCACGCGTTGACCGCCTCTAATATCACCATCATTTCTTTGGCATAAGCCTGTCATAAGCACTATTCATACAAATCGCTTACTCAAACATGCTACAGACCGCCCCTTTTGAGAAAGAATTGCACTGATACCTATGCCATATGCATCTGTGTAAAAAAAAGTTCGTTAGTAAAATCCGGTAGTACCGAAACCATCGTTGTGGTGACCGTTGCCTTTTGTGCCGGAAATTACGCGCTGGCGTCCAGTCTACTCGAAATTCCCCTTTTTTTTTATTAACCCATGCCCTTTCCACTAATACCTTGTCCAGCCTAAAAAGACCCCAATAATCGTCATCACCCGGAGCTAACCAACCATGGCCTCACCCTGTTAATGCATGTTACAAATTTCCCACTCCTTAATTACCATCCTCTGATGAGACCGGCTATTGTATATGTTCTTATGGTTATTCAATAATTATAGTAGTACTGTTTTGTTATTTATTATTGGCACTATAGGTCATTTTATGACCTATTTGTAGAGACTCTTGCTCTACTTTTTTATTATGCTTAAGTTTGATTGAAAGAGCCTTTAAAGTTTGTCTTACACTCTGCTTGTTCTCTAAATTCTCCCCTTTTCTCTTGATTTCTCTTCTATTTCTTTTTGTTTTATCTTCGTTTCTCGTCTCTTTTCCCCTGAAACTTCCGGGTTTCATCATCCTCTTCTAAATCACCCAAAACTCTCTCATCCCCATCCTTTGAATTGTCGGCCAAAATAAGAAAATATTATGGAGCTTGACAACATAGTCTTGGTAAATAATGTTCATCACTATTAAAAAAACTATTTTGTGCCACGTGTTTGAATTTTATACCATAACATAACATAACATTTCAATCAATCGCAATTACCATTATGTCGTAACATTTGTACCATGGCACGATATAACCACACATATGGTACGATATTACCACTCAATTTAGTGATACGATAATGGTAATCGATTTTGCATACAATGATATTGTACCATTTATACCATATTACTATTTATATATAAAATACTTATATTCAAATATAATTATTAGTATTCTTGAACATTTAACATACAAAATAAGTTGTACAAAATACGATTATGTCTATAATATTGTTCAACTATTCATAATAATGTGTTATGTTTAAACGTTTTTTTGCTAATGAGCTATTTTTCATAACATTGTATGGTGTTTTTCGAAGTTGGTAATGCACCATATCACACCATTACCATAGTTCACTTGCGGTATACCGAAAGTGCGGTATACAAAATTGTGGTATGGTAATGGTATTAAAATTTAGCTCCGAATCACACAGGTACTAAAATTGCAGGTTCTTTGGCAAATATTGACCGGGGTCTTCCTGATGAGTCTGAATATGGATTTGCCTCTGTTGGAAGTGCACCCATGGGAAAGTCGCAATTCTAAGAATCTACCCTTGTCATGTTTTGGCAAAAAAATATGCAACTTGTCATTCCCATGAAGTTCTCCCTTGACGTAAGGTAAGACGCAATACGCTACCCTGCATGCGTTGGCCATAGTACACTTGATGATGACATGAGGTGAAAGTCTTGATGCTCTTGTGTGGAAGCTTGCATTATTAACAATTCCCTATTTGGGCAACATGTGCCTAAAACGTGCCTTAGATTTGCTTTTCCATATAAACTACCCAATACATTATTCTTTTTCATACTATAATTTGTCATTTAACAATTTTCTTTTGTAATACTTCTCATTTTACATATGAAATGCTTTTAATTCGTTGATGTTCCCATATAGGACATCATATATTCTGATTCTTGAATGATATATATTAATTCGTCAACAAATGTGAAACATGTGCATCAACAATCGCCTTGTCTAGGGCATTTTTGTAAACAACCACTTGTATTTAACCCTAAATTTTCATCTTTTTGTTTTACCCATAAAATATATCATTTGAAGTTGCGGAGGCGCATATTTGAAGATAGTATATTTTTGCGCACTACTCTACATATCTACCCATCCTAATTTATCTAATATAATCTATAAAGTCTCATCTTTTCTTTCTTTCCTCCAAAACATAAAAGCATTGTAACTGAAAATGGCTTCCAATCCAATAAGAATAAGAAGATATAGATTGTGCAAAGGCGTGAAAGATGATGATGGTGAGGATGTGACAGATGCTATTATAAAGCAATCAAACTAGCATAAACGAATAAGCGATTTACCAGATAAAATAAAAGGTAGATTGTCTTTACCTCTATTTATATGAGAAAGTTATTATTTATTACATATTTTGGATTTAACTATCAAAAACACGAATTTGTGATTTGTGGTTAAGATTTCATACATATCAACGTAGAATTAAAAGAGTAAAAAAGAATTAGCATTATTGCGCATTGTACCTCATTTTAAAAAATAATTTAATCACGAGTTTTGATAACTAAGTTTCATTTTTTTGAGATATATCCTAACTATTCTTACTCGTTTAAGCGTAGAGAAATTGGTCATTATTATCGAATAATTAGTATATTTGTGTTTTTGGAAAATTTAATAGCAGGAATAGTAATTGCGTATACAACTTGATAATTTACGGTTATTTCAAAGAAAAAAAAAATCATACACAAGATGTTTACAAGCTTAAAATTGATATTGAAAGATTGATATGGAAAATATCATGTAGAAAAATAATACACGAGAATAAAATATAACATGTCGAGATTATCATTTCCTTAAACAATTTCTTTTACAGTTGATGATAAAATAGTGGATAACTTTTCTTTGAAAATGATCAGTTAATTTTGACCAACTTGTTTATGTTTACCAACCTCTCAAATTAACTAATTCAATTACTATTTAAGTTTTCCATAATACAGAGTTTGTATGGTTCCATTATAAGTTTTTCATTAGATGGATTAACTTGCCTTGCGCCTAGTTACGCTTAATCACCGCCTAGTTCTTCCAAATCCTGCAAATAGCACTTAGTTTCGGTAAATCATCTAGTCGTGCTTTTCAAAAAAATGGCTCAATGATCTTAGTATAGTGTCAGTTTTAAAAAACAGTTTAAGGAATCTTTAAAAAATATAGTTTTCAAAACTTTCCCATTTTACGAGTAATCTGGGAGTCGAGCATCGAAAAGAAATTAGAAGTCACAGCATTGCTAACTTTCCAAATATTTTTTGATAAATTTATTCACAGCATTGCTGTAAATATTATCCACCTGTTAAATAACATTGTGGTGTGAATTAATTAATAAAGGATTGTTTAGAAGTCAATATTCAACTGAGAAGAAACGAGGAGGATGCTGGAGAAGGACTACTGATGCTGCACACAATGCAAGAGGTATACATTTTAACATAATTGATAGATGATGTACCGACTAAAACAAACAACCATGCACTTTACAAAGATTTAGGGTCGTTTGGTATCAAAAAATCTGATTTTTAAAATCCAAAAATCTAAAAATCCAGCAAAAAGATGAATTCTGGATTTTTGGATTTTTTGGATTATTTTAACTAAAAATCTGGATTTAAGAATCAAAAAAATCATAGTAACCAAACAACTATTAAAAAAATATGGATTTTCAAAATACAAAAATTCAAAAATCACCCAAAAATATCTGATACCAAACACACCCTTATTGGATAACTTTCTAATGGTTAAAAGATTGTGACTACAGATTTTTTCAAAATAATAATTTGCTTGAATATATACCTATATATTATATATATTAGTCTAATTTAATGTTTAAACCGGTTCACCTAAGAATGGAGATTATATATATTAGGAAAAAAAAAGATGCTACAAAAACCTCTTGTATTGTGCATGCAGGTTACAAATGGAATAGACTTGCTAACAATAGCAGCATCGTTACTATCTAGTGCGGTGGCACCAGAAATAGGTTCAAGTACTGCGGTTGTAGTCTGATGGGTTCGGCGGCGGAGCCAGACAAGTTACGGTATTACATATGTAAGGAAATACTCAAATATGCCAAACAACAATTAGTCATCAAAATTCGAATCTGATCCGAGTTACAGTGTCGAACACCAGTAGCAGTTTATCCTGGGCTAGGAATTGGCAATTAAGCCATGTAGTCTAATTGAATAGGTAAGAGTCGTTGGATGAAGCTGATCTAATGGCTGCTAGAGCCCTTACATTAGTTTGATCCAACGATTCTCACCTATCTATTCAAGCATAGTTTTGAAAAAAGTACATTTACAGACCCTTGTCATCGTCTGTACGTAGTATAAGTTGTTACAATTTCAAGCTTCTTCGTTGGACTAGACTCTGATGTGACTGAGCTAACCACGACTTTCTTAAGCGCTCTTAACTCCTAGCTGTGACGAGGATCATGACACCTGGCCCTTTTGAACACTCCGTTTTTAGCCTCAACTGACATTATTGCCAAGATATCGGAAAGGACTGATGACGGATTAGCTACAAGTTGTTGTAGATCAAGCTGATCATAAAGCAGTATAATCAAGACTGCAAGGTTTTTCGGTTGATGTTGCTTTTCATTTTTTACTTTTAAGTAAATATGTAAAATATGGTTTTGTGTTAAGTTATCTCCAATGAAAGCACACTTAATAAAAGTTTAGGTGTTAGTACTACTTCACAAAGTTTACTTTTCCTAGCTTATCAAAAAAAAAAAAAGTTTACTTTTCTTCAAACTTACAATCATATATTAGCTCAGATATTTACTTATAAGTAACCAAAACAAGGCCTACATGTTCATCATTTTGACCTAATTAATTTACTAAAATGAAACTGAATGGGACAATATGGAGAGCAACAATCCTATCTTCTGACTCTTAGATTCATAAATTCAGTCTCAGACACATCTTTAATTACTCTACGTCATAATCATGATTTAATCTACCTACTTGTCTATGTCGATGATATCATCATTACTGGCTCAAATTCCACTCTCGTAAACAAGTTCATCTATCAATTCTCCTCCCGTTTCTCTCTTAAAGATCTTGGTAACCTATCCTATTTTCTTGGAGTCGAAGTGTTCCCTCATCCTGAAGGCATCTTTTTTAGCCAACACAAATATATCCAAGACCTTTTAACCCGTGCACATATGTCTAATGCCAAACCTGTACCCATTCCTATGGTCACGCATCCTCCCCTATCCACACAAACCGGAACTCCACTAGCCAACCCAACCGAATACCGAGCATTTGTGGGAAGCCTACAATATCTCTCTTTAACAAGACTTGACATCTCTTTTGCTGTAAACAAACTATCTCAATACATGCACAAACCTACTGAAGATCATTGGGCCGCTCTGAAACGTCTATTACACTATCTAGTAGGAACTACTACACAAGGTTTACTACTTCGCCGAGATTCGCCCACCACTCTTCATGCTTTTACGGACGCTGATTGGGCTGGTGATAAAGATGACTATATTTCCACAACTGGTTACATTGTCTACTTGGGTCGAAATCCTATATCTTGGAGTTCCCGCAAACAACGAACTCTTGCTCGATCTTCCACTGAAGCTGAGTACCGAGCTGTTGCTGCGACTACTGCTGAGGTCTTATGGGTCCAAAACTTACTTTGTGAGCTGGGATATCTACCCACAAACAAACCAATCATCTACTGTGATAATATGGGAGCTACATATGTTGCTGCAAATCCAAAGTTCCACTCAAAAATGAAACATTTAGGACTTGACTACCACTTTGTTCGTGAGAATGTTCATAATCAAAACCTACGTGTGTCATATATTTCCGGCAACGATCAACTAGCAGATGCTCTCACTAAGCCGCTTGCTCGCACCCGGTTCCATGAGCTCATGTCCAAGATTGGTCTCACTAACCGATCGTCCATCTTACGGGGGCATGATAGAGATACATCAAATCAATCTCTTGATCAATTCCCTCCTAATCTTATGCTTTCCGTTTATAGATAATATTACATGTAAATGTTCCTTAATTTACTCCTTCATCATTCTATTTAATTGATTGTAATAATAACTAAGATATCGGTTATCTTTTGTATTGTATATATATACAACAGACTAATGTCAATAAAATGTGTGCTTTATTTCTTACTACGTACAATTCATCTTATATAGACCTCCCCTTTTGAGAGAGAAAGGCATTGATACCCATGCCATATGCATCTGTGTAAAAAGAAAGTTCATTAGTAAAATCTGGTAGTACCGAAACCAGCGTTATGGTGACTGTTGCTTTTTGTGCCGGATATTACGAGTTGGCGTCCAGTCTACTCGAAATTCCCCTTCCTTTCGATTAACCCATGCCCTTTCTACTAATACCTTGTCCAGCCTAAAAAGACCCCGATAATCGTCATCACCCGGAACTAACGAACCATGGCCTCACTTTGTTAGTGCATGTTACAAATTTCCCACTCCTTAGTTACCATCCTCGGATGAGACCGGCTATTTTATATGTTCTTATGGTTATTTAATAATTATAGTAGTACTGTTTTGTTATTTATTATTTGCACTATAGGTCCTTTTATGACCTATATTTGTAGAGACACTTGCTCTACTTTTTTATTATGCTTAAGTTTTATTGGAAGAGCCTTTAAAGTTTATGTCTTATACTCTGCTTGTTCTCTAAATTCTCCCATTGTCCTCTTGATTTCTCTTCTATTTCTTGTGGTTTTATCTTCGTTTCTCGTCTCTTTTCCCCTGAAACCTCCGGGTTTCATCATTCTCTTCTAAATTACCCCTCTCTCATCCCTATCCTTTGAATTGTCGGCCAAAATAAGCAAATATTATGGAGCTTGACAACGTAGTCTTGGTAAATAATGTTCATCACTATTAAAATAACTATTTTGTGCGACGTATTTGAATTTTATATCATAACATAACATAACATAACATAACATAACATAACATAACATAACATAACATAACATAACATAACATAACATAACATAACATAACATAGCATAACGTTTCAACCAATCACAATTACCATTCATGCGTAATATTTGTACCATGGTACGATATTAGCACACATATGGTACGATATTACCGTACCACTCAATTTAGTGATACGGTAATGGTAATCGATTTTGCATGCCATGATATTGTACCATTTATACCATATTACCATTTATATATAAAATACTCATATTCAAATATAATTATTAGTATTCTTGCACATTTATCATACAAAATAAGTTGCACAAAATAAAATCATGTTTATAATATTGTTCAACTATTCATAATGAAGTGTTATGTTTAAACTTTTTTTAACTAATGTTATGTTTTTCATAACATTGTATGGTATTTTTCAAAGTTGCTAATGTACCATATCACACAATTAACATAGTGCACTTGCAGTATACCAAAAGTGCGGTATACAAAATTGTGGTACAGTAATGGTATTAAAATTTTGCTCCGAAGCACACAGGTACTAAAATTGCAAGTTCTTTAGCAAATATTGATAGGGGTCTTCTTGATGAGTCTGAATATGGATTTGCCTCCGTTAGAAGGGCACCCATGGGAAAGTCGCAATTATAAGAATCTACCCTTGTCATTCCCATGAAGTTCTCCCTTCACGTAAGGTAAGACGCAATAGGCTACCCCGCATGCGTTAGCCATAGTACACTTGATGATGACATGAGGTGAAAGTCTTGATGCCCTTGTGTGGAAACATGCATTATAAACAATTCGCTATTTGGGAAACATGTGCCTAAAACGTGCCTTACATTTGCTTTTCCATATGAACTTCCCAATGTATTATTCTTTTTCATATTATAATTTGTCATTTAACAATTTTATTTGGTAATACTTCTCAATTAACTTATGAAATGCTTTTAATTCGTTGATCTTCCCATATAGCACATCATATATTCTGATTCTTGAATGATATATATTTATATATATATATATTAATTCGTCAACAAGTGTGAAACATGTGCATCAACAATTGCCTTATCTAGGGCATTTTTGTAATCAACCACTTGTATTTAACCCTAAATTTCCATCTTTTTGTTTTACCTATAAAATATATACTTTGAAGTGGCGGCGCATCTTTGAAAATAGTATATTTGTGCACTAGTCTACATATCTACTCAACCTAATTTCTCTAATATAATCTATAAAGTCTCATCTTTTGTTTCTTTCCTCCAAAACATGAAAGCATTGCAACTGAAAATGGCTTCTAATCCAATAAGAATAAGAAGATCTAGATTGTGAGAAGACGTGAAAGATGATGATGATGAGGATGTGACAGATGCTATTATAAAGCAATCAAACTACCATAAACGAATAAGCGATTTACCAGATAAAATAAAAGGTACATTGTCTTTACCTCTATTTATATGGGAAAGTTATTATTTATTACATATTTTGGATTTAACTATAAAAAAATAGGAATTTGTGATTTTTAGTTAATATTTCATACATATCAACGTAGAATTAAAAAAGTAAAAAAGAAGTAGCATCATCGCGCATTGTACCTCATTTTAAAAAATAATTTAATCACGAGTTTTGATAAATAAGTAACAAAATATGTGTTAAATTATCATTTTTTCGTGATATATCCTAACTATTGTTACTCGTTTAAGAGTAACGAAATTGGTCATTATTATCGAATAATTAGTATATTTTTGTTTTTAGAACATTTAATAGGAGGAATAGTAATTGCGTATACAACTTGATAATTTACGGTTATTCCAAAGAAGAAGAAAAAAATCCTATCTTGATGACTCTCATCAAGAGATGTAATTTTATGGTTGAGTTGTTATACACAAGATGTTTACAAGCTTAAAATTGATATTAAAAGATTGATATGGAAAATATTATGTAGAAAAATAATACATGAGAATAAAATATAACATGTTGAGATTATCATTTCCTTAAATAACCTCTTTTACATTTGATGATAAGATAGCGGATAACTTTTCTTTGGAAATGATTAGTTAATTTTGACCAACTTGTTTATGTTTACCAACCTCTCAAAGAACTAATTCAATTACTATTTAAGTTTTCCATAATACAGAGTTTGTATGGTTCCATTATAAGTGTTACATTAGATGGAATAACATGCCTTGCGCCTAGTTCCGCTTAATCACCCTCTAATTCTTTCAAATTCTACAAATAGCACTTAGTTCCGGTAAATCATTTAGGCGTGCTTTTCAAAGAAATGGCTCGATGATCTTAGTATAGTGGCAGTTTTAAAAAAAACAGTTTAAGGAATCTTCAAAAAATATAGTTTCCAAAACTTTCCCATTTTACTAGTAATCCGGGAGTCGAGCATCGAAAAGAAATTAGAAGGGTTCTTGGATATATATAGAAAACCACTAACCTAGCGTTCTTATATTCTAAGTTTCCAGCACTATCAGAAGGTTATACATATGAGTTTATAGCATTTTCAGGGCCATGCAAAGAAACATAATGCATTCGAAACATGTTAAATGATATGGAGTTTTGGCACCAATCAATTGGAGCCGCTTTTTGCATAGTGATAGTGAAGCTACAAGGGTGTTAGACACACAATACAATGTATAATTAAAACTCTAGACACATATTGGTCTAATACATGAGTATGTTAGGAAAGTATACTTTTAATTAGAGGTAGAAAAATATATTTTTATTAAGTATATAATTGTTTTATGATTGCTGTAAAAGTATACTTTTCAATAAAAATACTGTTTGGTAAATTTCATTGTACGTTTACTTCTTTTTTTTTCATTTTAAAAGACTATTATAACCTTCATGTTACTATTATTTCCAATAGGTTCTGCTCTTGGCAATGATATTCGTGCAAAGTACTTCAATATGTGCTTTTCTCAGGGATCATATTTGCATGCACAGTTACTGAAAATGATCAGCTCTCAGCATGCTGTCGTAATTATTTCCAACGTAGTAGAAATCTCCGAGTGGATTAAAAACTCAACCTTCTGTCAAATTTGTCGGATTTTGAAGAACGTCGAAATATGTTGCAAGGTTTTGAGTTGTTTGGAATGAAGGTGGGGTTCTTGATCAACCGACTAGATACGATATATGGGATCATATTTGAATCTACAATGGAAGTGTAAAAATGCGAAAACCGAGTGCGTAAGAACTAAAGAGAAGAAGAATGAGTTGGTTTTAAAGCTTTTGGAGCTTGAAAAGGAGATGGTGGAGGTGAGAAAGGAGATGATGGAGGTGGAGAAGGAGAAGGTGACACTTGATTCTCAAATTAAGACCATTGAGGAAAATGCTGATAGGTATGAGGGTATAATACGAAAAGAAGCTACTGGTCCTTGGTGAGAAAAAAACTTTACTTGGATATTGAGGGTGGTCTTTAGAAATATTAAATTTCTAGTTCCTTGAATACCAGTTGGGCAAATCTAGGGTTGGGGAAAAATCCCATCCCGACCCGACCCGTGTCCCGACCCGCACCCGACCCCAAAAATGTCGGGTTTTGTCCCAACCCGACAAACTTCGGGATCGAGATCGGGTGGTAATTTTGATTTCGTCCGATGTTCCGACCCGACCCGATTTTTTAATTAATTTATATTTTATATAAAAATACAAATTAATTTATATCAAATGCAAGTGATGAGAATCGAAACTTGTACTATGATACGAAAAGAAGCTACTGGTCCTTGGTGAGAAAAAAACTTTACTTGGATATTGAGGGTGGTCTTTAGAAATATTAAATTTCTAGGTCCTTGAGTACCAGTTGGGCAAATCTAGGGTTGGGAAAAAATCCCGACCCGTGTCTCGACCCACCCGACCCCGAAAATGTCGGGTTTTGTCCCAACCCGACAAACTTCGGGATCGGGATCGAGATCGGGTGGTAATTTTGATTTCGTCGGTTGTTCCGACCCGACCCGGTTTTTTAATTAATTTATATTTTATATAAAAATACAAATTAATTTATATCAAATGCAAGTGATGAGAATCGAAACTTGTACTTGTACCATACAATATAAGCACTCTAACATATGAGCTACAATATTTTTTTGTTTTATATATTAGTTATAATTATATAAGTATAATATAAATTTATAGTTTTGAATATATATGAAACTATTAAAATAAAAATTATACTTCAATTAAAAAATATTATTGTTATTTTCAAGAAAGATAAATGATTATTATTTTCCGATTATAAAAATTATAATGATAATGTATCTCATTTATTATGATAATTGTTACTCGTGTGAATAAAACTAAATACTAAAACAATCTGATAAAAAAGGTATCAATTTTTTTATCTACTCCATTATTTGTAATTTCACACTATTTTTTTTACTACATGTTAATTTTTTTTTTCATTTATTAGAAAGGTTATTTTTAAATTAGGATTATATTTCGTGTTAATAACATGTTTAGACTTCTCAAATAAAAATTGTTAATAAAAAAGGACGTCGTCGTAAAATAAAAAAATATGTCGGGAGATTCGGGATAAACTATCCCGACCCTATGGGATCTCGAAAGTTTGGGTCCCGACTTTTGTCAGGTCGGGATCAGGATTTTTTTTTCCACTTCTAAAAGTAATCGGGTCAGGATACGGGTTGAGTATTTACGGGTCGGGTCCCGACCCTAACCCACCCCTAGGCAAATCTGAACTTCTTGTTAGTTCTGGTTTTTTTACATACTAAAATTAGTTGAAGATGCCGTTTTTCTTTCTTCAATTTAATTTTTATTCAAAATTTGGGGCTTCTTTTCATAAGGGTTCGGAATATTTGGTTAATGATGAAACTTGATAAATTTTATACCAAATATTCAGAAAATTTCTCAAATACACAACACTAGTATCGAGAATCTGAGTACCAATTTGGCTGTTAACACTTACTAAGAATTTCTAGTGATGATACCAAATTTGAGGACCAATTGCCAAAGTTGCTTTTATTTGGCTAAAGATGAAACCGGACTAAACTATCCATTGGAATTTCTTAGTTTACTGATGAAATATTTTGTTCCTAGTTTAATAGTAGTTTTTATTATGAATATTGTATTGTATTGATATACTTTAATGCAAAGAAGGGAGGAAGATTCGCATTTACAGGCATGATGTATGGTTAACCACCGTTAACCAATTCATATGTTTTTTTTTTTTTTGGCAAGTTAACATTTAATCCTAGCCCTTAAAATAGATTAAAATAGATGGTCCAGATTTTGATGTCAAAGTTAGTGTTTTTTATAGTGTCTGTATATCCTCCCCCTATATATATATATATATATATATATATATATATATATATATATATTTATTTATGGGGTAATTCTCTATTAGTCATATTTTTGATACTTTATCTCTAAAAGATTACACGTCAATGTTTTCATCCATAATAAGTCACATTTATTTTAAAATTCAACCAATTTAAAAAAATGTCATCATCATAACCTAGAAATTATCATTTCTCCCTCTAAAAATAAAATAAAAAAAATATTTTCAAAATAACAAAAAAAAAGTAACAAAAATTAGGATAAATGCATAAAAATAATAATAAACTTACATTTTTCACACAAAAAAAATAGCTTCTTTCACACAAAAAAATAGTTTTTTCACAAAAAAAATAATGTTTTCATAAAAAAAATAGTTTTTTCACAAAAATAAATAAATGTTCACAAAAGAAAATAATTTTTCACAAAAACAAGAGTTTTTACACAAAATAAAAAGTTTTTCCACAAAATAAAATGTTCAAAAAAAATAAAAAATAAAATCAAAATTTAAAAAGTGAATACGGAAAAAAAACCCGAAAAATTGAAAGAAAACAAAAAAAAACTCACAAATTCCGAAAAAAAAAACTCAAAATATCGAAAAAAAAAATATAATCACAAAAATGTATAATAGTACATAAAATTGACTAAGATGCATAGTAAAGTGCATAACATTCACTAAAACTGCATAAAAATGCATAAAAACGCAAACAAAAAAATACATAAAAAGCGATTAAAAGCGCATACGGATGAATAAAAGTACATAACAAGTGCATAAATATGCGTAAAAAGTGCATATATTTCCATAAAAGGTGCACAAGGTGCATAAATAGTGCGTAAATAGTACATAAAAAGTGTATACAAATACATAAAATGTGTATAAAATGTGCATAAATATGCATTTCAAGTGCATAAAAATGTATATATGTGCATAAAAGTGTATAACAAGCGCATAAAAATTGCATAAACATATATAACAAGTGCGTAAAAATTTCATAAAGATACATAGCGAATGCATAAATGTGCATAGCAAGTGCATAAATATACATAGAAAGTTCATAAATGTGCATAACGAGTGCATAAAAAGTGCATTAAGATGCATAAATGTGCATAAAAAATGCATAAAAAATGTATAAAACTGAATAACAAGTGTATAAAATGTATAAAAATTGCATAAAAGTGAATAATAAATGCATAAATGTGTATAAAAAATGAATAAAAGTCAATTAAATTGCATAAAAAGTGCATACGAGTGCATAAAAAATACATACGGTGCATAAAAAGTGCATACGATGCATATAAAGTGCATACAAATCAATAAAAAATACATAAAATGTTTATACATGTGCATAAAAAATGCATAAAAAGTCAATAAAAATGCATACGAGTGCATAAAAGATGTATAAAAGTTCAATAAAATTACATAAGGATGCATAAAAGGTGCATAAAAGTGGACACTGGTGCATAAAAGGTCAATAAAAATGCATACAAGTGTATAAAAGGACAATTGTACCCCATGCTACAATGTTTTTGATCCACTAAGTAACATAATATGGTTTTAAGAAAAAAAACATCAATGGAGATATTTATTTTAAATTCTTAATAGCATAAGTTGGTCTTGGTAGATGATCAAAAGTTGCACATTATACCGGGTGTACAGTGGCGAAGCCAGAAAGTTATGTCAGATGGGTCATAAGTTCAACCGATGGTAACATAATTTTTTCCGGTATGGGAGGATCTCAACCAATACCACTTTTATAGAAATTCTCAGAATACAAAAGAATATTCTTTCTTAATTAACAACACATGAAAAGTGAAAACAATAGATTTGAATATCATTGAGTGAGTTATTTTCTAATTTATGGAATATGCGAAATTATACGGATAAATACATGGCCAACCTTTCTCATTTGTTCGGAACACTAACTGTTTTCAAGATTTTGAATAAGTGACATATTTGGATGTAATATAAATTTCTATAGTTATGGTGTATTTAATTTTTCTATCATTTTTGTTGACATGAGCTCTTACCTTATATTGGAGGTTTAAAATCTTCTAATTTTATTAGCTGTTTGGGACTACTGAATGGAAATAGAAGTAGAAGACTAAATAGAATTTGAATTGAAACTATGACAACTCTTTTGATAGTTTGCCCTATTTTCATTTTTACAGTTTACTCTAATAATAGTAAACTAAAGACGTGTACTCACATCAACCCCCTTCTCTCTGCAAGTGAAAAAACCCCCACCATTTTTGACCTACCAAATACAGAGCAGATGGGTATTATAGTACTATACTCGCAGAATTTCAGGGGGGGTCATGTTACCCCTCTAGATCCTCTGTAGCTCCGCCCCTGCGGGTGTATGCTTAAGCATTGTGGGTGGTGAAGAATTTTGGGTTCCTTAAATATGAGAATCTCCAAGAACACCTTAACTTTTGTTGGAAATAAGTAATCTATGCCTATTTGTTTGATTAGAGTGTAATAGTAGTATTATACTACTTATACCGGAGACGATGACCGACCTGATGTGACTTGCCATTCACACTTTGGATAGTTTTTTTTTCTTCACAAACATACCTCCAAAGAGGGGTTGAGACATAAACCACTACCTGTATATATATAACCATGTAAGTACATAAATAGGAGGGGAACAACGGACCAAACCCTCTGAATATAAGCGAGAATACATAAAGTCTGCGATAATGAAAAGTCCATGAAAAAAAAACTAGTAACAAACTATACATCAGGTCTTAATATGGGGAGTCTCCGACCTATCTAATGTCAATATACCGCCAATGACATTTGGTAAATATCGTCTATGAGAGAAAGTCTGTGAAGCCCGATGAGCGCACGCCCAATTGGTCATAAAATCAGTTGTCTGATTCGCCTCTCCAAATATGTGCTGAACAAACATATCGTGTAAATAGCACAACTGGCGTATACGTGAGATAGTGTAGCTATGCTCCCAAGAACCAAGAGTCGTCGAAGAAATCCAAGACGATAATGTCGTCGAATCCGTCTCCACCTCAATATTCTGAAAACCCAAAGAGATCGCTAGCTGAATGCATAAGAGGATCGCTTGGAGCTCTGCGTATATGATCGCTCTCTGGCCTAAAAACTTGCCAAAAGCCCCCAAAATAATTCCCTCGTGATCTCATAAAATGCCTCATGCTGCTGAAATCCATGTGTTTACATTTGAGCACCCATCAACGCTTAGCTTGAACTCCCTGTCGTTGGTCGGATCAAAGAAACTAAACGAATGGGACGAGCTCTATGAGAAATAACCCGGATGGTGGACACAAAACTGACGTCCGTGTCTCCTCTAGCTTTTAAATGCATAATTAGCTGCTTTGTTGACCTGGCCTTCATGCATGCATGGTTAACTAATCAAATGAGGATTATTTTCTGAGGATTAACTTACTCTCTGCTTCATCAAATTAGCTGATGAATAATAAAACAAAAACGAAAACGGGCAGAATAAATAAAAAGTGGCCAGTCACAACTTGAAAGTGGTGATTATAGAGTAATCTTTTCATTCTATCATATTCTCCGACTCTAATCTAGATTCCGATTTTTCCTCATCAGTTACTCTTTTAAGATTAAATTTAAGGTTTTCCTGGTCATGTCATCTTTCTAGATAGGATTCTTACTGTCAAATCCATCCTAAATATTACATATAATTAGGGTTTCTCCTACCCTTCCTAAATTCTCGTCCCTGGGATTTTTGCCTTAAATTCATCTATGAAAACAAGTTTTGGGGGTTGTCGAATCCATGTTGTATAACAATGATATTATATGGGGTAAGTTGCATCCTGGATTGATTTAGTTGTAATTTGTAAGATTTTGATCTCAGCGCACATAACTCTCATGTCAAAAGTTCATTGTTAGAAATTTGTTTACTCATTCTAAAATTAGTGATGGAAACATGCCTTTGCAGGCTTGCAGCATACATTGGCCGCAAAGCTGATTTACACAGGTACCCTTAAAATCGTGGGGACCTATATACCACCATAAAAGTGGGGCTTTTATATCAACGTAAAACAACAAAATTTTAGCTAAAACTTGTTAGGTGAGATACAATAATCACACATAAACAAAACTACAATCATACTAAACAAATTTTTTATAAAGTTTTCCATAGAAAACAAAAATAAATCATAAAAGGAACAAAGAGAGTTATATATATATATATATATATAAAAGGCTCAAATCTGTTTTTTTTAAAGACAGCCTTTGGTATGTTGCATTTTAAATATATTAGACCAAAAAAAATCCTACTTAAACTATGATGTTGCGACAAAAAAAAAACTGGGAGTGGCAGGGATTCGAACTTGATATTGAAGCCAAACTAGTAACCAATTAATTGGCTAACTGAAATTCTAGGTAATTATTGAACGTAAAAAATCTATAACCTATCTTGGAAAACGGGGGCTCTAAATAAACCGAGCTTTTGGGGATCTAGGCTCGTGCCTCTTGGGCCTAACGTAAAAACCGGCCCTATGAATGAAATGTTGGTTTTGGTACTATTTCGAATACAATAAACGAAAGGACAATGAAAATAAATAAGACAGGAACGCAATGGAAATAAACAATTTTATTTCTCACAATTGGAATATAAATTACAATTCCTGACTCAACAAGTAAATAAAACTGCTGGACTGTTATAAAGAAACTGCCGGACTGGTTTAACACATAAACTGCCGAACTGGTTTTATATAAACTGCCGTACTGGTTTTAACAAACTGCCGGACTGGTTTTAAATAAAACTGCCGGACTGGTTTTAACAAACTGCCGGACTGTTTTGTAATAAAAGAAACTGCCGGACTGGTTTTAACAAACTGCCGGACTGGTTTTAACACATAAAAAACTGCCGGACTGGTTTTAACAAATAAAAAACTGCCGGACTGTTTTTTTGTAAATGCTGGAAATTGCAGAACTGGAAAAGTAAATTACTTAATTGAAAGACTGAAAGTAAACAGTACTGAAAAGTAAATACATAAAAGTAAATTACAGAAAAGAAATGGTACTGAAATGAAATGTACAGAATGTAAAGACTGAAAAAATAAATAACAGAAATGTAAAATAAGAGGCAACTGCTGAGCAGTTTCCCTTAAACAATATTTCCCGAACCACCTTTAGAGGTTTCTGGTTTCGGGACTTTGTTCCCAAGGTACAACTTATATCTCAGAGTGGCTCGTATAGAAACCGGCACCGAACCACAGGTCGAGCTGTTGGTGGTGCGGTTCTCTCTCTCTAAGTGTATGCTTATGCTGTGAGGTTGTGTGTATTCTGGTGTGTTCAAATGAGAGGGGGATGGCTGCCTTTTATAGGCTCTACTGAAACCGCATCCATAAATGTTGGTCATCAATTCTGGGAGTTACACCCCCAGAATCCGCTCAATTTAATTCCGAAACCGCAGCAATCAATCTCATTTATTGCTGGAGCGTTTCTGTTGCTGGAAACTCTAGGGACTGCTTTGTATTTTATACAAAACTCCCTATTCGGGTTTGGACCCAAGACCCGAGACCCGAGACATTCCCCAAATCCCAAGCCCAAGCCCAAGCCCGCGCCCGTGCCCGTGCCCGAGACCCGAGACACGAGACACGAGCGAGCGCGCGTGTGTGGTACACACTAATACTCTTAGGTGTATGTGGACATGTTAGTTTAATAACTACATGGGTTGGTATGGTATATATATTGTAAAATTAACTCTTAATCTTCCAATATGGGATTATACTCAATGGTTTTCCTTTACCATTTCGGTTTTTCCAGATTTGAGCTTTCGAGGCACCAACTTTGAAGCCACTTTGTATTCACACCCATTCTCCGAATAGGTCATGTGATATACCGTTACGAAGCTCGTCACACGGGCTACTCAACCACGTTGAGTACGGTATAAACAACTCAGCGCTGTTACACTAAATAATGACTCGAAGTTGGTCCAGTGACCATTCGGAAACACCCATGTTTTCACATGTTTTTCCAACAATCCCCCACATGAATGCAATTGGCTGAAAATAAAAATGCTCCTAAATGCATACGAGAGAAAACCTCAAGAGTTCACTGCATAAGGACAGGTAGCGCGCGCCTTGAACCTGCCGTAGTGACGTAAAATCTGATATGCTACTATTGGGTAGCCTTTAAGCCTTGAACCCTTTAGCGTTTGTGCATACCAGGGTAATGCGCACACAGTGTCCTCTCTACACCACTTACTAAGCCCTTTGGTTGTTGTCCATATTTGGCCGTGGACTGCCTTGGCAAAATTCAACCGAGTGCTCTAGTGATTTAGCCCATGGCTCATCACATAGTATCGGCCATACACACTCGTCATAGGTGATTTCAAGTCAAGGGTGTCCTGACTCACCCCTCTCGACCTTCGAGATACTTGTTTTCATTAAGAGCCTCATGCTCACCCTTAAGATGGTCTAGGTCTATCACTCTTTCATCCTAGAAATGGGCTGGGAACTTAAGTTCCCGAGTGCTTTGTTCGGTCACCCCCACAGTTCGGTTTTCCCGTTGAACCCGAGGCTGGAGAATCCAGTTCGGGTTGGGTTGCCTCTGAGGAGGTTTCCAGTTTGATGGGCTTCAACCCCATTCCCCTCGATGAAACTTCAACTCCTACCTGAGTCAAGCCTTTTGTAAATGGATCCGCTATATTGTCTTTAGATCTCACAAAATCTAATGACACCACACCGTTAGCTAACAATTCTCTTACGGATTTATGTCTCCGACGAATATGTCGGGACTTTTCATTATACATATGATCCTGCGCCCGTCCAATAGCCGACTGACTATCGCAGTGCATGCTTATTGCTGGGACAGGTTTTGGCCACATTGGAATTCCTTCCAGAAAGCTTCTCAGCCAATCAGCCTCTTCTGTTGCTAGATCCAACGCTATGAACTCGGATTCCATAGTTGATCTAGCTATGCACGTCTGCTTGGATGATCTCCATGAGACAGCTGCTCCTCCCATTACGAACACATATCCGCTAGTGGATCGTGTACTGTTGGAATCCGAGATCCAGTTTGCATCAGAATACCCTTCCAGTACAACTGGATATCTGGTATAATGCAACCCTCGGTCTGCTGTGTATCTCATGTATCTGAGAAGTCTCATGATGGCCTTCCAGTGTTCCTCATTGGGATTACTGGTGTACCTACTCAGTCTACTCACTGAGTTGGCTATGTCTGGTCTAGTACAGTTCATGACGTACATCAGACTGCCTATTATTCGAGAATATTCCAATTGTCTCACACTCTCTCCAAAATTCTTTTTCAGGGTGGTTGAGATCTCTATCGGAGTTCTGGATGTAGCTCTACTATATTTATCAAATTTGTCAAGCATCTGCCTGACATAGTGAGTTTGAGATAGCGCATATCCGTCTGATGTCTTGGTAATTTTCATACCAAGTATAACATCAGCGATACCCAAGTCTTTCATCTCGAATTTTTGTGACAACATTTTCTTAGTGGAGTTGATGTTATCAATACTCACTATTATAATCATGTCATCTACGTAGAGGCAGACTACCACGTAGTCCTTTTCATTACCTTTCACGTAGACGCATTTGTCACATTCGTTTATTCGAAAACCGTTTGATAGCATCACTCTATCAAATTTTTCGTGCCATTGTTTAGGCGCTTGTTTAAGTCCATACAAGGATTTCACAAGTTTACACACCTTGTGAGCTTTACCTGGAACCACAAACCCTTCCGGTTGTTCCATGTAAATTTCCTCTTCCAGCTCACCATTCAAGAACGCCGTTTTAACATCCATTTGATGTATTTCCAGATTGAACAATGCTGCGAGAGCAATGACTATCCGGATTGACGTCTTCCTGGAGACAGGAGCATAAGTGTCGAAATAGTCGACACCTTCGGTTTGTCTAAAACCTTTCACTACAAGCCTTGCCTTGTATTTCTCGATTGTTCCATCGAGCTTTCTCTTCCTCTTGAAGATCCACTTGTGTCCTAGTGGCTTACACCCGGGTGGTAAATCCACTAGTTCCCAAGTGTGATTTTGTAATATTGATTCAAGCTCATTGTTGATCTCCTCCTTCCAATATTGGGCTTCCGGGGATGACATTGCTTGTTTGAATGTCGCCGGTTCGCCTTCTATAATGAAGGTTACAAAATCTGGACCCAAAGACGTTTCCTTTCTAGCCCTCTTACTACCTCGAGGCTCTTCTTCTTCTTCCGCCAACGGTTCGCTTGCCCCCACATTTTCCTCACTGTTTGACTCCTCAGTCTCTACAGTTATGGAAGACTTGCGGGGAAAGATCTCCTCGAAGAAAGAAGCTTCTCAAGCTTCGATGATAGTATCTACATGCACATCGGGATTATCCGACTTGTGCACGAGAAAACGATAAGCACTACTGTTGTGTGCATATCCTATGAACACACAGTCTACTGTCTTTGGCCCTATTCTCGTTCTTTTCAGAAGCGAGACAAGGACCTTCGCGAGACAACCCCAAACCCTTAAGAATTTATAGCTCGGCCTATGGCCTTTCCATAGTTCATAAGGTGGTTTATCACACTTCTTATGCGGTAGCTTGTTCAATACATAGTTGGCGGAAAGCAGCGCTTCCCCCCACATGTTCTGGGGTAACCCATAACTTATTAACATGGCATTCATCATTTCCTTGAGCGTTCTATTCTTACGCTCGGCAACCCCATTCTGCTCCGGAGAGTAGGGGGCTGTGGTTTGATGTACAATACCACTTTCTGCGCATATCTGCGCAAACGGTGCCTCGTATTCACCGCATCTATCACTCCTCAACATTTTAATCTTTTTATTGAGTTGATTTTCTACTTCGGTCTTATAAAGAGCGAATTTCTCTACCGCTTCGTCTTTACTTCTCATTAAGTAGACATAACAGTATCTAGTACAGTCATCTATAAACGTGATGAAATACTTTTTCCCTCCTCGCGTTTGTATAAACTTTAAGTCGCATACATCCGTGTGTATTAGACCGAGAGGTTCAGTACTTCGTTCAATATGTTGATACGAAGACTTGGTTAATTTTGCTTCAACACAAACCTCACATTTATGTTGTTTATCAATTACAAAATTAGGTAGTAGATTCAGTGATATTAATTTCTTCATAGAATTAGAATTCACATGACCTAATCTACCATGCCATAAATTAAATGAATCGCAAGAATAAGCAAAGGAAGTTTTATTGGCCACTTGGGCAACATTAACGGTTACATTATTCTTGGTACTTGCCTCAGCATTAGTACCCACAATAGCAGACTCGGCTTTAGGAGCCGGAGTACCAACATTTAATTTAAACATGTCGTTGGTCATATAGCCACGGCCTACATACATTCCATTTAAGGTGATTACAATTTCCGGCACATGGAGCATGCCATTTAGTGTGAGCTCCTTTCCCGAAGTCATCTTCAGCAGCACGGTTCCTTTTCCTTCCACCCTGGAAGTAGCCGAGTTCCCCATGAAGCAGCTCTCATTGTCCACGGCCGTATAGGTCTTGAACATCCACTTGCTGGTACAGATGTGACTAGTGGCGCTTGTGTCCAGCCACCATTCCGTTGGGTTGCTCCCCACCAGGTTCACTTCAGAAACCACAGCACTCAGGTGCATATAGTCTTGTCCAGCATCATCTCCTCCCTCAGCCACATTAACCTGAGCAGGTGCCCTCTTCCTCTCTTTCCCTTGGAACTTCCTCTTTGGGGGGGGGGGGGGGGTTGGGCTTCTCGATGCGCATCTTACAATCCGCGGCACGATGGCCCGATTTGTTGCACACAAAGCAATCTCCCATGAATTTCTTCTGGAGAGAAGCACCGACTACGCCGTCAAAGCGTTTCCGCCTAGACATAGCGTTCTCAACCACATGGGCCTTGGCAACCGCGCTGCCTGCTCCGCCACCGCCTTTCCTTCCGGATCGACGGTTGCTTTGCTCAACATTGAGCCTCTCAATGAGTCCCTCCAAGGTCATAGCCTTTCGCCTGTGTTTCAGGTAGTTTTGAAACTATTTCCAAGAAGGTGGCAGTTTCTCAATCATTAATGCCACTTGGAAAGGTTCGTTGATAACTAGCCCCTCAACCTCAAGCCTATGGTATATGAGTTGGAGTTCCTCAACCTGCTCGATGACACTCTTCCCATCAGTCATCATGTACTCATGAAAGTCCGTGACGACAAATTTCTTTACGCCAGCGTTATTCACTTTGTACTTTCTTTCGAGAGACTCTCAAAGCTCCTTTGCAGAAGCCTTGGGCTCGAATACACTGAAGAGAGTGTCATCCAGAGCACACAGGATGTAGTTCCGGCATAGGTAATCGCCGTGTTTCCACGCTTCCACCGCCAAAACCGTCTGCACGTCCTCATCGTCCTCGCTTAGGACGGGTGCAGACTCCTTAAGAAACCGGATCAGATTAAGGGCAGTTAAATAAAACAACATCTTTTGCTGCCAACGTTTGAAGTTGTTGCCCCTAAACTTTTCCGGTCTCTCCAGTTGAGAGGTTGGCAACATTGGCATCGTCGGCGTTGCCGGAGCCTTGCCCTTTGCCCTGGCCGCAGCCACAAGGGCTGCCTTGGCCGCAGCCTTAGCAGCAGCCTGTGCTGCGGCCGCAGCCACAGCCATAGCATCGGCCTTTGCCGCAGCGGCATCGGCCGTAGCCTTTGCCGCAGCAGCTTCGGCCTCAGCCTGAGCCTGGGGCCCCCCACTCGCAGCGCTCGCAATGTTATGGCTACTGCCAATCACAACTGCGCCCTGCACGAATCCCGTAGGATCGATGGGTGTTTGATCCTCATTAGTCATCTGAAATGACAAAATAAAACCGTTTAGTTTCTCGCAAGAAAACTAAAATTCTTAATCGCAAATACTAATTATAACTTAATTAGATTGCTTCAAAAGAATAAAACAATAAAAAGATATTCTAGCGTGAAAATCAAATCACTTTTGATTTCACTAAGAATTCTTTATAGCCCAAGCCCAAGCCCAAGCCCAAGCCCAAGCCCAAGCCCAAGCCCGCGCCCGCGCCCGAGACACGAGACACGAGACACGAGACACGAGACACGAGACACGAGCGAGCGCGCGTGTGTGGTACACACTAATACTCTTAGGTGTATGTGGACATGTTAGTTTAATAACTACATGGGTTGGTATGGTATATATATTGTAAAATTAACTCTTAATCTTCCAATATGGGATTATACTCAATGGTTTTCCTTTACCATTTCGGTTTTTCCTGATTTGAGCTTTCGAGGCACCAACTTTGAAGCCACTTTGTATTCACACCCATTCTCCGAATAGGTCATGTGATATACCGTTACGAAGCTCGTCACACGGGCTACTCAACCACGTTGAGTACGGTATAAACAACTCAGCGCTGTTACACTAAATAATGACTCGAAGTTGGTCCAGTGACCATTCGGAAACACCCATGTTTTCACATGTTTTTCCAACATGAAAAAGAGGCAAAGCCCGTAAAAAAGATTTGAATTCTCACGATCACGGACAACAAGGAAATAGAGTTTCAAAGGGAATAACAACCCCAGATAAGCAACAAGTCGAAAAATGAATAAACAAATAAAATAATGAAGTATTCCCAAACAGAATATGTTAGCTCGGCGCCACACTTGTGCCATGTAAGGCCTCTACCACTCGCCTCCCCTCCAAAATCGACATTCCCATCAAGGTCGACTTAATTTCAGTATGCAGTGCTTCAACTATGACAATGCATCAGTGACTATGTTGTCCTTTCCAGGCTATAAGCGATCTTGTAGTTGAATCCCAGCTTCAATATTCAGTTTTGCTTGTCGAGCATGGCGATACGTCGACCGTGGCGATACTTTGATCCAATAAATGTTGCAAGATTTGATGGTCTATCTAAATAATATAAACTGCCGACCCACGCGTTGACCGCCTCTAATATCGCCAACATTTCATTGGCATAAGTCGGTCATAAGCACTATTCATACAAATCGCTTACTCAAACATGCTACAAACCGCCACTTTTGAGAAAGAATTTCACTGATACCTATACCATATGCATCTGTGTAAAAAAAAAGTTCGTTAGTAAAATCCGGTAGTACCGAAACCAGGGTTGTGATGACCGTCGCTTTTTGTGCCGGAAATTACGCGTTGGCGTCCAGTCTACTCGAAATTCCCCTTCTTTTCGATTAACCTATGCCCTTTCCACTAATACCTTGTCCATCCTAAAAAGACCCCAATAATCGTCATCACCCGGAGCTAACGAACCATGGCCTCACTCTGGTAATGCATGTTACAAATTTCCCACTCCTTAATTACCATCCTCTGATGAGACCCGCTATTTTATATGTTTTTATGGTTATTTAATAATTATAGTAGTACTGTTTTGTTATTTATTATTCGCACTATAGGTCGTATTATGACCTATTTGTAGAGACTCTTGTTGGATAAAACTTTGTTTTATAGTTTTGAATGCAATTAAAATTGTGAGTTTCAAAACTTAATTACCCCATTAAGTGTGGCTCTTTATTGGAAAAAAGAGTTACATAAGAAAATGCATAAAATGGTGGTTTCCAACCATTTTTTCTTAGAGCTTTTTCAATAAGCTTTTATGAAAAAAAACATAACATGACATACACACATAAACACACACAAACACACATGCATACATATAGAGAGAGTACCACACCACCAACGGCCCGACCGTGGCTCGGTGCCGTTTCCGCCGAGTTACATGCGATAGACGTTGTACCTTGGGAACGAAGTGCCCCATGTAGCCAGAAGCAGAGGTGGCGGGGCAAATATCGTTTAAGGGAAACTGCTTGCAGTTAACTCGTCTCGGACTTTAGTCCATTTCGGTATCATTTACATTATTTTACGTTAATTCTTGTAATTGATATTTATATATTTGAGGAAACCATTTTCTGTTTATTTGTCCATTTCTTTTCCGTAGAAATTATTGTATTTATTTACAACGTACCCAACAATCTTAAACGATATTCTTTATGTTTGGTACGTTAATACAATAATTTCGGTGTATGGATTTACAGAAAATTATTTCTTTATCCGTAATCGTTCTTAGTAAAATCATTTTCTCTTAATCTTTGGTTTCGGGAATTTGATGTTTACGGCTATTATGGTTTCGGATTGTTATATCATGGTTTTAATTTATTTGTGGTTTATCCTTGTTCTGGATTTTCCATACATTTAATTTGTATACATGTATGATTAGGTATATGGCTTTTTAGAAGAAGATTGAATTTTATGCATATGTAATTTATTCAATTTTGCGTATTATTTACTTGATGAGTGGATGTTATGTATCGCTCTTTTGAAATTGCATCAGTTCCTTTATTACTTTGTAATTAACTTGTGATTTTTTGTGTGTGGTAATTGATGGAAAATCTGATCTTTTTAGAGGAAATTGAATTTTATGTGTATATTGTTGATTCAATACTAAGTATTATTCACTTGATGAGTTGATTTTCTGTTTGCTCCTGTGAAATTACATCTGTTCCGTTAGTACTTTCTAATTAGCATGTGATTTTTTTTTTTTTGGTAATTGATGGAAAATCTGTTCTTTTTTATTACTCAACAAAAGATCCAGTAATTTTTATATAATATGTTGGCATACACATGTTTGATTACATGGTTCCAGAGACCAATTCCTTTTAGCAAGTTCCTATATTACAACTTGTTTTAATGTTTTGAACTGCTAAAACCGTTATTATGGTAACGTTGCAATTCCATGTATCATTGTGAGTATTTTTGTTACTGATGAGTTTAAATTGTGAATAAGATATGAGCATATTTTAATCATTCATACGTTATATGCATGGTGGCATGTTAGTATCAATTATTGCTTAAGGAATTTAAGATTGGGCTACTGCCTTAATTGATGCTTATTATGGAATGAGAATTAGTTGGTTTTAAATATGGTTTGTGAAACCGTATATATTCTGGAAATTTTATTTCGAGATATCTAGTTAGAGACTAGATTATTTTGTTAGTTTATTTATACATGTTTATTGTTTTCATGTTAATAAAATTACTAACAATTTCCAATGAGTTTTTGTGTAGTCATATGGATCTCTACAATTAATTGGAGGATGAATGTTTTCGAAATAGTTCGTGTAAAACCATTAATTTGGGGCTTACGAAAGAACTAGTTTCGAAATAGTTCTTGTAAAACCATTTTCTGATTTTTCAGAATTTGGGGCTTACGACAGAACTGGTTGAATTCTGAGATTGTTCTGTGTAAAATCAGATTTATCTGGTGTTTACGGCTGAATAAATCTTTCAGAATTTGATAATCTTTTTCCGTAATGAACTAAAATACTCTTGCAAAATCAGTTTCTTAAAACCATGCGTGGTTATAGAAATTTGATGTTTGCGAAGGAGGAATTTTAGTTTCATTTTTCAAAATTAGATTGTGCATGTTTGTTATTTGAGATAACAAGCAGTTTCCTGCGGGAAATGTCCGGAACACAGTGGGTGCTGGAACTGACCAGAACATTGTGGGTGCCGGTGTAACTCCTATTAATTTTGCATGAGTGCATATTAATGACAGGGGTTACAAATACGAATTCACCATTATTAAAGACACTAATGTGGTGATATAATGGCTGGTGTCCTTATTAATTGTGATTTATTGCAATTTAATTTGGAGGGTTACAAAATTTGTAACGGTAATCATTAATGAGATTAATGACGAGTATTTATAACTTCTTATTAATTGTGATTAATCGCAATTTAATTTGAAGAGTTATAAATTATTGTAATGACAGTTATTGTTGACATTTATGGAGAGTTTTATTAGCTACCTACGAATTGCAATGACGAGTCGGTTACTTATTTGGATGAAAGGTTATTTAATAATCAATTTGTTTATCCAAGATCAAATAATTTGATGATTAAACAAATTATAAATGGCCGTTGAGTTTTATTTTAAGAATAAACAAATATTGGCTATTTCATTATTTGTTTAAATAACATTTTATTAGTTTGTTGAAAGAACATTTAATAATTTGTTGATTTAACATCTTATTTATTTGTTGGAAAAAACATTTAATAATTTGTTGAAATAACATATTATTAATTTGTTAGTAAAACATATTGTGAATATGTTGAGCTTGCTATTATTGAGAATAGTAATATAGTAATATTATATTACTATTATTGGGGGAGAACCCCAAGGGTCCCACAAATATGGGGGTAACCTGTTGATCCTGTAGATCGAGAATCTAAACGTACCCCATAACGTCTGCGGGCGAGTGGGAGAATATCTAACGGTTTATTGGTATGGATTTAAAACGTCTAAAATAAATGATATTGTTCATTTACCATCTTGAAACTGATTAAGTTTCTCTATAACAGTGTGCATGTTCTGAGTGAGGACAAAGGGAATGTACGAACTGTGGGGGCGTTAATGTGTGGAAACGTTTGGAAATCCACTAACAAGTGCAAGCATACAAATCTGAATCATGACTAGTGGTTTTGAAACCTAAAGGGCAGTAGCCTTTCGGTAGCCAAAACACTAGGATCAAATTGTGATAACCTTGCTTGTTTGTGGCAATACATGAGTGACTATTTGTTCAAAATGAGCATTTTAGTCGATACTCTTGTGGTCAATAATGACATGTTGAATTATTCAACCAAGTCACTGATTTGACATGATATAGTAGGTGATGAAAATATAAAAGGTTAAATGTTTTATTTTTCTAAATCTATTATTTAAATTGAAACACAAATATGAGTTTGTGTTTAAAGCAATGTATTGCTAAGTCTTCAGTTCGAAGTTTCGAACGGAGTACATAACCAAATGGTTCGATGCATTTGAGATGAGTGCAAAACCAAGAAGGGTTTAAAAGATATTTCCTCAATTTATTGATGGATGTATTAAACACTGATATGTCTACTTGATGAGAAGTAAAGATAAATCAGTCGAGATATTCATTCAAGTAAGAATGAATGCGTGAATTCTATTGTTGAGGATTAAGGCTTGTCAGAAAACATGTTTAATCATGGGTGTTCTGTTGTGTTAATCTACCAACTTTAATCCAATTATTACGTGTTAATCATTAAATGATAGACTATTTTTGGAAGTGTTAGATATTGTCTAACTAGTTCCGAAATGGTATATTCACATGGATATGAATACATGATCAGTGTGATTAAAACGGTGAATATGAGACACCGTTCACATAATTATGTTGATGGAATGACACCAATCGTTAAAGAACGACTTATTATGCTCTCGAGCAAAAATGTAGTTCTCAAACGACGAATATCATGTTGATAAGTTCAGGATTAAACTCTGAATTTGTACGGGAAGTGAGCTTTCCGCAAGCTATGGGTTGAACAAACTATCGCTTAGGAAGTTGGACCAAACTATAAGTTCGTGAAATTTTGGTGCTGCCTAAAAAAGGTCTCAATCTTGTTCCTGGAAGGATTTGGATAGGATCGAAAACGGTAGATCGTGTGTTCATCGGATAAGCATAAAATATAGTGCTGATCGGTTTGTAGTGCATAAAGCATATGACTTTAAAGTGCATATAGAACATTGTTCTTGCCCGAGAAGCATATTTCAAAAAAGAGAAGTTTTCCGCAAAAAACCCTAACGCCTGGCGAGTGTGACCAATACATTGAGGGTTCAAAGCATTACGCTACCCAAGACAAGTGAACACTCAAACGGTGCTGGAAAAAATGTGGAAAATGAATCTTTTAAGGAAGATGAAGTGCATCGGCATGGTAAAAGGGTAAGTAATGAAACTTCTTTTGTCCCTTAACCTTCATGAGTGAAGGCGAATCGACGATATTGAAATAATCAATGTTATCCATATAATGTGTATATGGGAAGATGCCATCAACAATGAGGTTGACAGGCACGTGAGAAACAAAGTCAATTACTTTAAGTAAACTGACGGTTTTGATAATTTTAATGTCTATACTCTAATCTCTATGAAAAGACGCATCATTAATTAATGAGAACATGTCTTTTATAAATGGAGATCTAGAGAATTAGGAACAACCCGTTGGGTCGTGGTTCCTTGTAAAGTAAGCCAAGGTGCGAAAACTTGTTAAGTCGTTATATGGACTAAAACAAACACCTAACTTATCATAGGTAGTCTCTTGTGCGTCAACAACTGCACTAGACCAGTTATAGCCAACTCAGTGAGCAGACTCAGTAGGTTTGCCAATGAGGCTTCTCAGATACATGAGGTATACTGCCAATCATGAACTGCGTTATACGAGATGTCCAAAATGTTTGGAGGGTATTTAGATACCAAGTGTATCTCAAACTTTAACAGTACAAGGTCCATTAGTGGATATGTTTGTACTTAAAGAGGTTGCAGTCTTATGGAGGTCTGTAAAATAGACCTGCATAGTTGGAGAAACTGTAGAGTTAGAATTCATAACGTTGAATCAAGCTACAGAAGAGGCAGATTGGCTGAGAAGTCTTGGGAGGTATTCCAAGTGGCCAAAATCTGTTCCCGTAATAAACATGTACTGCTGCGGTCAGTCAGTTATTAAACAGGATCAGAATAATTTGTATAATGGAAAGTCCCGACAAAGTCATGACATATTCGTCGGAGAACAAAATCCGTAAGAGGAATTGCTAGCAAAATTGTGGTATCCATAGACTTTGCGAAGTCTAAGGATAATAATGCGGATCCATATACAAAATGCTTGACTCGTGGAGGAGTCGAAGCATCATCGAGGGAAATGGGGTTTGTAGCCCAATAAATTGGAAACCTTCACATAAGCTACCCAACATGTACTGGAAATTTCAGTCTCAGGTTCAATGGGAAAACTGAACTGTGCGGGTTACCGAACAAAGCACTCGAGAACATAAGTTCTCAGCCCATTTCTATGATGAAAGAGTGATAGACCTGTACCATTTTAAGGGTGAGCATGAGGCTCTTAATGAATCAAGTATCTCGAAGGTCGAGTGGGGTGAGTCAGGACACCCTTGACTTGAAAATCACCTATAACGAGTGTGTATGGCCGATACTATGTGATGATCTAGGGCTAAATCACTAGAGCACTCAGTTGAATTTGCCAAGGCAGTCCAGGGCCAAATATGAACAACAACCAAAGGGCTTAGTAAGTGGTGTAGAGAGGACACTGTGTGAGTATTACCCTGGTATGCACAAACGCTAAAGGGTTCAAGGCTTTAAGGCTACCCAATAGTAGCATATCAGATTTTACATCACTATGGCAGGTTCAAGGCGCGCGCTACCTGTCCTTATGCAGTGAATTCTCGTGGTTCTCTCGATTGCATTTAGTTGCACATTGCATGTTTTATAATTGCATTCATGTGGGGGATTGTTGGATAAAACTTTGTTTTATGGTTTTGAATGCAATTAAAATTGTGAGTTTCAAAACTTAATTACCCCATTAAGTGTGGCTCTTTATTGGAAAAAAGAGTTACATAAGAAAATGCATAAAATGGTGGTTTCCAACCATTTTTTCTTAGACCTTTTTTAATAAGCTTTTATGGAAAAAAACATAACATGGCATACACACATAAACACACACAAACACACATGCATACATATAGAGAGAGAGTACCGCACCACCAACGGCCCGACCGTGGCTCGGTGCCGTTTCCACCGAGTCACATGCGATAGACGTTGTACCTTGGGAACGAAGTGCCCCATGTAGCCAGAAGCAGAGGTGGCGGGGCAAATATCGTTTAAGGGAAACTGCTTGCAGTTACCTCGTCTCGAACTTTAGTCCATTTCGGTATCATTTACATTATTTTACGTTAATTCTTGTAATTGATATTTATATATTTGAGGAAACCATTTTCTGTTTATTTGTCCATTTATTTTCCGGAGAAATTATTGTATTTATTTACAACGTACCCAACAACTCTTTCTCTACTTTTTTATCATGCTCAAGTTTTATTGAAAGAGCCTTTAAAGTTTGTCTTATACTCTGCTAGCTTCTTCTCTAAATTCTCCCCTCGTTCTCTTGATTTCTCTTCTATTTCTTGTGGTTTTATCTTCGTTTCTCATCTCTTTTCCCCTGAAACCTCCGGATTTCATCATCCTCTCTTCTAAATCATCCAAAACTCTCTCTCATCCCCATCCTCTGAATTGTCGGCCAAAATAAGCAAATGTTATGGAGCTTGACAACGTAGTCTTGGTAAATAATGTTCATCACTATTAAAATAATTATTTTGTGCGAGTGTTTGAATTTTATACCATAACATAACGTATCAAGCAATCACAATTACCATAATGTCGTAACATTTGTACCATGGTACGATATTACCACACATATGGTACGATATTACCGTACCACTCAGTTTAGTAGTACGGTAATGGTAATCTATTTTGCATAACATGGTATTGTACAATTTGTACCATATTAGCATATATATATATATATATAATACTCATATTCAAATATAATTATTAGTATTCTTGCACATTTAACATTCAAAATAAGTTGCAAAAAATAAGATAATGTTTATAATCTTGTTCAACTATTCATAATGAATTGTTATGTTTAAACTTTTTTGCTAATGAGTTCTTTTTCATAACATTGTATGGTGTTTTTCAAATTTGGTAATGTACCATAGCACACCATTAACATAGTGCACTTACGGTATACCGAAAGTGCGGTAGGTACGGTAATGGTATTGAAATTTAGCTTCAAAGCAGACAGACACTAAAATTGCCGGTTCTAGAGCAAATATTGACATGGGTCTTCTTGATGAGTCTAAATATGGATTTGCCTCGGTTGGAAGGGCACCCATGGGAAAGTCGTAATTCTAAGAATCTACCCTTGTCATGTTTTGGCAAAAAGGGGGAATAGTTTCTGAGATCCCTTATTTCAATGAAATTCCAGACAATATGTTTCCTTATATTTGTTCTATTTTGGAGTGCAATGATTCTATTGCTCAAATTCATTTTTGTTAGCCAGATTTTGAATGCATTGCTAATAGACTGCATGAACATATTAAGTTTTACTAAGGTTGCAGTATATGTTGGCTAAACTTAATGAATTGTTGCAGGAAAAGATTCAGCTTAAATAGAGTCGCAACTTTGAGATATTTCTCAACATTCAAAAAGGGCTTTCATATATTTCTCAACAGAGCTATGTCTTGTCTTAACCACTGTTAGCAGTGTGTCTTCTCATAAACAGACAAATCAGGAGAGGTATTTGAAACACCTGGCTCTCTCAGGTGAAACACCTGGCTCTCTCAGGTGAAACACCTGGCTCTCTCAGGTGAAACACCTTTACCCTTTTCCATTTTTCACCAATTCTGATTTAAGAAGGTTCTCAGATTTCTTCCTCTTTGGCTAGCCCTTCTCTAGTTTCAGCAGGGGCGGCCCGGGTTGCAGTTGAGCAAGGCTCGAGTCTTAAACAATAAAAGATCAAAGAAAATTTAGGGTTACCCGAAGGTCCAACCAAGTATATGATTATTATAATATTAAAACTTAATTCGGTAATTATTATCAAGAATGTGTGTAGTGTAGTGGTTAAATATAGACTTTTAGTACTCAATGATCATGGATTCAAATCCACTCAACATCAAATTTTAATGGTTTTTATATATAAAAACACAAATCGGGGCAAACACTTTTTTTTAGACTCGGACAATCTGTATTAGTGGGCCGGCACTGGTTTCCAGACATAATCAAATAGAATGACGCCTTCTCCCTCTTTTGCAACTGGGGTAGAAACTTCACCATAAAAGGGAATAGGGATAAAGGCGACTACTTGGATATCAATATAACGACTCTCACATAAAAGTTTTTATGAATATGGTTATCTATACAAACCTCTTTACTTGATATAACACTGACATTAGATAGTTCATCTAAAATAATCTTGTAGATAAGACAAGTATAGGGCAAGTTAACAGACTTTATTATGGAACTAACATAATCCCATACAACACCAAACACATGTTCTCCAAAATTAATTTAAATTCCTATTCTCATATTGTCCAAAAGTATGTACTAAATAATAAGTTTTCCAAAAAACTATACAACTTGTCATTTTCCATGAAGTTCCCCCCTTGACGTAAAGTTAGAGGCAATAGGCTACCCCGCATGCGTTAGCCATAGTACACTTGATGATGGCATGAGGTGAAAGTCTTGATGTTCTTGTGTGGAAACATGCATTATAAACAATTCCCTATTTGGGCAACATGTGCCTAAAATGTGCCTTAGATTTGCTTTTCCATATGAACTTCCCAATGTATTAATTTTTTTCATACTATAATTTGTCATTTAACAATTTTCTTTTGTAACAATTCTCATTTAACATATGAAATGCTTTTAATTCGTTGATCTTCCCATATAGGACATTATATATTCTGATTTTTGAATGATATATATTAATTCGTCAACAAATTTGAAACATGTGCATCAACAATCGCCTTGTCTAGGGCATTTTTGTAATCAACCACTTGTATTTAACCCTAAATTTTCATCCTTTTGTTTTACCCATAAAATATATCATTTGAAGCGGCGGAGGCGCATGTTTGAAAATAGTATATTTGTGCACTAGTCTATATATCTACTCACTCTAATTTCTCCAATATAATCTATAAAGTCTCATCTTTTCTTTCTTTCCTTCAAAACATGAAAGCATTGTAACTGAAAATGTCTTCCAATCCAATAAGAATAAGAAGATCTAGATTGTGCGAAGATGAGGATGTGACAGATGGTATTACAAAGCAACCAAACTACCATAAACGAATAAGCGATTTACCAGATAAAATAAAAGGTACATTGCCTTTATCTCCATTTTGGATTTAACAATCGAAAACACGAATTTGTAATTTTTGGTTAAGATTTCATACATATCAACGTAGAATTAAAAGAGTAAAAAAAAAAGTAGCATCATCACGCATTGTACCTCATTTTAAAAAATAATTTAATCATGAGTTTTGATAAATAAGTCTCAAAATATGTGTTAAATCATCATTTTTTTTGAGATATATCCTAACTATTGTTACTCATTTAAGAGTAGGGAAACTGGTCATTATTATCGAATAATTAGTATATTTGTGTTTTTGGAAAATTTAATAGGAGGAATAGTAAATGCGTATGCAACTTGATAATTTACGGTTATTCCAAAGAAAAAAAAAATCCTATCCTGATGACTCTCATTAAGAGATGTAATTTTATGGCTGAGTTGTTATGCACGACGTTTACAAGCTTAAAATTGATATTAAAAGATTGATATGGAAAATATCATGTAGAAAAATAATACATGAGAAAAAAATAGAACATGTCGAGATTATCATTTCCTTAAACAACTTGTTTTCCATTTGATGGTAAGATAGCGGATAACTTTTCTTTGGAAATGATCAGTTAATTTTGATCAACTTGTTTATGTTTACCAACCTCTCAAATAACTAATTCAATTACTATTTAAGTTTTCCATAATACAGAGTTTGTATGGTTCCATTATAAGTTTTCCGTTAGACGGAATCCCTTGCCTCTGCCTAGTTTCGCTTAATCACCGTCTAGTTCTTCCAAATCCTGCAAATAGCACTTAGTTCCGGTAAATCATCTAGGCATGCTTTTAAAAATCAGTTTAAGGAATCTTTAAAAAATATAGTTTCCAAAACTTTCCCAATTTGCGAGTAATCCGAGTGTCGAGCATCGAAAAGAAATTAGAAGGGTTCTTGGATATATATAGAAAACCACTAACCTAGCATTCTTATATTCTAAGTTTCCAACGCTATCGGAAGGTTATACATATGAGTTTATAGCATTTTCAGGGCAATGCAAAGAAACATAATGCATTGGAAACATGTTAAATGATAGAGTTCTGGCACCAATCAATGGGAGCTGTTTTTTGCACAGAGATAGTGAAGCTACAGCTTATATATTCATACTTTTTGGATAAACATTAATATATATATATGTATATATATCTGTGTATATTTATATATATATATATATATATATATGAATATATGTATATTTATATATTAATATATATATGGGTGTTTATTTATATATAATATATATAAGTGTATATTTATATTATATATTTATATTATATATATATATATATATATATATATTTATATATATTTATGATTTTGGATAAACAATAATATTTATATTTTTGTTCTAACCCACATATCTAACAAAGTGAATAGTAGAAATTATTTACTTTTTTAACAAAAGTAACTTAAATCTTACTTTTATCAAGTTTACATTTTAAATAAGCATACTTCTTAGATACAAAACAAACAAGCTTTAACTTTTTAAAATAAAATTATTGAGAAGCATGCTTTTAATGACATATACATATATTACCATACAAAATATGGTGCCCTCTAAATGGTCGAGCCGTGTGTGTATGCGCCGACTGCACACCCCTTGAGCCGCTTTTGTACCTAAGTAAAGTGGTTATATGTGAACTTTATTGTTTAATATAAGCTTGGATTTTCTAGATTTTTTTTATATTTTTGTACATTAATTTCAGCTGTTTTTCTTTCTTTCTGTACCTTAGTTTCTTAATTTAACCATTTTGTACCATCGTTTTTTAAATAAAAAAAAACCGTTTCTTAAAAAAAAAAAAAACTTGGTTGCTTAATTTTTTCTTTGGCATGTGCTCCGCGCAACACACAGTTGACCCTCACGATCCGACAGAGGGCCTTAGCAAGGCGACCGATGCAGATCAGCTTGAAGGATCTACAAGTAGCACATGGGCGCTATCTATAGGGCAGGTTTTCTCAACGCGAAGGCGTTGGGTGGGCATATGGGCGTTCACAAGGACCATAACTGGAAGGGTATCCATCCCCCTCCGGAACCTTGCAAGCCTCAAGGGCTAGGTGATGTAACTGTTGGTGGTGGTGGGGAAGGGATATCGCACAGTATAGTTTGTTGGGTTCCATCGCACCCCCCGGGTTATCAAGAGGCGTTGGAAACTGGTGGGGACGGTTCTAAACAAGGCGGTAAGAGCCTAGGGAAAAGGCCCGTGTGGGCAAAGGGGAAGAAAAGGTCTGATGAGACCATGCATGAAGAGTCCGAGCCCAAAGAAGAAGGCAAGGAGGAAAGTAATGGACCAGATAATAAGCCCGAGACCAACGAAGAAGCAAAAGAGGAAGGAAGCAATGCACAGTGTGACGGTGTTGAAAAGGAAGGTGGTCAGGGAGATGATGAGTAATCTCATTATCACCCGGGGTCTATTTCTCATTGCTCTGATTTTCTTTTTCTTTTTGAGACAATTTTATCTGCTGGAGTTCGCACCCATTTGTTTTGTTATGCGGAATTTCTACATTTTTAACATTATCACATGTTTGGAAAAACGAATTATAGTTTTTTACATTTGCTCTGGACAAATTGAAATGACGTAGATATTTTCTTGTTTTTTTTTTGGAAACATGCCTTTGCAGGCTTGCAGCATACATTGATCGCAAAGCTGATTTACACAGGTACCCTTAAAATTGTGGGGGCCTATAGGCCACCATAAAAGTGGGGGCTTTTATATATATCAACGTAAAATAATAAAATTTTAGCTAAAACTTGTTAGGTGAGATACAATAATCACACATGAACAAAAGTACAATCATACTAAACAAAATTTTTATAAATTTTCCATAGAAAACAAAATAAATCATAAAAGGAACAAAGAGACGGTTATTTTTTTATATATAAAAAAGGATCAAATCTGTTTTTTTTAAACACAGCCTTTGGTATGTTATTAGACCAAAAAATATCCTACCTTAAACTATGATGTCCTTCAATATTATACCTAGTGCGACAAAACAAAAAAAGAACTGGGAGTGGCAGGGATTCGAACTTGAGATTGGAGCAAACTAGTAACCAATTAATTGGCTAACTGAAATTCTAAGTAATTATTGTATGTAAAAAATCTATAACCTATTCTGGAAATCTGGGGCTCGAAATAAACCGAGTTTTTTGGGGGCTTTAGGCTCGTGACTCTTGGGCCTAACCTAAAAACCGGTTCTATGAATGAAAAAGAGGCAAAACCCGTAAAAAAGATTTGAAATCTCACGATCAAGGACAACAAGGAAATAGAGTTTCAAAGGAAATAACAACCCAACCAGATAAGCAACAAGTCGAAAAATGAATAAACAAATAAAATAATGAGGCATTCCCAAACAGAACATGTTAACTCGGCGCCACACTTGTGCCATGTAGGCCTCTATCAGTCGCCTCCCCTCCAAAATCGACATTGCCATCAAGCTCGACTTAATTTCAGTATGCAGTACTTCAACTATGAAAATGCATCAGTGACTATGTTATCCTTTCCAGGCTATAACCGATCTTGTAGTTGAATCCCAGCTTCAATATTCAGTTTTGCTTGTCGAGCATGGCGATACGTCGACCGTGGCGATACTTTGATCCAATAAATGTTGCAAGATTTGATGGTCCATCCAAATAGTATAAACTGCCGACCCACGGGTTGACCGCCTCTAATATCACCTACATTTCTTTGGCATAAGTCGGTCATAAGCACTATTCATACAAATCGCTTACTCAAACATGCTACAGACTGATAGAGATACATCACATCAATCTCTTGATCTATTCCCTCCTAATCTTATGCTTTCCGTTTATAGATAATATTACATGTAAATGTTCCTTAATTTACTCCTTGAATCATTCTATTTAATTGATTGTAATAATAACTAAGATATCGGTTATCTTTTGTATTGTATATATATACAGCAGACTAATGTCAATAAAATGTGTGCTTCATTTCTTACTACGTACAATTCATCTTATATGGTATCTAGAGCATAGATCCAACCCTTTTTTTTTTCTATTATCCTATAGCTTTTCAACCTCGTCCTTCACCAATGGCACCCAATGATCAATATACTCTAGTTAACAATAACACTGCTGAACCTCTTCTAGCTAACAATGCTGAACCCACCAAACCTTTCATCGTCATCTCTCTTTCCCACATCCTCAAACTCACTCCCACAAACTATATATCATGGAAAACTCAACTTGAAGCTACCCACCTTGGCCATGATCTACATAAATTCATAGATGGTTCTCATCACGCTCCAACTGAAACCATTACCCAAAATAACACTACCACTACTAATCCTGCCTACACCACATGGTTCCGTCAAGACAAGCTCATTCTTGGAGCTCTTGCTGGCACGCTTTCCAGCCCACTCGTTCCTCTCATTTCGCAATGTTCCACTAGCCGTGATGCTTGGCAAACTCTTGCCAAGACCTATGCCAATCCCTCAAAAGGCCATCTCAAACAAATAAAAGATCATCTTTGCAATATTACCAAGGGTACTCGTTCCATTTCTGACTATATGCAAGAAATCAAGTGTTGTACTGACCAACTAGCCTCTCTTGGTCGTCCCCTTCATCCAGAAGACATCGTTGCAAGGTCCTTGATCAATTCCACAATCCCGACTACGATTGTGTCATCAATTCTGTCCAAAGTCGTGAGACTTCTATTACGTTTGATGAGTTACTCATCAATCGTGAACTCTCTCTCAAACGCAAAGCCAATTCATCCCATACTTTCCCTACCACTGTCAACTATGTAGCCAAACACCAAAACCGCAACTATCAAACTCGTCCTCACTCCTCCGGTGTCGGCCTTCTCCCCACTCCAACCCAATTCAACTCCCCTCCACCTACTCGTTTTTCTACAACCTTCAAAGGACAGTGTCAGTGGTGCCGAAACCAAGGTCATTATGTCTCCCAATGTCCCACCTTCCGCTACCAATATCCACATGCCAAACTGCCTCCCCAACAATCCAATCCACCCATGGTCCCCTCCCATGCTCAAATTCCCTTAGTCAACAAAGGCTATCAATCTCCGTTTCCTCATGCCTATGCTGCCATCGCTACCGAATCCTCCTCTAATGGTTGGCTCCTTGACAGTGGTGCTACTGATCATGTCACCCATGACCTTGACAACCTTGCACTTCACTCCCCCTATGATGGTACAGAGGAACTCATTATTGGAGATGGCTCGGGCCTAACCATCTCAAACACTGGTTCAACTTCTCTTCTTACCACTACTACTAAATTTAATCTTAATCATATTCTTCACGTGCCTTCTGTTTCTCGCAACATTATTTCTATTTCTAAGTTCTGTCATGATAATAATACTTCTATCACTTTCTTACCTAATTCCTATCTTGTGAAGGATATTCGCACGGGGGCACTTCCTTTTCAAGGCCTAACTAAATATGGAATCTATGAATGGTATCCACTCAGCCTACTATTCACTCCGTCAAATTGACATCTACTACCGATTGGCATCATAAACTAGGACATCCATCTAATTTTATTCTACGTCATATTAGCAATGTTTTTAATTTAAATATTCCAAAGTCAGTTTCTTTTCATTGTAATTCATGCGACTATAATAAGAGCCACAAATTGCCATTCTATCAAAATACAATTCAGTCCCATGGCCCTCTTGATGTTATTTATAGTGATGTGCGGACATCCCCCATCCTTTCTTATGATGGTTATAAATATTATATTATATTCGTTGATCATTATTCCAAATATGTGTGGTTTTATCCTCTCAAACACAAAAATGATGCTACTCCAAGTTTTAATAAATTCAAACTATTCGTTGAAAAATTCTTTAAACGTCCCATAATTACAATCTTTAGTGATAATGGTGGTGAATATATTGGCTTAGATCCAACACTTCAATCTCATGACATAACTCACCTCACTTCCCCTCCTCATACTCCCAAGCACAATGGCTATTCAGAGCGTCGTCATTGTCATATTGTTGAAACATGTCTTTCCTTACTCACCCATTCCTCTATGCCACGAAAATATTGGCCTCTTGCCTTCGCTACTGCTTCCTATTTAATTAATCGTATGCCTACTCCTACGCTTCAGCTTCAATCTCCTTACTCCAAACTTCATGGCCACACACCTAATTATCTAAAACTTTGTAGTTTCGGATGTCTTTGTTATCCATGGCTTCGTCCTTATACATCAAATAAACTCGATCCGCGCTCCTCTCCTTGTGTCTTTGTTGGCTATTCCGCTACCCAAAGCGCCTACTATTGTCTTGTTCCTAACTCAAACAAAATTTTTGTTTCTCGACATGTCAAATTCATTGAGCATGAATTCCCATTTTCCTCCTCTTCTATGTCAGCACCACCGCACACGTCCACAGAATCAGACGAATGATGTGTATTTTCTCTCCCCATTATCCCCGCTGCATCACCCACACCAGCTACCCCCTTCAAAAACCCGCAAGCTCCCCACTCGACTACTACAACCGAAACCCCAACCCCCCTCCAAAACCCGCAAGCTCCTCCCTCGACTACTCCAGACAAATCCCCAACCCCTTCCCAGATATCGGTTTCCTCAATTCCCTCTCCTTCTCCCCCACCTCCACCTCCACCACGCCCTCTCACTCGCCTACGAAACAATATTCGCAAACCTATTGATAAAATGAACCTCCATGTCTCTCTCCAACCCTCTTCTGCCGAGCCTACCACCGTCACCCAAGCCCTCAAAAGCCTAGTTTGGCGCGACGCCATGTAATATGAATATAATGCATTATTTAAAAATAAAACATGGGACCTTGTTCCCTCCCCTCCATCATAAAACATTATTAGCTGTAAGTGGGTATTTAGGACTAAGTATAACCCGGATGGATCCATATCTCGTTACAAGGCTCGTCTAGTAGCTAAAGGGTTCCACCAACGTCCCGGCCTAGACTATACTGAAACTTTTACCCCCGTGGTTAAACCCGCTACTGTCCGTACCATTTTTTCTCTAGCCATAATCTATGGGTGGCCTCTTCGTCAAATTGACATTAACAATGCTTTTCTCCAAGGTTCTCTCATGGAGGACGTATTTATGGTCCAACCCCCTGGTTTTGTTAGTCAATCTCATCATACGCATGTTTGCAAACTTTGCCAAGCCCTCTGTGGTCTTAAACAAGCTCCCCGAGCTTGGTATAATGAACTCAAATCCTATCTTCTGACTCTTGGATTCATAAATTCAGTCTCAGACACATCTTTATTTACTCTACGTCATAATCATGATTTAATCTACCTACTTGTCTATGTCGATGATATCATCATTACTGGCTCAAATTCCACTCTCGTAAACAAGTTCATCTCTCAATTCTCCTCCCGTTTCTCTCTTAAAGATCTTGGTAACCTATCCTATTTTCTTGGAGTCGAAGTGTTCCCTCATCCTGAAGGCATCTTTCTTATCCAACACAAATATATCCAAGACCTTTTAACCCATGCACATATGTCTAATGCCAAACATGTACCCATTCCTATGGTCACACATCCTCCCCTATCCACACAAACCGGAACTCCACTAGCCAATCGAATACCGAGCACTTGTGGGAAGCCTACAATATCTCTCTTTAACAAGACTTGACATCTCTTTTGCTGTGAACAAACTATCTCAATACATGCACAAACCTACTGAAGATCATTGGGCCGCTCTGAAACGTCTATTACGCTATCTAGTAGGAACTACTACACAAGGTTTACTATTTCACCGAGATTCGCCCACCACTCTTCATGCTTTTACGGACGCTGATTGGGCTGGTGATAAAGATGATTATATTTCCACAACTGGTTACATTGTCTACTTGGGTCGAAATCCTATATCTTGGAGTTCCCGCAAACAACGAACTCTTGCTCGATCTTCCACTGAAGCAGAGTACCGAGCTGTTGCTGCGACTACTGCTAAGGTCTTATGGGTCAAAAACTTACTTCGTGAGCTGGAATATCTACCCACAAACAGACCAATCATCTACTATGATAATATGGGAGCTACATATGTTGCTGCAAATCCAAAGTTCCACTAAAAAATGAAACATTTAGGACTTGACTACCACTTTGTTCGAGAGAATGTTCAGAATCAAAACCTACGTGAGTCATATATTTCCAGCAACGATCAACTAGCAAATGCTCTCATTAAGCCGCTTGCTCACACCTGGTTCCATGAGCTCATGTCCAAGATTGGTCTCACTAACCGATCGTCCATCTTGCGGGGGCATGATAGAGATACATCAAATCAATCTCTTGATCAATTCGCTCCTAATCTTATGCTTTCCGTTTATAAATAATATTACATGTAAATGTTCCTTAATTTACTCCTTGAATCATTCTATTTAATTGATTGTAATAATAACTAAAATATCGGTTATCTTTTGTATTGTATATATATACAGTAGACTAATGTCAATAAAATGTGTGCTTCATTTCTTACTACGTACAATTCATCTTATACAGACCTCCCTTTTTGAGAAAGAAAGGCATCGATACCCATGCCATATGCATCTGTGTAAAAATAAAGTTCGTTAGTAAAATCCGGTAGTACCGAAACCAGCGTTGTGGTGACTGTCGGTTTTTGTGCCGGATATTACGAGCTAGCGTCCAGTCTACTCGAAATTCCCCTTCTTTTCGATTAACCCATGCCCTTTCTACTAATACCTTGTCCAGCCTAAAAAGACCCCAATAATCGTCATCACCCGGAACTAACGAACCATGGCCTCACTTTGTTAGTGCATGTTACAAATTTCCCACTCCTTAGTTACCATCCTCCGATGAGACCGGCTATTATATATATTCTTATGGTTATTTAATAATTATAGTAGTACTGTTTTGTTATTTATTATTTGCACTATTGGTCCTTTTATGACCTATATTTGTAGAGACTCTGTCTCTAGTTTTTTATTATGCTTAAGTTTTATTGGAAGATCCTTTAAAGTTTATGTCTTATACTCTAGTATCATTTTAGCATATATTTTGGCCCTAGAGAGAGAGAGAGAGACGACTAGGGTGAATAACCCTAGCCGCCGAAAGGATGACCACTACTCAACCACCTGACCCCAAACAAACCATCTCCTCGAACCCATCCGCCTCAAAAACTTACGCATCTCTACTACAAACCAAAACTGCGACACTACAACCAACGGACCCCAACCAAACCCTATCCCCGGATCCACCCGCAACTAAATCTTTTGCTTCCATTTTACAAACCCAATCTGTGGCACCTAAAGTTCCTATTAAAGAAATCGAATCTTATGAAGGAGAACCAATGATTCATTATTCGATCGATGATCTAAAAACCCTATCAGAACCTTTCAAATATACTATTGTAGGGAAATTCTCACACGGTAAGCCTAATATAGATATAATTCGTAAAACGTTTAGTTCTATGGATCTGAAAGCCAATTTTCATATAGGAGTTATTGATTCAAAACACATTCTAATTCGTTGTTACTATGAAGAAGATTTCCTACGAATTTGGATGCGGAAAATATGGTACATAGACAATAGCCCTATGAGAACATTTAAATGGTCCTATGACTTTAGTCCAGAAAAAGAATCTCCAGTTTCACCAGTGTGGATTTCACTGTCTAAACTACCTATTCATCTATACAACAAAAGCAGCATATTCAGTATAGCTTCAGCTTTCGGAAAACCTCTTAAAGTAGATGAACCTACTTCGAAACTGACTAGACCTGGTCTAGCCAGAATCTGTGTAGAAATTAATCTAAGGAAAGAACTGATAAATAGAGTAAGAATAAACTATGGGAATAATGAAGGGTTTTGGCAATTTTGCAAATATGAAGAAGTACCAAAATACTGTTCACAGTGTTTTAAAATAGGTCACTCTGTAGAGGCCTGTAAGTTCACTAAACTAGATATAGTAGAAGAAGAAAGCAAAAGAGGAAATTCTGAGAAAGGGAAAAAAGCAACAAAAGAGGCAGAAGTAAATGGTGACAAAGCAAAAGATAATAACAAAAAGGCCAATTATTACAAATCCCATAATAAATTAAGCACAAAGGAGTGGGTTACAAAAAACTTTAATAGAGAAGAGGCAAGAATTGATGAAGAAACAGCAGCTAAGCCAACTGCAGAAATCTCTGCAAAAGGAAAAAACAGTGTGTTAATAGAAGATGAAACAGAAGAAATGGGTAATCCTAACACTGAAATGGTTATATTTACAGGAGAACTACCTCTAAGTCCTTTAAAGATCACACCTCAATTTGATGAAAATGTGACAATGAGGGATTACAATCTTATTGATGCTCCAGATATTTCTAAACACTTGAGAATTGATCTAGGGTTATCTCCTAGGGAAATTCCAAAGATTCCAGAAGAAGGAGAATGGAAAACTCCTAAAAATAAAAGAAAATTGGGTAAATTTTCTACTAATGTTGCTAAAGATGCTATGATCTTGAGATCCTCTAATGTAGGGGTTAAGAAAAGTTTTAAATGATTAATACACTTTTTTGGAATATTAGAGGAGTGGGAAATAAATCTACCACTAGGCGTATCATTAAGCTTTGTAAAATACATCATATTATGTTCTTAGTTTGTATAGAACCTAAGAAAACTATTGATAAAGTTGAGTTTTATAAAAGGAAATTTGGATTTGATGAAGTTCTGGTACATGAAGATAACAAGATGTGGATCTTTTATATGCAAGAGATTCACATTTCTATTATTAATCAAATGAACCAAGCTGTTAATTTGGAAGTTACTATTGATTATTTGGGTCTTCAGCTTCAAATTACAGTGATCTATGCTAAATGCACAACAGCTGAAAGAAAAGCTCTTTGGGACTTCTTAGAAAATTCTTTCACTACTATTCCTTGGGTGATTGGTGGAGATTTTAACACTGTTTCTATTGAGGAAGATAAGATTGGGGGTCTACCTATTAATATTAATTCTGCTAATGATTTCCTATCTTGTATTTCCAATCTGGGTGTTACAGAATCTCCTTATAGTGGCTCTAAATTCACTTGGTGGAATAAACGCAGTGGGAAGGATGCAATTTTTGAAAGGATTGATAAAATTCTTTTCAATCAAGAGTTTGCAAATTTATTCTGCAATATTTTTCTTGATCATCTAAGCAAAGCTACTTCAGACCATAGTCCATTATTATTAAAATTACAGGTAATTCCAGTCAATAGTCCAAAAAGATTTATCTTTCAAAATTTCTGGGTAGACCATGTAGACTTTTCTAATTCAGTTAAAGAAGTATGGGTATGCTCCAATTCTAATGCACTAGATAATCTTGCTGCTAATCTAAAGGCTACTAGAAAGAGATTGAAAGAGTGGAACTACAATACCTTTGGGAATATATTCCAAGAAATAATCAAAGCTGAAGATCTTCTTTTGAAAGCAGAGCAGCATTTTGAAATGGACCCTTCACCTGTTAACAGAATTGATCTTAATAAAGTGGAAGCTCTTTTAAAAGCTAAACTAAGCATTGAAGAAAAATTTTGGGCTCAAAAAGCTAATCTGAAATGGGCTTTACTTGGGGATGCTAATACTAAATTCTATCACAGTATAGTGAAGAAAAGAAGATTAAAAAGTGGTATTGGTGAAATTGAAAAAGAAGATGGTTCTTGCACTAAAAACCCAGAGGTCATTAAAAAAAAAGCTATTGTTTATTTCAAAAGCTTATTGGCAGCAGACCACCCTCTTTCTTATGATTATAAGAGTTTGGGGAAAATTCCTAAACTTATATCTACAGAGGTTAATAATTACTTAGATAAAGATCCTACTAATGAAGAGATAAAAGAAGCTGTCTTTAATCTAAGCAGATCAAGCTCTCCTGGAATAGATGGTTTTACAGGTCAGTTTTTTGTATCTTGTTGGGATTTTATTGGAGAAGACATCATCAAAGCTATTACTCTATTTTTCATGGGGAATCTACTTCCTAAATCTCTATCCACTACTGTTATTGCTCTAATACCAAAGAAGATCAAGCCTAAGAAGTTTGCTGAATTCAGACCTATCAGCTTATGTACTTTCTGCAGCAAAATAATCTCTAAAATTATGTCTTATAGATTTGCAACTATTCTGCCTAGTATAATTTCTGAGAATCAAAGTGGGTTTGTTAAGTCAAGGGACATTGTAGACAATATTCTTCTTGCTCAGGAATTTATATCTACTCTCAACAAAAAAACCAGTGGTAAAAACATAGCTCTAAAGCTAGATATGAAAAAAGCTTATGATCGTATTTCCTGACATTTTCTTATTTCTACTCTAAGGAAAATGGGCTTCTCTGAGAAAACTATTGACTTAGTCTGGAGAATTATTTCTGGAAATCAGACTTCTATTATGGTAAATGGCTGTCATACTGAGCTTTTTACTCCTAAAAATGGCTTAAGACAAGGGGATCCTCTCTCTTCTAGTCTATTCTTATTATGTTCTGAAGTATTAAGCAGAAATTTAAACGACTTAATTGAAAACAAAAGATGGACAGCTTTTAAATCACCTATTGGCAGTCCCATTATTACTCACCTTGCTTTTGCTGATGACCTACTTATTTTTAGTTCAGCAGACCTCCATTCTGTCAGGAAGATTAGAAATACCCTGCAATGTTATAACAAAGACTCTGGTCAGGAAATCAGTCTTGACAAGAGCTTTGTATACTTCTCAAAAAGTGTGAGTTCAACTCAGAAAGCAAAGATTTGTAAAGTGCTTTCTATTACTAGTAAGAATCCTCCCTTTTCCTACCTTGGATGCAAATTATATTCTGGTCATAAAAAGTGTATTCTTTTTCATGAGCTTATTTTAAAAGTGAGGAGTAAGCTGTCTACATGGAAGGGTAATTGGCTTAATTTGGGTGGTAAGTTAATATTAATTAGACATGTGTTACAATCTATTCCTATCTATACTTTGGCAGCTATGAATCCTCCTAATCTAGTGATTAAAAGAAAAGACCAATTGCTGTCAAACTTTTTCTGGGGTAACAAAGATGCTAAAAACAAGTACCATTGGATTAGATGGAGTAAAATTTGTACCCCAGTGAAAGAAGGGGGATTAAATATTAAAAGGTTTCAGGATATATCTACAGCTTTTGCAATGAAACTATGGTGGAAGTTTAAAACTAAAGACTCATTGTGGACTAATTTCATGAAAGCTAAATACTGTAGAAATAAACAAGCAGATGATATCCCTATAAAAGGAGGTTCTAATACTTGGTGCAGAATGCTTCTAGTTAGAGATTTGACAGATAATAATTCTATAATATCTGGCAATGGGGTATCTATATGGAAACCTACTAATCTTGGGTATTTTACTCTTAATTCAGCATGGGAAATTTCTAGAAAAGTAGGTTCTATTAATTGGAGAAGTGCCTTTATTTGGCACAGAATGTTACCTTTGAAAGTATCTTGTTTCATGTGGAAGCTGTTTAATCATGCAGTCTCCTTGGAGTGTAACCTGCATAAATTCAATATTAGTTTGGCTTCTATGTGTGGTTGCTGTAAAACTTCAGAAGAAACATTCAATCATCTCTTTAGTACTGGTAAAATAGCTAATGAAGTTTGGTAATTCTTTGAGAGGAAATGGGGGATTCTTATTCAAAACAATTCTTTATTGGGGAGAATTAACAGTTGGTGGTCCTATATTAATAAGAAAAATTACTTCTCTGAGAGGAAAATTTGCCAGGTTCTTCCTTCTATCATCATTTGGCTAATTTGGAAATCAAGGTGTTCTTGCAAATTTGATAATATCAAAATGAATTCTAGTAATATTATTAGGAAAACTGAAGAGATGATTATTCTATCTGGCAATAAGGAGAAGGAATTCTCTTATTCAAATTTCAGTGTTCAGAAGAAGAATGATAAGTCCACTATTATTAAGTGGCTTCATCCTCCAACTGGGTTTCTAAAGCTTAATATAGATGGTTGTTTTAAACAATCAAATGTCAGAAATGGTATTGGAGGTCTTATTAGGGATGAACAAGGTGCATTTATTAAAGGATTTTCAAGATCTATAATCAGTTCTTCAGCACTTTTCTCAGAGTTTAAAGCCCTATACTATGGTCTACTTATTTCACCCAATAAACAGGTTATTATTGAGAGTGATTCACAGGTTTTAATTAAAATTATAGAGGGCAAACAAAAGTGCCCTTGGAAAATTTTAGAGCTATTAAACCTTATTAATATATTATTAAAAGATGGTGATTACCTGTTCAATTTCGTGGCCAGATAAGGCAATAAGGCTGCTGATTTTCTGGCAAACTGGGAGGGTAACGTTTCCTCTGGTTGTTTGGATGATTTCCCCCATATTTTAAAAGGGTTTATTTTAACTGAGGCTAAAGGAGTTTCTAACCTAAGAAGGCGATGAAAATGGAGGTTTTCTCTCTCTTAGATCTATTACGCACAGGAAATGAAGAGGTGGAGAAGACACCTGTGAGATTAGTACAACTTTTTACAGGCCTAGTCCCTCTAGTTCTCTTCTTCAGTCTATTGGCTCCCAAATTGCAGAATTAGGAGTATAATGTTTCATTTATTTCAATTGGATGTAATAGTTATTTGTTATTTCCTTTTGATCTCTTTATTTGCGGTACAAACAGCATTGGTACTTGGTTTATTTTCGGTATGGTATTTTGCCTACATTTCATCAATAAAAGTGGGTTTTCCCCACCAATTATTTAAAAAAAAAAAAAATGTCTTATACTCTCCTTGTTCTCTAAATTCTCCCATTGTCCTCTTGATTTCTCTTCTATTTCTTGTGGTTTTATCTTCGTTTCTCGTCTCTTTTCCCCTGAAACCTCCGGGTTTCATCATTCTCTTCTAAATTACCCAAAACTCTCTCATCCCCATCCTTTGAATTGTCGGCCAAAATAAGCAAATATTATGGAGCTTGACAACATAGTCCTGGTAAATAATGTTCATCACTATTAAAATAACTATTTTGTGCGACGTATTTGAATTTTATATCATAACATAACATAACATAACATTACATAACATAACATAACGTTTCAACCAATCTCAATTACCATTCATGTCGTAACATTTGTACCATGGTACGATATTAGCACACATATGGTACGATATTACCGTACCACTCAATTTAGTGATACGGTAATGGTAATCGATTTTGCATACCATGATATTGCACCATTTATACCATATTACCATTTATATATAAAATACTCATATTCAAATATAATTATTAGTATTCTTGCCCATTTATCATACAAAATAAGTTGCACAAAATAAGATTATGTTTATAATATTGTTCAACTATTCATAATGAAGTGTTATGTTTAAACTTTTTTTACTAATGATCTGTTTTTCATAACATTGTATGGTATTTTTCGAAGTTGTTAATGTACCATATCACACAATTACCATAGTGCACTTGCAGTATACCGAAATTGCGGTATACAAAATTGTGGTACAATAATGGTATTAAAATTTTGCTCCGAAGCACACAGGTACTAAAATTGCAAGTTCTTTAGCAAATATTTACAGGGGTCTTCTTGATGAGTCTGAATATGGATTTGCCTCCGTTAGAAGGGCACCCATGGGAAAGTCGCAATTCTAAGAATCTACCCTTGTCATTCCCATGAAGTTCTCCCTTAACGTAAGGTAAGACGCAATAGGCTACCCCGCATGCGTTAGCCATAGTACACTTGATGATGACATGAGGTGAAAGTCTTGATGCCCTTGTGTGGAAACATGCATTATAAACAATTCGCTATTTGGGAAACATGTGCCTAAAACGTGCCTTACATTTGATTTTCCATATGAACTTCCCAATGTATTATTCTTTTTCATATTATAATTTGTCATTTAACAATTTTCGTTTGTAATACTTCTCATTTAACTTATGAAATGCTTTTAATTCGTTGATCTTCCCATATAGGACATCATATATTCTGATTCTTGAATGATATATATATATATATATATATATATATTAATTCGTCAACAAGTGTGAAACATGTGCATCAACAATCGCCTTGTCTAGGGCATTTTTGTAATCAACCACTTGTATTTAACCCTAAATTTCCATCTTTTTGTTTTACCCATAAAATATATCCTTTGAAGTGGCGGCACATCTTTGAAGATAGTATATTTGTGCACTAGTCTACATATCTACTCAACCTAATTTCTCAAATATAATCTATAAAGTCTCATCTTTTCTTTCTTTCCTCCAAAACATGAAAGCATTGCAACTGAAAATGGCTTCTAATCCAATAAGAATAAGAAGATCTAGATTGTGGGAAGACGTGAAAGATGAGGATGTGACAGATGCTATTATAAATCAAGCAAACTACCATAAACGAATAAGCGATTTACTAGATAAAATAAAAGGTACACTGTCTTTACCTCTATTTGTATGGGAAAGTTATTATTTATTACATATTTTGGATTTAACTATCAAAAAACATGAATTTGTGATTTTTAGTTAAGATTTCATACATATCAATGTAGAATTAAAAAAGTAAAAAAGAAGTAGCTTCATCGCGCATAGTACCTCATTTTAAAAAATAATTTAATCACGAGTTTTGATAAATAAGTAACAAAATATGTGTTAAATTATCATTTTTTCGAGATATATCCTAACTATTGTTACTCGTTTAAGAGTAGGGAAATTGGCCATTATTATCGAATAATTAGTATATTTGTGTTTTTGGAAAATTTAATAGGAGGAATAGTAATTGCGTATACAACTTGATAATTTACGGTTATTCCAAAGAAGAAGAAAAAAAATCCTATCTTGATGACTCTCATCAAGAGATGTAATTTTATGGTTGCGTTGTTATACACAAGATGTTTACAAGCTTAAAATTGATATTAAAAGATTGATATGGAAAATATTATGTAGAAAAATAATACATGAGAATAAAATATAACATGTCGAGATTATCATTTCCTTAAATAACCTCTTTTACATTTGATGATAAGATAGCGGATAACTTTTCTTTGGAAATGATTAGTTAATTTTGACCAACTTGTTTATGTTTACCAACCTCTCAAAGAACTAATTCAATTACTATTTAAGTTTTCCATAATACAGAGTTTGTATGGTTCCATTATAAGTTTTACATTAGATGGAATAACATGCCTTGCGCCTAGTTCCGCTTAATCACCGTCTAATTCTTTCAAATCCTACAAATAACACTTAGTTCCGGTAAATCATTTAGGCATGCTTTTCAAAAAAATGGCTCGATGATCTTAGTATAGTGTCACTTTTAAAAAACAGTTTAAGGAATCTTTAAAAAATATAGTTTCCAAAACTTTCCCATTTTACGAGTAATCCGGGAGTCGAGCATCGAAAAGAAATTAGAAGGGTTCTTGGATATATATAGAAAACCACTAACCTAACGTTCTTATATTCTAAGTTTCCAGCACTATCAGAAGGTAATACATATGAGTTTATAGCATTTTCAGGGCCATGCAAAGAAACATAATGCATTCGAAACATGTTAAATGATATAGAGTTTTGGCACCAATCAATTGGAACCGCTTTTTGCATAGTGATAGTGAAGCTACAAGGGTGTTAGAGCACACAATACAATGTATAATTAAAACTCTAGACATATATTGGTCTAATACATGAGTATGTTAGGAAAGTATACTTTTAATTAGAGGTAGAAAAGTATACTTTTATTAAGTATATAATTGTTTTATGATTCCTGTAAAATTATACTTTTCAGTAAAAATACTGTTTGGTAAATTTCATTGTACTTTTACTTCTTTTTTTCCATTTTAAAAGACTATTATAACCTTCGTGTTACTATTATTTCCGGTAGGTTCTGCTCTTGGCAATGATATTCGTGCAAAGTACTTCAATCTGTGCTTTTCTCAGGGATCATATTTGCATGCACAGTTACTGAAAATGATCAGCTCTCAGCATGCTATCGTAATTATTTCCAACGTAGTAGAAATCTCCGAGTGGATTAAAAACTCAACCTTCTGTCAAATTTGGCGGATTTTGAAGAACGACGAAATATGTTGTAAGGTTTTGAGTTGTTTGGAATGAAGGTAGGGTTCTTGATCAACCGACTGATACAATATATGGGATCGTATTTGAATCTACAATGGAAGTGTAAAAATGCGAAAACCGAGTGCGTAAGAACTGAAGAGAAGAAGAATGAGTTGGTTTTAAAGCTTTTGGAGCTTGAAAAGGAGATGGTGGAGGTGAGAAAGGAGATGATGGAGGTGGAGAAGGAGAAGGTTACACTTGATTCTCAAATTAAGACCATTGAGGAAAATGCTGATAGGTATGAGAGTATGATACGAAAAGAAGCTACTGGTCCTTGGTGAGAAAAAACTTTACTTGGATATTGAGGGTGGTCTTTAGAAATATTAAATTTCTAGGTTCTTGAGTACAAGTTGGGCAAATCTAGGGCTCGGGGGAAAATCCCGACCCGACCCGAAAATGTCGGATTTTGTCCCGACCCGACAAACTTCGGGATCGAGATCGGGTGACAATTTTGATTTCGTCGGGTGTCCCTACCCGACCCGATTTTTTAATTAATCTATATCAAATGCAAGTGATGAGAATCGAATCTTGTACCTCTAGCATGCAATGTAAACACTCTAACATATGAGCTACAATACTTTTTGTTTTATATATTAGTTATAAGTATATAAGTATAAAATAGATTTGTAGTTTTGATTATATATGAAACTATTAAAATACAAATTATACTTCAATTAAAAAATTATATTGTTATTTTCAAGAAAGATAAATGATTATTATTTTCCGATTATAAAAATTATAATGATAATGTATCTCATTTATTATGATAATTGTTGCTTGTGTGAATAAAACTAAATACTAAAATAATCTGATAAAAAAAGTATCAATTTTTTTATCTACTCAATTATTTGTAATTTCACACTATTTTTTCTACTACATGTTAATTTCTTTTTTCATTTATTAAAAATGTTAATAACATGTTTAGATTTCTCAAATAAAAATTGTTAATAAAAAATGACGTCGTCGTAAAATAAAAAAAAATGTCGGAAGATTCGGGATAAACTATCCTGACCCTACGGGATCCCGAAAGTTCAGGTCCCGACTTTTGTCGGGTCGGTATCGGGATTTTTTTTTTCACTTTCAAAAGTAATCGGGTCGGAATACAGATTGAGCATTTACGGGTCGGGTCCCGACCCTAACCCACCCCTAGGCATATCTGAACTTCTTGTTAGTTCTGGGTTTTTTTTTTTAATAACTTTTATCCATGAAGACTTATGAATTTAGTTCAGTTAGATACATCAATCTTGGCAGTAGGGCTGTTAAGCTTGCGATAAAGGTTTGCTTGTTTTGTAAGACTTTGGTTTTGAAAGTTGTTTAGTGGTTCTTAAAACAGAAATATATATGTATATTATATATATATTATGCATATTTATATATTAATATGTGTATGTATATTTATATATAATATATCATTCTATTATAATAATCTAACCCAAGAGAAATGATACTGTCTAATTTTGCCCAATTTTTCCAAAAATACATTCGCTATGTTTTAATAATTGTCAATATATATAATCTAATTAATTAACAATTTGTCCTCACTATATTTTACTAATTACGGATGTAGCCTAAATTAATTAACAATTCTTTTTAACCTGCATAACTACAATAAATGATACCAAATCTGAATATTATGTTCAAAATAAAATTTATTACGAGATTTATGTCATTACGCGTCTCACACTCAACGCGTGGGTAAAATTTACTAGTATATATATATATATGTATATGTATATTTATGGGGTAATTCCCTATTAGTCATATTTTTGATACTTTATCTCTAAAAGGTTACACACATCAATGTTTTCATCCATAATAAGTCACATTTATTTTAAAATTCAACCAATTTAAAAAATGCCATCATCATAACCTAGAAATTATCATTTCTCCCTCTAAAAAATAAAAAAATAAAATTCAAAATAACAAAAAAAGTAACAAAAATTAGGATAAATGCATAAAAATAATAATAAACTTACTTTTTTCACACAAAAAATATCTTCTTTCACAAAAAAATAGTTTTTTCACAAAAATAAATAAATTTTTCACAAAAATAAATAAATTTTCACAAAAGAAAATATTTTTTCACAAAAAAAAAAGTTTTTACACAAAAAAAAAGTTTTCCCACAAAAAAAAAATGTTAAAAAATAATTGAAAAAAAAATCAAAATTTAAAGTGTATGCAGAAAAAACCCGAAAAATTGAAAGAAAACAAAAAAAACTCACAAATTCCAAAAAACAAAATCAAAATATCGAAAAAAAATATATATATAATCACAAAAGTGTATAATAGTACATAAAATTGACTAAGATACATAGTAAAGTGCATAAAGTTCACTAAAATTGCATAAAAACGCATAAAAAAATACATAAAAAGCGATTAAAAGTGCATACGGATGAATAAAAGTGCATAACAAGTGCATAAATCTATGTAAAAAGTGCATAAATGTGCATAACAAGTGCATATATTTGCATAAAAGGTGCACAAGGTGCATAAAAAGTGCATAAACAGTGCATAAAAATACATAAAAATGAGAGAAAGTCTGTGATGCCCGATGAGCGCACGCCCAATTGGTCATAAAATCAGCTGTCTGATTCGCCTCTCCAAATATGTGCTGAACAAACATATCGTGTAAATAGCACAACTGGCGTATACGCGAGATAGTGTAGCTATGCTCCCAAGAACCAAGAGTCGTCGAAGAAATCAAAGACGATACTGTCATCGAATCCGTCTCCACCTCAATATTCTGAAAACCTAAAGAGATCGCTAGCTGAATACATAAGAGGATCGCTTGGAGCTCTGCGTATATGATCGGTCTCTGACCTAAAAACTTGCCAAAAGCCCCCAAAATAATTCCCTCGTGATCTCATAAAATGCCTCCTGCTGCTGAAATCCATGTGTTTACATTTGAGCACCCATCAACGTTTAGCTTGAACTCCTTGTCGTGGGTCGGATCAAAGAAACTAAACGAATGGGACGAGCTCTATGAAAAATAACCCGGATGGTGGACACAAAACTGACGTCCGTGTCTCCTCTCACCTAGCTGGATAGCTTTTAAATGTATAATTAGCTGCTTTGTTGACCTGGCCTTCATGTGAAAAGTTCATTGTTAGAAATTTGTTTACTCCTTCTCAAATTAGTGATGGAAACATGCCTTTGCAGGCTTGCAGCAAACATTGGCCGCAAAGCTGATTTACACAGGTACCCTTAAAATCGTGGGGACCTATATACCACCATAAAAGTGGGGATTTTATATCAACGTAAAATAACAAAATTTTAGCTAAAACTTGTTAGGTGAGATACAATAATCACACATAAACAAAACTACAATCATACTAAACAAATTTTTTATAAAGTTTTCCATAGAAAACAAAAATAAATCATAAAAGGAACAAAGAGATAGTTTTTTATATATATAAAAAAAAAGGCTCAAATCTGTTTTTTTTTAAAGACAGCATTTGGTATGTTGCATTTTAAATATATTAGACCCAAAAAAATCCTACCTTAAACTATGATGTCCTTTAATATAATAACTAGTGCGACAAAACGGGGGCTCTAAATAAACGGGGGCTCTAAATAAACCGAGCTTTTGGGGATCTAGGCTCGTGACTCTTGGGCCTAACGTAAAAACCGGCCCTATGAATGAAAAAGAGGCAAAGCCCGTAAAAAGGATTTGAATTCTCACGATCATGGACAACAAGGAAATAGAGTTTCAAAGGAAATAACAACCCCAGATAAGCAACAAGTCGAAAAATGAATAAACAAATAAAATAATGAAGCATTCCCAAACAGAATATGTTAGCTCGGCGCCAAACTTGTGCCATATAAGGCCTCTATCGGTCGCCTCCCTTCAAAATCGACATTGCCATCAAGGTCGACTTAATTTCAGTATGCAGTGCTTCAACTGTGACAATGCATCAGTGACTATGTTGTCCTTTCCAGGCTATAAGCGATCTTGTAGTTGAATCCCAGCTTCAATATTCAGTTTTGCTTGTCGAGCATGGCGATACGTCGACCGTGGCGATACTTTGATCCAATAAATGTTGCAAGATTTGATGGTCTATCCAAATAGTATAAACTTCCGACCCACGCGTTGACCGCCTCTAATATCGCCAACATTTCTTTGGCATAAGTCGGTCATAAGCACTATTCATACAAATCGCTTACTCAAACATGCTACAGACCGCCACTTTTGAGAAAGAATTTCACTGATACCTTTGACATATGCATCTGTGTAAAAAAAAAGTTCGTTAGTAAAATCCGGTAGTACCGAAACCAGGGTTGTGATGACCGTCGCTTTTTGTGCCGGAAATTACGCGTTGGCGTCCAGTCTACTCGGAATTCCCCTTCTTTTCGATTAACCTATGCCCTTTCCACTAATACCTTGTCCAGCCTAAAAAGACCCCAATAATCGTCATCACCCGGAGCTAACGAACCATGGCCCCACTCTGGTAATGCATGTTACAAATTTCCCACTCCTTAATTACCATCCTCTGATGAGACCGGCTATTTTATATGTTCTTATGGTTATTTAATAATTATAGTAGTACTGTTTTGTTATTTATTATTCGCACTATAGGTCCTATTATGACCTATTTGTAGAGACTCTTTCTCTACTTTTTTTTCATGCTCAAGTTTTATTGAAAGAGACTTTAAAGTTTGTCTTATACTCTGCTAGCTTCTTCTCTAAATTCTCCCCTCGTTCTCTTGATTTCTCTTCTATTTCTTGTGGTTTTATCTTCGTTTCTCATATCTTTTCCCCTGGATCCTCCGGATTTCATCATCCTCTCTTCTAAATCATCCAAAACTCTCTCTCATCCCCATCCTCTGAATTGTCGGCCAAAATAAGCAAATGTTATGGAGCTTGACAACGTAGTCTTGGTAAATAATGTTCATCACTATTAAAATAATTATTTTGTGCAAGTGTTTGAATTTTATACCATAACATAACGTATCAAGCAATCACAATTACCATTAATGTCGTAACATTTGTACCATGGTACGATATTACCACACATATGGTACGATATTACCGTACCACTCAGTTTAGTAGTACGGTAATGGTAATCTATTTTGCATAACATGGTATTGTACAATTTGTACCATATTAGCATATATATATAAAATACTTATATTCAAATATAATTATTAGTATTCTTGCACATTTAACATACAAAATAAGTTGCAAAAAATAAGATAATGTTTATAATCTTGTTCAACTATTCATAATGAAGTGTTATGTTTAAACTTTTTTGCTAATGAGTTATTTTTCATAACATTGTATGGTGTTTTTCAAATTTGGTAATGTACCACATAGCACACCATTAACATAGTGCACTTACGGTATACCGAAAGTGCGGTAGGTACGGTAATGGTATTGAAATTTAGCTTCGAAGCACACATGCACTAAAATTGCCGGTTCTAGAGTAAATATTGACATGGGTCTTCTTGATGAGTCTAAATATGGATTTGCCTCGGTTGGAAGGGCACCCATGGGAAAGTCGTAATTCTAAGAATCTACCCTTGTCATGTTTTGGCAAAAAGGGGAAATAGTTTCTGAGATCCCTTATTTCAATGAAATTCCAGACAATATGTTTCCTTATGTTTGTTTTATTTTGGAGTGTATTGATTCTATTGTTCAAATTCATTTTTGTTAGCCAGATTTTGAATGCATTGCTAATAGACTGCATGAACATATTAAGTTTTACTAAGGTTGCAGTATATGTTGGCTAAACTTAATGAATTGTTGCAGGAAAAGATTGAGTTGCAATCCAGCTTATATAGAGTCGCAACTTTGAGATATTTCTCAACATTCAAAAAGGGCTTTCATATATTTCTCAACAAAGCTATGTCTTGTCTTAACCAATGTTAGCAGTGTCCCTTCTCATAAACAGACAAATCAGGAGAGGTATTTGAAACACCTGGCTCTCTGAGTAATCTTTTCATTCTATCATATTCTCCGACTCTAATCTAGATTCCGATTTTTCATCATCAGTTACTCTTTTAAGATTAAATTTAAGGTTTTCCTGGTCATGTCATCTTTCTAGATAGGATTCTTACTGTCAAATCCATCCTACATATTACATATAATTAGGACTCTCTGAGGTGAAACACCTGGCTCTCTGAGGTGAAACACCTTTACCCTTTTCCATTTTTCACCAATTCTGATTTAAGAAGGCTCTCAGATTTCTTCCTATTTGGCTAGCCCTCTAGTTTCAGCAGGGGCGGCCCGGGTTGCAGTTGAGCAAGGCTCGAGTCTTAAACAATAAAAGATCAAAGAAAATTTAGGGTTACCCGAAGGTCCAACCAAGTATATGATTATTATAATATTAAAACTTAATTCAGTAATTATTATCATAAATGTGTGTAGTGTAGTGGTTAAATATAGACTTTTAGTACTCAATGATTGGATTCAAATCCACTCAACATCAAATTTTAATGGTTTTTATATATAAAAACATAAATGGGGGCAAACACTTTTTTTTAGACTCAGACAATCTGTATTAGTGGGCCGGCACTGGTTTCCAGATATAATCAAATAGAATGACACCTTCTCCCTCTTTTGCAACTGGGGTAGAAACTTCACCATAAAAGGGAACAGGGATAAAAGCGACTACTTGAATATCAATATAACGACTCTCACATAAAAGTTTTTATGAATATGGTTATCTATACAAGCCTCTTTACTTGATAGAACACTGGCATTAGATAGTTCATCTAAAATAATCTTCTAGATAAGACAAGTATAGGGCAAGTTAACAGACTTTATTATGGAACTAACATAATCCCATACAACACCAAACACATGTTCTCCAAAATTAATTTAAATTCCCATTCTCACATTGTCCAAAAGTATGTACTAAATAATAAGTTTTCCAAAAAACTATACAACTAAATTCCCCCCTTGACAATAGGCTACCCTGCATGCGTTAGCCATAGTACACTTGATGATGTCATGAGGTGAAAGTCTTGATCTTCTTGTGTGGAAACATGCATTATAAACAATTCCCTATTTGGGCAACATGTGCCTAAAATGTGCCTTAGATTTGCTTTTCCATATGAACTTCCCAATGTATTAATTTTTTTCATACTATATATAATTTGTCATTTAACAATTTTCTTTTGTAATAATTCTCATTTAACATATGAAATGCTTTTAATTTGTTGATCTTCCCATATAGGACATCATATATTCTGATTTTTGAATGATATATATTAATTCGTCAACAAATGTGAAACATGTGCATCAACAATCGCCTTGTCTAGGGCATTTCTGTAATTAACCACTTGTATTTAACCCTAAATTTTCATCCTTTTGTTTTACCCATAAAATATATCATTTGAAGCGGCGGAGGCTCATGTTTGAAAATAATATATTTGTGCACTAGTCTACATATCTACTCACCCTAATTTCTCCAATATAATCTATAAAGTCTCATCTTTTCTTTCTTTCCTCTTGAACATGAAAGCATTGCAACTGAAAATGGCTTCCAATTCAATAAGAATAAGAAGATCTAGATTGTGCGAAGACGTGAAAGATGATGATGAGGAGGATGTGACATATGCTATTATAAAGCAAGCAAAATGCCATAAACGAATAAGCGATTTACCAGATAAAATAAAAGGTACATTGTCTTTACCTCTATTTATATGGAAAAGTTATTATTTATTACATATTTTGGATTTCACTATCAAAAACACGAATTTGTGATTTTTTGTTAAGATTGCGTACATATCAATGTAGAATTAAAAGAGTAAAAAAGAAGTAGCATCATCGTGCATTGTACCTCATTTTAAAAAAGAATTTAATCATGAGTTTTGATAAATAAGTCTCATAATATGTGTTAAATTATCATTTTTTTCGAGATATATCCTAACTATTGTTACTCGTTTAAGAGTAGGAAAATTGGTCATTATTATCAAATAATTAGTATATTTGTGTTTTTGGAAAATTTAATAGGAGGAATAGTAATTGCGTATACAACTTGATAATTTACGGTTATTCCAAAGAAAAAAAAAATCATATCTTGATGACTCTCATCAAGATATGTAATTTTATGGTTGAGTTGCTATACGCAAGATGTTTACAAGCTTAAAATTGATATTAAAAGATTGATATGGAAAATATCATGTAGAAAAATAATACATGAGAATAAAATATAACACGTCGAGATTATCATTTCTTTAAACAACTTGTTTTACATTTGATGATAAGATAGCGGATAACTTGTCTTTGCAAATGATCAGTTAATTTTGACCAACTTGTTTATGTTTACTAACCTCTCAAAGAACTAATTCAATTATTATTTAAGTTTTCCATAATACAGAGTTCGTATGGTTCCATTAGAAGTTTTCCATTAGACGGAATAATTTGCCTTGCGCCTAGTTCCGCTTAATCACCGCCTAGTTCTTTCAAATCCTGCAAATAGCTCTTAGTTCCGGTAAATCATCTAGACGTGTTTTTCAAAAAAATTGCTCGATGATCTTAGTATATTGTTAGTTTAAAAAACTGTTTAAGGAATCTTTAAAAAATATAGTTTCCAAAACTTTCCCAATTTGCGAGTAATCCGGGAGTCGAGCATCGAAAAGAAATTAGAAGGGTTCTTGGATATATATAGAAAACCACTAACCTAGCATTCTTATATTCTAAGTTTCCAGCACTATCGGAAGGTTATACATATGAGTTTATAGCATTTTCAGGGCCATGCAAAGAAACATAATGCATTGGAAACATGTTAAATGATATAGAGTTCTGTCACCCATCAACGGGAGCCGCTTTTTGGATAGTGATACAACTATAATTAAAACTGTAGACACATTGGTCTAATGCATGAGTATGTTAGGAAAGTATATTAGAGGTAGAAAAATATACTTTTATTAAGTATATAATTATTGTTTGGTAAATGCTGTAAAAATATAATTTCCAGTAGAAATATTGTTTGGTAATTTCATTGTACTTTTATTTTTTTCCATTTTAAAAGACTATTATAACCTTCATGTTAATATATATATATATATATATATGTATATATATATATATTATTATGCATATTTATATATTAATATATGTATGTATATTTATATATAATATATATATGTATATTTATTTATAATATATGTATATGTATATGTATATGTATATATATGCATATTTATATTTATATATTAATATATATATATGTATATATATATATATATATGTATGTGTGTGTGTGTGTGTATATATGTATATATAAATATTTATGATTTGGGATAAACATTAATATTTAATTATTTTTTTGTTTTAAAGCCACGTATCTAACAAAGTGAATAGTAGAAAATATTTACTTTTTGAGCAAAAGTAACATAAATCATATATATATATATATATATATATATATATATATATATATATATATATATATACACATGTACACTTTTTGTATAAACATTATTATATATATATATGTATATATTTAAATATATATTTACTATGTATATTTATATATATATTTACTAAGTATATTTATATTATATATATATGCATATTTATATATTAATATATATATATGTGTGTGTGTGTTTATTTATATATAATAAATATATATATATATATATATATATATATATATATTTATGATTTTAGATAAACATTAATATTTAATTTTTTGTTCTAAGCCACATATCTAACAAACTGAATAATAGCAAATATTTACTTTTTTTTTAACAAAAGTAACATAAATCTTACTTCTAAAAAGTATACTTTTCTCAAGTTTACATTTAAAATAAGCATACTTCTTAGATATATATTTGTTACTATTGTGGGGCCCTGTGTGCATGCGCCCACTGTGCAGCCCTTGGGTCGCTTTTGTATCTAAGTAAAGCGGTTATATGTGAACTTGATTATTTAATATAATCTTGGATTTTCTAGATTTTTTTTTGTTTTTTTTGTACATTCATTTCTGTTTTTTTTTCTTTATGTATCTTAGTTTCTTAATTTTACAATTTTGTACCTTTGTTTCTTAAAAAAAAAACTTGGTTGCTTAATTTTTTCTTTATGGTCAATTTTCAAAACTTTTTAGCTGCAAATTATTTTTGAGAGTTTGAAAAAGAAAGTCAAAATTGACCAAAAATAAAATAAAAGCCAAGGTAAAATAAAATAAAAATTATGAAACCTAGATAAAAAAAAAAGGTAAACAAATGAAGAAATGGGGGTACATAAAGTATATAATCTTTTCCGTTATTTATATTTTGAAAATACTATGTGCTTTTATTTTGGCAAATCCAAACATTTTGTCTTAACTTTACCCCTTTTCCACCAGTGAGTGGGTTTTTTAATGGTTCTAAAATTTTGACCCACCGATGGGTTATGCATGACTCATGGTTGGATACTACGTGAGAAAAATTATTTGACATTTGATGGTTGACATTTGATATGAATGGGTACAGGTTGCCATTTGAAATTCTTGTAACTTGCTCGTTCAGAGTTCAAATTACTTCGTTATTGAATGCTCTATCATTTTTAAAGCCTAAAACATACATTTTCTCTTTATCCAACATTATATCATCGAATAAAGAAAATTGCTAACCTTAAGTAAAATTATTAAAATATTTATAATCAAAATCAATGATTAAACCCATAATTCAACTAGATGCATGCTAATAGATCTAGATAAAAATACAATTATCACCTTTTCTTCTTTTTGAAAGGTCTTTAATAAATCCATAATTACTGATTAAAAATTATTATTCTCAACATCGCATAACGCTCTCTCTTGTGTATTAATATTGGTACGTACATGTATAGTTAAAAAAACACAGGTTTATGGTTCTTTGCATATATGGTTAAAAATTGAAGTACAAATCTGATTCTTTTGGAAAATTTATTCCTTATCCCCAAAATATTTTCTTCGTTAACTATTAATTAATGAAAACAATTAATACACTATTTCTTTGATAGTTTACATACCTTATATATATTACGGTAGACTTTTCTACTTTCGTATTCTTTATATCTCCATTCCTAACTATCAATCTTTTCACCTCTTCTGTTGTAGATAAATACATACTAGAAATGGAAAATGGTACTGGGATCAACTTCCATTCACAACCGGAGCCAAATATAGAAGAGGCTCCCACTCGAGGAGATGGTGTCGTACAAGAAGAAGCTCGAACTGAAGCAACAGAAAATGCGGTAACCTCATTTTTTCTGCATACATTTTTCTGTTTTCCCTACATGTACAAATGAAAAAGTTGTTTTCTTATAATGTAAAAATTAAAATTTTGTGACAGATCTTGTGGGTAAATACCAATGGAGGTGAGCATCAAGATTACCCAATAGTGCCAAACTTACCCATGGTGCAAGCAGCTCAGGTAATCGTCTGATCAATATTTGTTAGGGATCTGAAACATCCCAATTACTCAAAACTAGAAAAAAAACAAAAAAACATAACAGTCGATGTCTATTTTACACCTGTTAGGGCTTCTTCTAGGAACACATGTCATCAAAATTAAATTTATAAAGTCTCAACCCTTCAGTGTGTCTCAGTGATAGAATTTTGGAGGCTCACAATATAAATTGAGGCTCGTGGTTGATATTTTATTGTAGGGTAAGTACACAAGAGTATTTTGTAATTCTTGTTATTTGGGTTTAAAATATTATATGTTAAGAGGGTGTAGGCTACAACCTACTTTCGACACCTCTGCAGCCGGGGTTTGCTTCAAGTCGAGGGTTCAGATTAAAAGTTTTTAAAGAAAGTTGCCAAATTTTACAATCCTCTTAACTTAGGTCAAGCATTTGGCCCCATTTTCCCAACACTCTTTAGCAACGAGAGGGGGGAAATGGTGAGGGCCGGCGGCAGCTATATTTGAAAGCCTGAGCTGCTCGAGGGGTACCTCAATGATTGTTGTTAAAACTAATAAAGATTGCTTTAATATAAGCCCTAAAATCAAGAACTATGATCCACACTTTATTTTGGTGGTATTATCCCAAGTATCATTTGCAGTCCAATTCTATGTTTGTTTACAAATTATGCACTTGATAGTAGTGATCGATAAATCATCAATTATCATTTTATCCTTTTACCATTTCTCGATGCATTATATATATATGCTCCTTCGAAAACCCATTATAACTACTTTAGGGCTTGTAGTCTTATAAATAGGTCATGTGTGTAGACTTCAATCTTCTTCAATAAAACAAAATAAAAATAAAAAAATTATATGCTCTTTTAGAAGTTAAGGTTTTGTAGAAGGCCGAAGGAGAGAAAATAATACGATAAGGTGAAATGAACTATACAAAGAAGGAAACTTAGGAAATTTTTGGCCAACTTTCCAAATATTTTTTTGATAAATCTATTCACAGCATTGCTGTAAATATTATCCACCTGTTAAATAACATTGTGGTGTGAATTAATTAATAAAGGATTGTTTAGAAGTCAATATTCAACTGAGAAGAAACGAGGAGGATGCTGGAGAAGGACTACTGATGTTGCACACAATGCAAGAGGTATACATTTTAACATAATTGATAGATGATGTACCGACTAAAACAAACAACCATGCACTCTACAAAGATTTAGGGTCCGTTTGGTATCAAAAAATCTGATTTTTAAAATCCAAAAATCTAAAAATCCAGCAAAAAGATGAATTCTGGATTTTTGGATTTTTTGGATTATTTTAACTAAAATTCTGGATTTAAGAATCAAAAAAATCATAGTAACCAAACAACTATTAAAAAAATATGGATTTTCAAAATACAAAAATTCAAAAATCACCCAAAAATATCTGATACCAAACCCACCCTTATTGGATAACTTTCTAATGGTTAAAAGATTGTGACTACAGATTTTTTCAAAATAATAATTTGCTTGAATATATACCTATATATTATATATATTAGTCTAATTTAATGTTTAAACCGGTTCACCTAATATTGGAGATTATATATATTAGGAAAAAAAAAAGATGCTACAAAAACCTCTTGTATTGTGCATGCAGGTTCCAAATGGAATAGACTTGCTAACAATAGCAGCATCGTTACTATCTAGTGCGGTGGCACCAGAAATAGGTTCAAGTACTGCGGTTGTAGTCTGATGGGTTCGGCGGCGGAGCCCGTTTATTTATTTATGGCTTAGACTATTTAGCCCTTTCTTTTTTATTATTGTTGAGACTTGTGTCTTTTCTCAGTTTTATTATTCATAATTACGGCCTCCGGGTATTTCCTAATTGCGAAAGTGTCCGAATGGGCTTTTCCTTAAATACTTTGATACATTCACTGTTAGGGTTATATGTATGAATAATAAAGAAGTTTTGAGCCTGCATTGATACTAGTTATCTATAGCATATTAATTGGTAGTATTGAACCAGTTTTAAGTAAAGGATTGTATCGTTGAACAATCCCGGTGGTGACCGTTCCATCATTTGGTATCCATAGCTATAGATCCATATTTAGGGATTTTTTTTCTCCTGTATCATGACAAATAGAGAGAAATTCGAACAAATTAAGGGAACAATTAGAGACTTACAAACTTCTAATTCGAGAATTGAAGACTTCATACAATTTATATTCGGACGCACAATGCAAGAGGTATACATTTAACATAATTGATAGATGATGTAGGGACTAAAACAAACAACCATGCACCCTACAAAGATTTATTGGATAACTTTCTAACGGTTAAAAAGTCGTGACTACAGATTTTTTCAAAGTATTAACTTGTATGAATATGTATATATTAGTCTAATTTAATGTTTAACCAGTCCACATAAGAAATGGAGATTATATTAGAAAAAATAATGCTATAAAAACATCTTGTAATGTGCATGCACGTTCTAAATGGAATACGCTTACTAACCACTCAACCGTGATTCGATACCGCTTTTTTTAAGTCATATGTAATAGACGTTGTATACACAATGTTTTATTCGGCAAAAAATATAAATGTGATAGGACAAATTTTGTTTAACGACAAATTTCTTGCAGTCTACTCGTTTTGGACTTTTGTCCTTTTTTTTTTGGTATCATTTATAATCTCTTATGTTAGAGCTTGTACTTGTTTCTTATATAATAAAGAAACTATAATATGTTGTTTCTACATCTCTTTTTTCGTATAAATTATTGTTTTAATAACAAAGTACCCAACAATTTTAAACCATATTCTTTTATTTTGTTATACGTTGTTACAATAATTTTTCTTCACAAGTATACCTCCAAAGAGGGGTTGAGACATAAACCACTACCTATATATATATAACCATGTAAGTACATAAATAGGAGGGGAACAACAGACCAAACCCTCTGAATATAAGCGAGAATACATAAAGTTTGCGATAATGAAAAGTCCATGAAAAAAAAAACTAGTAACAAACTATACATCAGGTTTTAATATGGGGAGTCCCCGACCTATCTAATGTTAATATACCGCCAATGACATTTGGTAAATATCGTCTATGAGAGAAAGTCTGTGAAGCCCGATGAGCGCACGCCCAATTGGTCATAAAATCAGCTGTCTGATTCGTCTCTCCAAATATGTGCTGAACAAACATATCGTGTAAATAGCACAACTGGCGTATACGCGAGATAGTGTAGCTATGCTCCCAAGAACCAAGAGTCGTCGAAGAAATCCAAGACGATATTGTCGTCGAATCCGTCTCCACCTCAATATTCTGAAAACCCAAAGAGATCGCTAGCTGAATGCATAAGAGGATCGCTTGGAGCTCTGCGTATATGATCGGTCTCTGGCCTAAAAACTTGCCAAAAGCCCCCAAAATAATTCCCTCGTGATCTCATAAAATGCCTCCTGCTGCTGAAATCCATGTGTTTACATTTGAGCACCCATCAACGTTTAGCTTGAACTCCCTGTCGTGGGTCGGATCAAAGAAACTAAACGAATGGGATGAGCTCAATGAGAAATAACCCGGATGCTGGACACAAAACTGACGTCCGTGTCTCCTCTCACCTAGCTGGATAGCTTTTAAATGCATAATTAGCTGCTTTGTTGACCTGGCCTTCATGCATGCATGGTTAACTAATCAAATGAAGATTCTTTTCTGATGATTAACTTACTCTCTGCTTCATCAAATTAGTTGATGAATAATAAAACAAAAACGAAAACGGACAGAATAAATAAAAAGTGGCCAGTCACAACTTGAAAGTGGTGATTATAGAATAATCTTTTCATTCTATCATATTCTCCGACTCTAATCTAGATTCTGATTTTTCATCATCAGTTACTCTTTTAAGGTTAAATTTAAGGTTTTCCTGGTCATGTCATCTTTCTAGATAGGATTCTTACTGTCAAATTCATCCTAAATATTACATATAATTAGGGTTCCTCCTACCCTTCCTAAATTCTCGTCCCTGGGATTTTTGCCTTAAATTCATCTATGAAAACAAGTTTTGGGGGTTGTCGAATCCATGTTGTATAACAATGATATTATATGGGGTAAGTTGCATCCTGGATTGATTTAGTTGTAACACTTAAGATTTTGATCTCAGTGCACATAACTCTCATGTCAAAAGTTCATTGTTAGAAATTTGTTTACTCCTCCTAAAATTAGTGATGGAAACATGCCTTTGCAGGCTTGCAGCATACATTGGCCGCAAAGCTGATTTACACAGGTACCCTTAAAATCGTGGGGACCTATATACCACCATAAAAGTGAGGCTTTTATATCCACGTAAAATAACAAAAATTTAGCTAAAACTTGTTAGGTGAGATACAATAATCACACATAAACAAAACTACAATCATACTAAACAAATTTTTTATAAAATTTTCCATAGAAAACAAAAATAAATCATAAAAGGAAGAAAGAGATAGTTTTTTTATATATATATATATATAAATAAAAAAGGCTCAAATCTGTTTTTTTTTAAAGACAGCCTTTGGTATGTTGCATTTTAAATATATTAGACCAAAAAAATCCTACCTTAAACTATAATGTCCTTTAATATAATAACTAGTGCGACAAAAAAAACAACTAGGAGTGGCAGGGATTCGAACTTGAGATTGAAGCCAAACTAGTAACCAATTAATTGGCTAACTGAAATTCTAAGTAATTATTGAACGTAAAAAATCTATAACCTATCCTGGAAAACGGGGGCTCTAAATAAACAGAGCTTTTGGGGATCTAGGCTCGTGGCTCTTGGGCCTAACGTAAAAACCAGCCCTATGAATGCAAAAGAGGCAAAGCCCGTAAAAAAGATTTGAATTCTCACGATCATGGACAACAAGTAAATAGAATTTCAAAGGAAATAACAACCCCAGATAAGCAACAAGTCGAAAAATGAATAAACAGACAGAATATGTTAGCTCGGCGCCACACTTGTGCCATGTAAAGCCTCTATCAGTCGCCTCCCCTCCAAAATCGACATTGCCATCAAGGTCGACTTAATTTCAGTATGCAATGCTTCAACTATGACAATGCATCAGTGACTATGTTGTCCTTTCCAGGCTATAAGCGATCTTGTAGTTGAATCCCAGCTTCAATATTCAGTTTTGCTTGTCGAGCATGGCGATACGTCGACCGTGGCGATACTTTGATCCAATAAATGTTGCAAGATTTGATGGTCTATCCAAATAGTATAAACTGCCGACCCACGCGTTGACCGCCTCTAATATTGTCAACATTTATTTGGCATAAGTCAGTCATAAGCACTATTCATACAAATCGCTTACTCAAACATGCTACAGACCGCCACTTTTGAGAAAGAATTTCACTGATACCTATGCCATATGCATCTGTCTAAAAAAAAAGTTCGTTAGTAAAATCCGGTAGTACCGAAACCAGGGTTGTGATGACCGTCGCTTTTTGTGCCGGAAATTACGCGTTGGCGTCCAGTCTACTCGAAATTCCCCTTCTTTTCGATTAACCTATGCCCTTTCCACTAATACCTTGTCCAGCCTAAAAAGACCCCAATAATCGTCATCACCCGGAGCTAACGAACCATGGCCTCACTCTGGTAATGCATGTTACAAATTTCCCACTCCTTAATTACCATCCTCTGATGAGACCGGCTATTTTATATTGTTCTTATGGTTATTTAATAATTATAGTAGTACTGTTTTGTTATTTATTATGTCCTATTATGACCTATTTGTAGCCTTTTTTATCTAGCCTTTTACTCTGCTAGCTTCTTCTCTAAATTCTCCCCTCGTTCTCTTGATTTCTCTTCTATTTCTTGTGGTTTTATCTTCGTTTCTCATCTCTTTTCCCCTGAAACCTCCGGATTTCATCATCCTCTCTTCTAAATCATCCAAAACTCTCTCTCATCCCCATCCTCTGAATTGTCGGCCAAAATAAGCAAATGTTATGGAGCTTGACAACGTAGTCTTGGTAAATAATGTTCATCACTATTAAAATAATTATTTTGTGCGAGTGTTTGAATTTTATACCATAACATAACGTATCAAGCAATCACAATTACCATTAATGTCGTAACATTTGTACCATGGTACGATATTACCACACATATGGTACGATATTACCGTATCACTCAGTTTAGTGGTACGGTAATGGTAATCTATTTTGCATAACATGGTATTGTACAATTTGTACCATATTAGAATATATATATAAAATACTCATATTCAAATATAATTATTAGTAATCTTGCACATTTAACATACAAAATAAGTTACAAAAAATAAGATAATGTTTATAATCTTTTTCAACTATTCATAATGAAGTGTTATGTTTAAACTTTTTTGCTAATGAGTTATTTTTCATAACATTGAATGGTGTTTTTCAAATTTGGTAATGTACCATAGCACACCATTAACATAGTGCACTTACGGTATACCGAAAGTGCAGTAGTTACGGTAATGTTATTGAAATTTAGCTTCGAAGCACACAGGCACTAAAATTGCCGGTTCTAGAGCAAATATTGACATGGGTCTTCTTGATGAGTCTAAATATGGATTTTCCTCGGTTGGAAGGGCACCCATGGGAAAGTCGTAATTCTAAGAATCTACCCTTGTCATGTTTTGGCAAAAGGGGGGAATAGTTTCTGAGATCCCTTATTTCAATGAAATTCCAGACAATATGTTTCCTTATGTTTGTTTTATTTTGGAGTGTAATGATTCTATTGCTCAAATTCATTTTTGTTAGCCAGATTTTGAATGCATTGCTAATAGACTGCATGAACATATTAAGTTTTACTAAGGTTGCAGTATATGTTGCCTAAACTTAATGAATTGTTGCAGGAAAAAATTGAGTTGCAATCCAGCTTAAATAGAGTCGCAACTTTGAGATATTTCTCAACATTCAAAAAGGGCTTCCATATATTTCTCAACAGAGCTATGTCTTATCTTAACCAATGTTAGCAGTGTCCCTTCTCATAAACAGACAAATCAGGAGAGGTATTTGAAACACCTGGCTCTCTCAGGTGAAACACCTTTACCCTTTTCCATTTTTCACCAATTCTGATTTAAGAAGGCTCTCAGATTTCTTCCTCTTTGGCTAGCCCTTCTCTAGTTTCAGCAGGGGCGGCCCGGGTTGCAGTTGAGCAAGGCTCGAGTCTTAAACAATAAAAGATCAAAGAAAATTTAGGGTTACCTGAAGGTCCAACCAAATATATGATTATTATAATATTAAAACTTAATTCAGTAATTATTATCATGAATGTGTGTAGTGTAGTGGTTAAATATAGACTTTTAGTACTGAATGATCATGAATTCAAATCCACTCAACATCAAATTTTAATGGTTTTTATATATAAAAACACAAATTGGGGCAAACACTTTTTTTTAGACTCGGACAATCTCTATTAGTGGGCCGGCACTGGTTTCCAGACATAATCAAATAGAATGACGCCTTCTCCCTCTTTTGCAACTGGGGTAGAAACTTCACCAAAAACTTCACCAACTGGGGTATAAATACAAATATATCCAAGACCTTTTAACCCGTGCACATATGTCTAATGCCAAACATGTACCCATTCCTATGGTCACACATCCTCCCCTATCCACACAAACCGGAACTCCACTAGCCAATCGAATACCGAGCACTTGTGGGAAGCCTACAATATCTCTCTTTAACAAGACTTGACATCTCTTTTGCTGTAAACAAACTATCTCAATACATGCACAAACCTACTGAAGATCATTGGGCCGCTCTGAAACGTCTATTACGCTATCTAGTAAGAACTACTACACAAGGTTTACTATTTCACCGAGATTCGCCCACCACTCTTCATGCTTTTACGGACGCTGATTGGGCTGGTGATAAAGATGATTATATTTCCACAACTGGTTACATTGTCTACTTGGGTCGAAATCCTATATTATGGAGTTCCCGCAAACAACGAACTCTTGCTCGATCTTCCACTGAAGCAGAGTACCGAGCTGTTGCTGCGACTACTGCTAAGGTCTTATGGGTCAAAAACTTACTTCGTGAGCTGGAATATCTACCCACAAACAGACCAATCATCTACTGTGATAATATGGGAGCTACATATGTTGCTGCAAATCCAAAGTTCCACTAAAAAATGAAACATTTAGGACTTGACTACCACTTTGTTCGTGAGAATGTTCAGAATCAAAACCTACGTGAGTCATATATTTCCGGCAACGATCAACTAGCAAATGCTCTCACTAAGCCGCTTGCTCACACCCGGTTCCATGAGCTCATGTCCAAGATTGGTCTCACTAACCGATCGTCCATCTTGCGGGGGCATGATAGAGATACATCAAATCAATCTCTTGATCAATTCCCTCCTAATCTTATACTTTCCGTTTATAAATAATATTACATGTAAATGTTCCTTAATTTACTCCTTGAATCATTCTATTTAATTGATCGTAATAATAACTAAAATATCGGTTATCTTTTGTATTGTATATATATACAGTAGACTAATGTCAATAAAATGTGTGCTTCATTTCTTACTACGTACAATTCATCTTATACAGACCTCCCTTTTTGAGAAAGAAAGGCATTGATACCCATGCCATATGCATCTGTGTAAAAATAAAGTTCGTTAGTAAAATCCGGTAGTACCGAAACCAGCGTTGTGGTGACTGTCGGTTTTTGTGCCGGATATTACGAGCTAGCGTCCAGTCTACTCGAAATTCCCCTTCTTTTCGATTAACCCATGCCCTTTCTACTAATACCTTGTCCAGCCTAAAAAGACCCCAATAATCGTTATCACCCGGAACTAACAAACCATGGCCTCACTTTGTTAGTGCATGTTACAAATTTCCCACTCCTTAGTTACCATCCTCCGATGAGACCGGCTATTATATATATTCTTATGGTTATTTAATAATTATAGTAGTACTGTTTTGTTATTTATTATTTGCACTATTGGTCCTTTTATGACCTATATTTGTAGAGACTCTTGCTCTACTTTTTTATTATGCTTAAGTTTTATTGGAAGAGCCTTTAAAGTTTATGTCTTATACTCTGCTTGTTCTCTAAATTCTCCCATTGTCCTCTTGATTTCTCTTCTATTTCTTGTGGTTTTATCTTCGTTTCTCGTCTCTTTTCCCCTGAAACCTCCGGGTTTCATCATTCTCTTCTAAATTGCCCAAAACTCTCTCATCCCCATCCTTTGAATTGTCGGCCAAAATAAGCAAATATTATGGAGCTTGACAACATAGTCCTGGTAAATAATGTTCATCACTATTAAAATAACTATTTTGTGCGACGTATTTAAATTTTATATCATAACATAACATAACATAACATTACATAACATAACATAACGTTTCAACCAATCTCAATTACCATTCATGTCGTAACATTTGTACCATGGTACGATATTAGCACACATATGGTACGATATTACCGTACCACTCAATTTAGTGATACGGTAATGGTAATCGATTTTCACATACCATGATATTGTACCATTTATACCATATTACCATTTATATATAAAATACTCATATTCAAATATAATTATTAGTATTCTTGCCCATTTATCATACAAAATAAGTTGCACAAAATAAGATTATGTTTATAATATTGTTCAACTATTCATAATGAAGTGTTATGTTTAAACTTTTTTTACTAATGATCTGTTTTTCATAACATTGTATGGTATTTTTCGAAGTTGTTAATGTACCATATCACACAATTACCATAGTGCACTTGCAGTATACCGAAATTGCGGTATACAAAATTGTGGTACAATAATGGTATTAAAATTTTGCTCCGAAGCACACAGGTACTAAAATTGCAAGTTCTTTAGCAAATATTTACAGGGGTCTTCTTGATGAGTCTGAATATGGATTTGCCTCCGTTAGAAGGGCACCCATGGGAAAGTCGCAATTCTAAGAATCTACCCTTGTCATTCCCATGAAGTTCTCCCTTGACGTAAGGTAAGACGCAATAGGCTACCCCGCATGCGTTAGCCATAGTACACTTGATGATGACATGAGGTGAAAGTTTTGATGCCCTTGTGTGGAAACATGCATTATAAACAATTCGCTATTTGGGAAACATGTGCCTAAAACGTGCCTTACATTTGATTTTCCATATGAACTTCCCAATGTATTATTCTTTTTCATATTATAATTTGTCATTTAACAATTTTCGTTTGTAATACTTCTCATTTAACTTATGAAATGCTTTTAATTCGTTGATCTTCCCATATAGGACATCATATATTCTGATTCTTGAATGATATATATATATATATATATATATTAATTCGTCAACAAGTGTGAAACATGTGCATCAACAATCGCCTTGTCTAGGGCATTTTTGTAATCAACCACTTGTATTTAACCCTAAATTTCCATCTTTTTGTTTTACCCATAAAATATATCCTTTGAAGTGGCGGCACATCTTTGAAGATAGTATATTTGTGCACTAGTCTACATATCTACTCAACCTAATTTCTCTAATATAATCTATAAAGTCTCATCTTTTCTTTCTTTCCTCCAAAACATGAAAGCATTGCAACTGAAAATGGCTTCTAATCCAATAAGAATAAGAAGATCTAGATTGTGGGAAGACGTGAAAGATGAGGATGTGACAGATGCTATTATAAATCAAGCAAACTACCATAAACGAATAAGCGATTTACTAGATAAAATAAAAGGTACACTGTCTTTACCTCTATTTGTATGGGAAAGTTATTATTTATTACATATTTTGGATTTAACTATCAAAAAACATGAATTTGTGATTTTTAGTTAAGATTTCATACATATCAATGTAGAATTAAAAAAAGTAAAAAAGAAGTAGCTTCATCGCGCATAGTACCTCATTTTAAAAAATAATTTAATCACGAGTTTTGATAAATAAGTAACAAAATATGTGTTAAATTATCATTTTTTCGAGATATATCCTAACTATTGTTACTCGTTTAAGAGTAGGGAAATTGGCCATTATTATCGAATAATTAGTATATTTGTGTTTTTGGAAAATTTAATAGGAGGAATAGTAATTGCGTATACAACTTGATAATTTACGGTTATTCCAAAGAAGAAGAAAAAAAATCCTATCTTGATGACTCTCATCAAGAGATGTAATTTTATGGTTGAGTTGTTATACACAAGATGTTTACAAGCTTAAAATTGATATTAAAAGATTGATATGGAAAATATTATGTAGAAAAATAATACATGAGAATAAAATATAACATGTCGAGATTATCATTTTCTTAAATAACCTCTTTTACATTTGATGATAAGATAGCGGATAACTTTTCTTTGGAAATGATTAGTTAATTTTGACCAACTTGTTTATGTTTACCAACCTCTCAAAGAACTAATTCAATTACTATTTAAGTTTTCCATAATACAGAGTTTGTATGGTTCCATTATAAGTTTTACATTAGATGGAATAACATGCCTTGCGCCTAGTTCCGCTTAATCACCGTCTAATTCTTTCAAATCCTACAAATAACACTTAGTTCCGGTAAATCATTTAGGCATGCTTTTCAAAAAAATGGCTCGATGATCTTAGTATATTGTTAGTTTAAAAAACTGTTTAAGGAATCTTTAAAAAATATAGTTTCCAAAACTTTCCCATTTTACGAGTAATCCGGGAGTCGAGCATCGAAAAGAAATTAGAAGGGTTCTTGGATATATATAGAAACCACTAACCTAACGTTCTTATATTCTAAGTTTCCAGCACTATCAGAAGGTAATACATATGAGTTTATAGCATTTTCAGGGCCATGCAAAGAAACATAATGCATTCGAAACATGTTAAATGATATAGAGTTTTGGCACCAATCAATTGGAGCCGCTTTTTGCATAGTGATAGTGAAGCTACAAGGGTGTTAGAGCACACAATACAATGTATAATTAAAACTCTAGACACATATTGGTCTAATACATGAGTATGTTAGGAAAGTATACTTTTAATTAGAGGTAGAAAAGTATACTTTTATTAAGTATATAATTGTTTTATGATTCCTGTAAAATTATACTTTTCAGTAAAAATACTGTTTGGTAAATTTCATTGTACTTTTACTTCTTTTTTTCCATTTTAAAAGACTATTATAACCTTCGTGTTACTATTATTTCCGGTAGGTTCTGCTCTTGGCAATGATATTCGTGCAAAGTACTTCAATCTGTGCTTTTCTCAGGGATCATATTTGCATGCACAGTTACTGAAAATGATCAGCTCTCAGCATGCTATCGTAATTATTTCCAACGTAGTAGAAATCTCCGAGTGGATTAAAAACTCAACCTTCTGTCAAATTTGGCGGATTTTGAAGAACGACGAAATATGTTGTAAGGTTTTGAGTTGTTTGGAATGAAGGTAGGGTTCTTGATCAACCGACTGATACAATATATGGGATCGTATTTGAATCTACAATGGAAGTGTAAAAATGCGAAAACCGAGTGCGTAAGAACTGAAGAGAAGAAGAATGAGTTGGTTTTAAAGCTTTTGGAGCTTGAAAAGGAGATGGTGGAGGTGAGAAAGGAGATGATGGAGGTGGAGAAGGAGAAGGTTACACTTGATTCTCAAATTAAGACCATTGAGGAAAATGCTGATAGGTATGAGAGTATGATACGAAAAGAAGCTACTGGTCCTTGGTGAGAAAAAACTTTACTTGGATATTGAGGGTGGTCTTTAGAAATATTAAATTTCTAGGTTCTTGAGTACAAGTTGGGCAAATCTAGGGCTCGGGGGGAAATCCCGACCCGACCCGAAAATGTCGGATTTTGTCCCGACCCGACAAACTTCGGGATCGAGATCGGATGACAATTTTGATTTCGTCGGGTGTCCCTACGCGACCCGATTTTTTAATTAATCTATATCAAATGCAAGTGATGAGAATCGAATCTTGTACCTCTAGCATGCAATGTAAACACTCTAACATATGAGCTACAATACTTTTTGTTTTATATATTAGTTATAAGTATATAAGTATAAAATAGATTTGTAGTTTTGATTATATATGAAACTATTAAAATACAAATTATACTTCAATTAAAAAATTATATTGTTATTTTCAAGAAAGATAAATGATTATTATTTTCCGATTATAAAAATTATAATGATAATGTATCTCATTTATTATGATAATTGTTGCTTGTGTGAATAAAACTAAATACTAAAATAATCTGATAAAAAAAGTATCAATTTTTTTATCTACTCCATTATTTGTAATTTCACACTATTTTTTCTACTACATGTTAATTTCTTTTTTCATTTATTAAAAATGTTAATAACATGTTTAGATTTCTCAAATAAAAATTGTTAATAAAAAATGACGTCGTCGTAAAATAAAAAAAAATGTCGGAAGATTCGGGATAAACTATCCTGACCCTACGGGATCCCGAAAGTTCAGGTCCCGACTTTTGTCGGGTCGGTATCGGGATTTTTTTTTTCACTTTCAAAAGTAATCGGGTCGGAATACAGATTGAGCATTTACGGGTCGGGTCCCGACCCTAACCCACCCCTAGGCATATCTGAACTTCTTGTTAGTTCTGGTTTTTTTTTTTAATAACTTTTATCCATGAAGACTTATGAATTTAGTTCAGTTAGATACATCAATCTTGGCAGTAGGGCTGTTAAGCTTGCGATAAAGGTTTGCTTGTTTTGTAAGACTTTGGTTTTGAAAGTTGTTTAGTGGTTCTTAAAACAGAAATATATATGTATATTATATATATATTATGCATATTTATATATTAATATGTGTATGTATATTTATATATAATATATCATTCTATTATAATAATCTAACCCAAGAGAAATGATACTGCCTAATTTTGCCCAATTTTTCCAAAAATACATTCGCTATGTTTTAATAATTATCAATATATCTAATCTAATTAATTAACAATTTGTCCTCACTATATTTTACTAATTACGGATGTAGCCTAAATTAATTAACAATTCTTTTTAACCTGCATAACTACAATAAATGATACCAAATCTGAATATTATGTTCAAAATAAAATTTATTACGAGATTTATGTCATTACGCGTCTCACACTCAACGCGTGGGTAAAATTTACTAGTATATATATATATGTATATGTATATTTATGGGGTAATTCCCTATTAGTCATATTTTTGATACTTTATCTCTAAAAGGTTACACACATCAATGTTTTCATCCATAATAAGTCACATTTATTTTAAAATTCAACCAATTTAAAAAATGTCATCATCATAACCTAGAAATTATCATTTCTCCCTCTAAAAAATAAAAAAATAAAATTCAAAATAACAAAAAAAGTAACAAAAATTAGGATAAATGCATAAAAATAATAATAAACTTACTTTTTTCACACAAAAAATATCTTCTTTCACAAAAAAATAGTTTTTTCACAAAAATAAATAAATTTTTCAAAAAAATAAATAAATTTTCACAAAAGAAAATATTTTTTCACACAAAAAAAAGTTTTTACACAAAAAAAAAGTTTTCCCACAAAAAAAAATGTTAAAAAATAATCGAAAAAAAAAATCAAAATTTAAAGTGTATGCAGAAAAAACCCGAAAAATTGAAAGAAAACAAAAAAAACTCACAAATTCCAAAAAACAAACTCAAAATATCAAAAAAAAATATATATATAATCACAAAAGTGTATAATAGTACATAAAATTGACTAAGATGCATAGTAAAGTGCATAAAGTTCACTAAAATTGCATAAAAACGCATAAAAAATACATAAAAAGCGATTAAAAGTGCATACGGATGAATAAAAGTGCATAATAAGTGCATAAATCTACGTAAAAAGTGCATAAATCTGCATAACAAGTGCATATATTTGCATAAAAGGTGCACAAGGTGCATAAAAAGTGCATAAACAGTGCATAAAAATACATAAAAATGAGAGAAAGTCTGTGATGCCCGATGAGCGCACGCCCAATTGGTCATAAAATCAGCCGTCTGATTCGCCTCTCCAAATATGTGCTGAACAAACATATCGTGTAAATAGCACAACTGGCGTATACGCGAGATAGTGTAGCTATGCTCCCAAGAACCAAGAGTCGTCGAAGAAATCCAAGAAGATACTGTCATCGAATCCGTCTCCACCTCAATATTCTGAAAACCTAAAGAGATCGCTAGCTGAATGCATAAGAGGATCGCTTGGAGCTCTGCGTATATGATCGGTCTCTGACCTAAAAACTTGCCAAAAGCCCCCAAAATAATTCCCTCGTGATCTCATAAAATGCCTCCTGCTGCTGAAATCCATGTGTTTACATTTGAGCACCCATCAACGTTTAGCTTGAACTCCCTGTCGTGGGTCGGATCAAAGAAACTAAACGAATGGGACGAGCTCTATGAGAAATAACCCGGATGGTGGACACAAAACTGACGTCCGTGTCTCCTCTCACCTAGCTGGATAGCTTTTAAATGTATAATTAGCTGCTTTGTTGACCTGGCCTTCATGTCAAAAGTTCATTGTTAGAAATTTGTTTACTCCTTCTCAAATTAGTGATGGAAACATGCCTTTGCAGGCTTGCAGCAAACATTGGCCGCAAAGCTGATTTACACAGGTACCCTTAAAATCGTGGGGACCTATATACCACCATAAAAGTGGGGATTTTATATCAACGTAAAATAACAAAATTTTAGCTAAAACTTGTTAGGTGAGATACAATAATCACACATAAACAAAACTACAATCATACTAAACAAATTTTTTATAAAGTTTTCCATAGAAAACAAAAATAAATCATAAAAGGAACAAAGAGATAGTTTTTTATATATATAAAAAAAAAGGCTCAAATCTGTTTTTTTTAAAGACAGCATTTGGTATGTTGCATTTTAAATATATTAGACCCAAAAAAATCCTACCTTAAACTATGATGTCCTTTAATATAATAACTAGTGCGACAAAACGGGGGCTCTAAATAAACCGAGCTTTTGGGGATCTAGGCTCGTGACTCTTGGGCCTAACGTAAAAACCGGCCCTATGAATGAAAAAGAGGCAAAGCCCGTAAAAAGGATTTGAATTCTCACGATCATGGACAACAAGGAAATAGAGTTTCAAAGGAAATAACAACCCCAGATAAGCAACAAGTCGAAAAATGAATAAACAAATAAAATAATGAAGCATTCCCAAACAGAATATGTTAGCTCGGCGCCAAACTTGTGCCATATAAGGCCTCTATCGGTCGCCTCCCCTTCAAAATCGACATTGCCATCAAGGTCGACTTAATTTCAGTATGCATATTCAGTTTTGCTTGTCGAGCATGGTGATACGTCGACCGTGGCGATACTTTGATCCAATAAATGTTGCAAGATTTGATGGTCTATCCAAATAGTATAAACTGCCGACCCACGCGTTGACCGCCTCTAATATCGCCAACATTTCATTGGCATAAGTCGGTCATAAGCACTATTCATACAAATCGCTTACTCAAACATGCTACAGACCGCCACTTTTGAGAAAGAATTTCACTGATACCTATGACATATGCATCTGTGTAAAAAAAAGTTCGTTAGTAAAATCCGGTAGTACCGAAACCAGGGTTGTGATGACCGTCGCTTTTTGTGCCGGAAATTACGCGTTGGCGTCCAGTCTACTCGGAATTCCCCTTCTTTTCGATTAACCTATGCCCTTTCCACTAATACCTTGTCCAGCCTAAAAAGACCCCAATAATCGTCATCACCCGGAGCTAACGAACCATGGCCCCACTCTGGTAATGCATGTTACAAATTTCCCACTCCTTAATTACCATCCTCTGATGAGACCGGCTATTTTATATGTTCTTATGGTTATTTAATAATTATGGTAGTACTGTTTTGTTATTTATTATTCGCACTATAGGTCCTATTATGGCCTATTTGTAGAGACTCTTTCTCTACTTTTTTTTCATGCTCAAGTTTTATTGAAAGAGACTTTAAAGTTTGTCTTATACTCTGCTAGCTTCTTCTCTAAATTCTCCCCTCGTTCTCTTGATTTCTCTTCTATTTCTTGTGGTTTTATCTTCGTTTCTCATATCTTTTCCCCTGGATCCTCCGGATTTCATCATCCTCTCTTCTAAATCATCCAAAACTCTCTCTCATCCCCATCCTCTGAATTGTCGGCCAAAATAAGCAAATGTTATGGAGCTTGACAACGTAGTCTTGGTAAATAATGTTCATCACTATTAAAATAATTATTTTGTGCAAGTGTTTGAATTTTATACCATAACATAACGTATCAAGCAATCACAATTACCATTAATGTCGTAACATTTGTACCATGGTACGATATTACCACACATATGGTACGATATTACCGTACCACTCAGTTTAGTAGTACGGTAATGGTAATCTATTTTGCATAACATGGTATTGTACAATTTGTACCATATTAGCATATATATATAAAATACTTATATTCAAATATAATTATTAGTATTCTTGCACATTTAACATACAAAATAAGTTGCAAAAAATAAGATAATGTTTATAATCTTGTTCAACTATTCATAATGAAGTGTTATGTTTAAACTTTTTTGCTAATGAGTTATTTTTCATAACATTGTATGGTGTTTTTCAAATTTGGTAATGTACCACATAGCACACCATTAACATAGTGCACTTACGGTATACCGAAAGTGCGGTAGGTACGGTAATGGTATTGAAATTTAGCTTCGAAGCACACATGCACTAAAATTGCCGGTTCTAGAGTAAATATTGACATGGGTCTTCTTGATGAGTCTAAATATGGATTTGCCTCGGTTGGAAGGGCACCCATGGGAAAGTCGTAATTCTAAGAATCTACCCTTGTCATGTTTTGGCAAAAAGGGGAAATAGTTTCTGAGATCCCTTATTTCAATGAAATTCCAGACAATATGTTTCCTTATGTTTGTTTTTTTTGGAGTGTATTGATTCTATTGTTCAAATTCATTTTTGTTAGCCAGATTTTGAATGCATTGCTAATAGACTGCATGAACATATTAAGTTTTACTAAGGTTGCAGTATATGTTGGCTAAACTTAATGAATTGTTGCAGGAAAAGATTGAGTTGCAATCCAGCTTATATAGAGTCGCAACTTTGAGATATTTCTCAACATTCAAAAAGGGCTTTCATATATTTCTCAACAAAGCTATGTCTTGTCTTAACCAATGTTAGCAGTGTCCCTTCTCATAAACAGACAAATCAGGAGAGGTATTTGAAACACCTGGCTCTCTGAGTAATCTTTTCATTCTATCATATTCTCCGACTCTAATCTAGATTCCGATTTTTCATCATCAGTTACTCTTTTAAGATTAAATTTAAGGTTTTCCTGGTCATGTCATCTTTCTAGATAGGATTCTTACTGTCAAATCCATCCTAAATATTACATATAATTAGGACTCTCTGAGGTGAAACACCTGGCTCTCTGAGGTGAAACACCTTTACCCTTTTCCATTTTTCACCAATTCTGATTTAAGAAGGCTCTCAGATTTCTTCCTATTTGGCTAGCCCTCTAGTTTCAGCAGGGGCGGCCCGGGTTGCAGTTGAGCAAGGCTCGAGTCTTAAACAATAAAAGATCAAAGAAAATTTAGGGTTACCCGAAGGTCCAACCAAGTATATGATTATTATAATATTAAAACTTAATTCAGTAATTATTATCATAAATGTTTGTAGTGTAGTGGTTAAATATAGACTTTTAGTACTCAATGATTGGATTCAAATCCACTCAACATCAAATTTTAATGGTTTTTATATATAAAAACATAAATGGGGGCAAACACTTTTTTTTAGACTCAGACAATCTGTATTAGTGGGCCGGCACTGGTTTCCAGATATAATCAAATAGAATGACACCTTCTCCCTCTTTTGCAACTGGGGTAGAAACTTCACCATAAAAGGGAACAGGGATAAAAGCGACTACTTGAATATCAATATAACGACTCTCACATAAAAGTTTTTATGAATATGGTTATCTATACAAGCCTCTTTACTTGATAGAACACTGGCATTAGATAGTTCATCTAAAATAATCTTCTAGATAAGACAAGTATAGGGCAAGTTAACAGACTTTATTATGGAACTAACATAATCCCATACAACACCAAACACATGTTCTCCAAAATTAATTTAAATTCCCATTCTCACATTGTCCAAAAGTATGTACTAAATAATAAGTTTTCCAAAAAACTATACAACTAAATTCCCCCCTTGACAATAGGCTACCCTGCATGCGTTAGCCATAGTACACTTGATGATGTCATGAGGTGAAAGTCTTGATCTTCTTGTGTGGAAACATGCATTATAAACAATTCCCTATTTGGGCAACATGTGCCTAAAATGTGCCTTAGATTTGCTTTTCCATATGAACTTCCCAATGTATTAATTTTTTTCATACTATATATAATTTGTCATTTAACAATTTTCTTTTGTAATAATTCTCATTTAACATATGAAATGCTTTTAATTTGTTGATCTTCCCATATAGGACATCATATATTCTGATTTTTGAATGATATATATTAATTCGTCAACAAATGTGAAACATGTGCATCAACAATCGCCTTGTCTAGGGCATTTCTGTAATTAACCACTTGTATTTAACCCTAAATTTTCATCCTTTTGTTTTACCCATAAAATATATCATTTGAAGCGGCGGAGGTTCATCTTTGAAAATAGTATATTTGTGCACTAGTCTACATATCTACTCACCCTAATTTCTCCAATATAATCTATAAAGTCTCATCTTTTCTTTCTTTCCTCTTGAACATGAAAGCATTGCAACTGAAAATGGCTTCCAATTCAATAAGAATAAGAAGATCTAGATTGTGCGAAGACGTGAAAGATGATGATGATGAGGATGTGACAAATGCTATTATAAAGCAAGCAAAATGCCATAAACGAATAAGCGATTTACCAGATAAAATAAAAGGTACATTGTCTTTACCTCTATTTATATGGAAAAGTTATTATTTATTACATATTTTGGATTTCACTATCAAAAACACGAATTTGTGATTTTTTGTTAAGATTGCGTACATATCAATGTAGAATTAAAAGAGTAAAAAAGAAGTAGCATCATCGTGCATTGTACCTCATTTTAAAAAAGAATTTAATCATGAGTTTTGATAAATAAGTCTCATAATATGTGTTAAATTATCATTTTTTTCGAGATATATCCTAACTATTGTTACTCGTTTAAGAGTAGGAAAATTGGTCATTATTATCAAATAATTAGTATATTTGTGTTTTTGGAAAATTTAATAGGAGGAATAGTAATTGCATATACAACTTGATAATTTACGGTTATTCCAAAGAAAAAAAAATCATATCTTGATGACTCTCATCAAGATATGTAATTTTATGGTTGAGTTTCTATACACAAGATGTTTACAAGCTTAAAATTGATATTAAAAGATTGATATGGAAAATATCATGTAGAAAAATAATACATGAGAATAAAATATAACACGTCGAGATTATCATTTCTTTAAACAACTTGTTTTACATTTGATGATAAGATAGCGGATAACTTGTCTTTGCAAATGATCAGTTAATTTTGACCAACTTGTTTATGTTTACTAACCTCTCAAAGAACTAATTCAATTATTATTTAAGTTTTCCATAATACAGAGTTCGTATGGTTCCATTAGAAGTTTTCCATTAGACGGAATAATTTGCCTTGCGCCTAGTTCCGCTTAATCACCGCCTAGTTCTTTCAAATCCTGCAAATAGCTCTTAGTTCCGGTAAATCATCTAGACGTGTTTTTCAAAAAAATTGCTCGATGATCTTAGTATATTGTTAGTTTAAAAAACTGTTTAAGGAATCTTTAAAAAATATAGTTTCCAAAACTTTCCCAATTTGCGAGTAATCCGGGAGTCGAGCATCGAAAAGAAATTAGAAGGGTTCTTGGATATATATAGAAAACCACTAACCTAGCATTCTTATATTCTAAGTTTCCAGCACTATCGGAAGGTTATACATATGAGTTTATAGCATTTTCAGGGCCATGCAAAGAAACATAATGCATTGGAAACATGTTAAATGATATAGAGTTCTGTCACCCATCAACGGGAGCCGCTTTTTGGATAGTGAGTATGTTAAAACTGTAGACACATTGGTCTAATACATGAGTATGTTAGGAAAGTATATTAGAGGTAGAAAAATATACTTTTATTAAGTATATAATTATTGTTTGGTAAATGCTGTAAAAATATAATTTCCAGTAGAAATATTGTTTGGTAATTTCATTGTACTTTTATTTTTTTCCATTTTAAAAGACTATTATAACCTTCATGTTAATATATATATATATATATATATGTATATATATATATATATATATATTATCATGCATATTTATATATTAATATATGTATGTATATTTATATATAATATGTATATGTATATTTATTTATAATATATGTATATGTATATGTATATGTATATGTATATGTATATGTATATGTATATGTATATGTATATGTATATGTATATGTATATGTATATATATGCATATTTATATTTATATATTAATATATATATATATGTTTACATATTAATATATATATATATATATATATATATATATGTATGTATGTATGTATGTATGTATATGTATATATTTAAATATATATTTACTATGTATATTTATATATATATTTACTAAGTATATTTATATTATATATATATATATATGCATATTTATATATTAATATATATATATATGTGTGTGTGTGTTTATTTATATATAATAAATATATATATATATATATATATTTATGATTTTAGATAAACATTAATATTTAATTTTTTGTTCTAAGCCACATATCTAACAAACTGAATAGTAGCAAATATTTACTTTTTTTTTAACAAAAGTAACATAAATCTTACTTCTAAAAAGTATACTTTTATCAAGTTTACATTTAAAACAAGCATACTTCTTAGATATATATTTGTTACTATTGTGGGGCCCTGTGTGCATGCGCCGACTGTGCAGCCCTTGGGTCGCTTTTGTATCTAAGTAAAGCGGTTATATGTGAACTTGATTATTTAATATAATCTTGGATTTTCTAGATTTTTTATTTTTATTTTTGTACATTCATTTCTGTTTTTTTTTCTTTATGTATCTTAGTTTCTTAATTTTACAATTTTGTACCTTTGTTTCTTAAAAAAAAAACTTGGTTGCTTAATTTTTTCTTTATGGTCAATTTTCAAAACATTTTAGCTGCAAATTATTTTTGAGAGTTTGAAAAAGAAAGTCAAAATTGACCAAAAATAAAATAAAAACCAAGGTAAAATAAAATAAAAATTATGAGACCTAGATAAAAAAAAAAGGTAAACAAATGAAGAAATGGGGGTACATAAAGTATATAATCTTTTCCGTTATTTATATTTTGAAAATACTATGTGCTTTTATTTTGGCAAATCCAAACATTTTGTCTTAACTTTACCTCTTTTCCACCAGTGAGTGGGTTTTTTAATGGTTCTAAAATTTTGACCCACCGATGGGTTATGCATGACTCATGGTTGGATACTACGTGAGAAAAATTATTTGACATTTGATGGTTGACATTTGATATGAATGGGTACAGGTTGCCATTTGAAATTCTTGTAACTTGCTCGTTCAGAGTTCAAATTACTTCGTTATTGAATGCTCTATCATTTTTAAAGCCTAAAGCATACATTTTCTCTTTATCCAACATTATATCATCGAATAAAGAAAATTGCTAACCTTAAGTAAAATTATTAAAATATTTATAATCAAAATCAATGATTAAACCCATAATTCAACTAGATGCATGCTAATAGATCTAGATAAAAATACAATTATCACCTTTTCTTCTTTTTGAAAGGTCTTTAATAAATCCATAATTACTGATTAAAAATTATTATTCTCAACATCGCATAACGCTCTCTCTTGTGTATTAATATTGGTACGTACATGTATAGTTAAAAAAACACAGGTTTATGGTTCTTTGCATATATGGTTAAAAATTGAAGTACAAATCTGATTCTTTTGGAAAATTTATTCCTTATCCCCAAAATATTTTCTTCGTTAACTATTAATTAATGAAAACAATTAATACACTATTTCTTTGATAGTTTACATACCTTATATATATTACGGTAGACTTTTCTACTTTCGTATTCTTTATATCTCCATTCCTAACTATCAATCTTTTCACCTCTTCTGTTGTAGATAAATACATACTAGAAATGGAAAATGGTACTGGGATCAACTTCCATTCACAACCGGAGCCAAATATAGAAGAGGCTCCCACTCGAGGAGATGGTGTCGTACAAGAAGAAGCTCGAACTGAAGCAACAGAAAATGCGGTAACCTCATTTTTTCTGCATACATTTTTCTGTTTTCCCTACATGTACAAATGAAAAAGTTGTTTTCTTATAATGTAAAAATTAAAATTTTGTGACAGATCTTGTGGGTAAATACCAATGGAGGTGAGCATCAAGATTACCCAATAGTGCCAAACTTACCCATGGTGCAAGCAGCTCAGGTAATCGCCTGATCAATATTTGTTAGGGATCTGAAACATCCCAATTACTCAAAACTAGAAAAAAAAAAACCATAACAGTCGATGTCTATTTTACACGTGTTAGGGCTTCTTCTAGGAACACATGTCATCAAAATTAAATTTATAAAGTCTCAACCCTTCAATGTGTCTCAGTGATAGAATTTTGGAGGCTCACAATATAAATTGAGGCTCGTGGTTGATATTTTATTGTAGGGTAAGTACACAAGAGTATTTTGTAATTCTTGTTATTTGGGTTTAAAATATTATATGTTAAGAGGGTGTAGGCTACAACCTACTTTCGACACCTCTGCAGCCGGGGTTTGCTTCAAGTCGAGGGTTCAGATTAAAAGTTTTTAAAGAAAGTTGCCAAATTTTACAATCCTCTTAACTTAGGTCAAGCATTTGGCCCCATTTTCCCAACACTCTTTAGCAACGAGAGGGGGGAAATGGTGAGGGCCGGCGGCAGCTATATTTGAAAGCCTGAGCTGCTCGAGGGGTACCTCAATGATTGTTGTTAAAACTAATAAAGATTGCTTTAATATAAGCCCTAAAATCAAGAACTATGATCCACACTTTATTTTGGTGGTATTATCCCAAGTATCATTTGCAGTCCAATTCTATGTTTGTTTACAAATTATGCACTTGATAGTAGTGATCGATAAATCATCAATTATCATTTTATCCTTTTACCATTTCTCGATGCATTATATATATATGCTCCTTCGAAAACCCATTATAACTACTTTAGGGCTTGTAGTCTTATAAATAGGTCATGTGTGTAGACTTCAATCTTCTTCAATAAAACAAAATAAAAAAAATAAAATTATATGCTCTTTTAGAAGTTAAGGTTTTGTAGAAGGCCGAATGAGAGGAAAGAATACGATAAGGTGAAATGAACTATACAAAGAAGGAAACTTAGGAAATTTTTGGCCAACTTTCCAAATATTTTTTGATAAATCTATTCACAGAATTGCTGTAAATATTATCCACCTGTTAAATAACATTGTGGTGTGAATTAATTAATAAAGGATTGTTTAGAAGTCAATATTCAACTGAGAAGAAACGAGGAGGATGCTGGAGAAGGACTACTGATATTGCACACAATGCAAGAGGTATACATTTTAACATAATTGATAGATGATGTACCGACTAAAACAAACAACCATGCACTCTACAAAGATTTAGGGTCCGTTTGGTATCAAAAAATCTGATTTTTAAAATCCAAAAATCTAAAAATCCAGCAAAAAGATGAATTCTGGATTTTTGGATTTTTTGGATTATTTTAACTAAAAATCTGGATTTAGAATCAAAAAAATCATAGTAACCAAACAACTATTAAAAAAATATGGATTTTCAAAATACAAAAATTCAAAAATCACCCAAAAATATCTGATACCAAACCCACCCTTATTGGATAACTTTCTAATGGTTAAAAGATTGTGACTACAGATTTTTTCAAAATAATAATTTGCTTGAATATATACCTATATATTATATATATTAGTCTAATTTAATGGTTAAACCGGTTCACCTAATATTGGAGATTATACATATTAGGAAAAAAAAAAGATGCTACAAAAACCTCTTGTATTGTTCATGCAGGTTCCAAATGGAATAGACTTGCTAACAATAGCAGCATCGTTACTATCTAGTGCGGTGGCACCAGAAATAGGTTCAAGTACTACGGTTGTAGTCTGATGGGTTCGACGGCGGAGCCCGTTTATTTATTTATGGCTTAGACTATTTAGCTCTTTCTTTTTTATTATTGTTGAGACTTGTTTCTTTTCTCAGTTTTATTATTCGTAATTACGTACGGCCTCCGGGTATTTCCTAATTGCGAAAGTGTCCGAATGGGCTTTTCCTTCAATACTTTGATACATTCACTGTTAGGGTTATGTATGAATAAGAAAGAAGTTTTGAGCCTGCATTGATACTAGTTATCTATAGCATATTAATTGGTAGTATTGAACCAGTTTTAAGTAAAGGATTGTATCGTTGAACAATCCCGGTTGTGGCCCTTCCATCATTTGGTATCCATAGCTATAGATCCATATTTAGGGATTTTTTTTTCTCCTATATCATGACAAATAGAGAGAAATTCGAACAAATTAAGGGAACAATTAGAGACTTACAAACTTCTAATTCGAGAATTGAAGAGTTCATACAATTTATATTCGGACGCACAATGCAAGAGGTATACATTTAACATAATTGATAGATGATGTACCGACTAAAACGAACAACCATGCACCCTACAAAGATTTATTGGATAACTTTCTAACGGTTAAAAAGTCGTGACTACAGATTTTTTCAAAGTATTAACTTGTATGAATATGTATATATTAGTCTAATTTAATGTTTAACCAGTCCACATAAGAAATGGAGATTATATTAGAAAAAATAATGCTATAAAAACATCTCGTAATGTGCATACACATTCTAAATGGAATACGCTTACTAACCACTCAACCGTGACTCGATACCGCTTTTTTTAAGTCATATGTAATAGACGTTGTATACGCAATGTTTTATTCAGCAAAAAACATAAATGTGATAGGACAAATTTTGTTTAACGACAAATTTCTTGCTGTCTACTCGTTTTGGACTTTTGTCCTTTTTTTTTTTGGTATCATTTATAATCTCTTATGTTACAGCTTGTACTTGTTTCTTATATAATAAAGAAACTATAATATGTTGTTTCTACATCTCTTTTTTCGTATAAATTATTGTTTTAATAACAAAGTACCCAACAATTTTAAACCATATTCTTTTATTTTGTTATACGTTGTTACAATAATTTTTGTTTATGGATTAGCAAAAAATTATTTCCGTCTTTAAGATGATTTTTTAGAAAATCATTTTCTAAGAAAATTTTAATTTTAAGAAATTGGTGTTTCTGGTTATATTGTCGAAGGAGTTTTATAACTTATCTATGTGTATACTATTCTTTAGGAATGAAGGGTTAGTATGACTATGGGTTTCATAGCAATCCCATAATTTACAATAATCTGATTTTTTTTTCTATAATATTTTTTCGATTAATTTTAAAAGAGTATTCCGGCAACCACTTAAATTTTATTTTCGGCAAGCTCTTCAATTTTATTTTCGACAAGCTCTCCCAAAATTATATATTATATTTGTAATTACATATTGAATGATTATATTTTGTACAAATCAATATGCAAAAGGTTATAATTTTAAATCAATATCAAAACCTGAATTTATAATTATTCAAATCATTGTTACTAAAACAACAAAAAAATAGAACTCTCAAAATTAAGATTAAGTATTTTTGTATTTATTACAAAAATAATATATGTAACAAAATCATGAATATATCAATTTGCAGAAAACGATAAAGTTATGAATCTACAAAAGAAAAATTATTTTTTATCAATATTTTGTTTATAAATTATGAAATTTGGCAAGAATAAATTATAAATTCCGTAAATATTTCTTTAAAATCTTTATGATTTGAGCGAATGAAGACATAAAATAATAACATTGTAGCTTTATTTACTGGATTTTTTTAAAATTTAAGTGTTAAATACTATAAGTTTGACTCTTTAGGTTCTTTTTATTAATTATATTTTTTAGGTGTTTTTTTTAGTTTATTAAAAAAAATTAGGATATATTTTTTTTAATAACCCACTTATTAATTATCTAGCCAAAAAAATCGATCAGATAGATGACGGTCTAAAAATATATTTGAAAAAAACATTCTATAAAAGCGTGATTTTTTTTTTTAAAAAGTGAAAATTTTCAATACACACTGAGGGAAGAAAATTTGGACGACACTAGTTTTGACAGCCCAAAGTTATTGTACTTGTTTTGGCCTCTGATATTCTTGTGTATATGTATAATGTTATACACTTTATATTTATTTAATATATGTGTGAGCATTGGTTCATATTTGATATGCTTACACGTGTTTAATATAAACTAGCTATATTACCCTTATTAAAAGCATAATTAAATTCATTTATGACGATAGAATATCTCATATTAAATGGTAAAACTGTCACATTATTATGTTTATTTTCTTTTATGTTCTCTTTTTTATTTTAATATTATTTAAATGTTAAAATAATAAATTTGTTATTTTTTAATTAACAAATTGAGAAAGTGGATAATTATTTTGGTACAACACAATAAGAAATAATGGATACTTAAAAAGTGACGGAGCGAGTATGTGTTTACTTTTGTTTTCAACTCTCCAAATACATATGGCCTTGCACGAATGTTAGTAAAACCAATTACTATGAGATATTCCTATTACTACTATGAGATACTCCTAGCTCCAAATAACTGGTTTTAGAATCTTACAATTGAGGTTATGAGTTTTGTGGCGTTAAAAGGGTTTGATTTGCGATACTTGCATGTATGTTAGTGTATTGATTGCTATGTTGTCTCATGAGTTGTAAAGAGTTTTTTTTTTTTTTTTTTTTTGGAAGGTACGAATATCATATAAACAAAAATAGCCTTACAAGCACAAGACGCTAGTTAAGGATGAAACAGAGTTAACAGCAGCATTACATCGCAGAAGAGCTAGTAAATGAAACAATGTAAACATAGGCAACACTATCTAAATCTACTAGTACACCAGATGAATCTTAGAAAAGAGCTCAGCAAACCTCTAATCTTGGAAATAACGACCAATAAAACAGACTTAAACAACCTGATCCTATTAATAATCATGTAGGAATTGGCTACTTTTCTGCTAGAGCAACCAAACTTGTTCTTTTCTCGCCAGTTAAAACTTAAGCAAAACCACCCTACTAACGCACCTAACGAGTTAGCCTCACCAATAATAAACTTGTCATTAAAAAATATATGGCAACTAACTCTAAGGCACATTAAGTAGTGTTGACACTCACTTCTCACAAGATTCGGCATCGTAATAAATTTGCCTCTAATCCTGTCCATACAACCTGCTGTTGTGTAGTATCTCCTGCCATCTCTCGCTTTAGCCATTTTTTTTTTTGCCGTTCTTGCACTCTCGTCCAAGCAAAAATTCTGAAAAAGTAAGAGAACAGACAGCAGTACCCCACATAGCAAGAGGTAAAACAAACTTCGCAAATTTTGTAAATAACCAAGATATTACCAACAGTAAAGACAATCTCATTCTCATGATCACACCAATAATCCAAAGAGCAATCAGCAAGAACACCATTAACAAATGGAAGGCAACACAACCACCCATACAACACCAGAGACAATCTCATTTAAAAATAGTATCTTTAATGTTACATGTATTAGAAATGAAGGAGTTCCTCCTATTAAGAGGAATATTCCTCTTTTTCTTCATCTTGGCTTTAATGTATAAATCAATTTGGAGAATGATAGAGCCAATATCAGTGCTAGCCTTGCCATGCTTCCTATCATTTCTTTCTTTCCAAAGGAAGTAGATAGAGTAAGAGAAAATAAGCTTACCAATGGTGGTAGGTAACTTTTTACCTTTGAACATTTTAGTGGCCCAAACGATCCATTAATCCCAATTGTTACAAAGACCAGAGAAACCAACTTTATAGAGCAAATTATGAAGTACTCTAGTGGAGTAAAAACACTTAAAGAACAAATGGTCAAAGTCCTCTAAATGATAATTGCACAAATAACAATTAGTAGTAAGATTTGGGTACCAAAGACTAATTTTGTCATTAGTAGAAAGCCTTTTCAACACAGCTTGCCACATGATAACACCACACACTTTGGGATTTGGTTGCTAAAGCAAACAATTTTGGCCCAAGACACTTTGTTCTTTTTAGCCCTCATAAAGTTCCGCATAGAGCCAACAGTGTAGCCTTTGTCATCTAATGTCCAAGCAATGTGATCCTCGCTATTAGAGTAAATTTTAGGGTGATTTAAGCCCTTGATTTGAATAACATTACTACTATAAGATACTCCTAGTCCATAACCCAAAGTGTAACTGGTTTTAGAATCTTACAATTGAGATTATGAGTTTTGTGGCGTTAAAAGGGTTTGGTTTGCCATACTTGCATGTATGTTAGTTTATTGATTGCTATGTTGTCTCATGAGTTGTAAAGAGTTACATCACAATAATTTGATATTGGTTAAAATGTATGAGTGATTTATTGGTTCTTACATTTTAAGACCTGTCTTATAAGTATTCTTGGATATAGAAGCAAGTTAATTAATAGAAAGCAATTGGTGTCTATGACCTTACCTAGGTACGATCCAGTTTCAAAGTACACAACCGTTCGTCAACAGTAACCCTTACGTTAAATATTATGGCCAATTTAAAAAAACATCCCCCTCCACAACTATACATAGGGGTGGAGCCATAATTTTGGTTGAGCGGGGTCACATTAATAAATATACCAAGTCGGATTTTTTTTTCTATAATAAGTAGAACATAAGCATACGGATGTATTTTTGTAACTAGAACTCATATATTTTGTTCTGTAACCAAAAAACTAAAGTTGTAGAACTTTTTCATGAACATGTCTTCAATAAAAGAAATACTATGCTTGAAGGTCTTAACAAGATATTTGATTGATGGTGTTAAATACAAAAAATCGATCCAATAAAAAAGTTGGTTATTGATCATACATGTATTAGACCAATACCAAAAATCAAATGAACACCAAATTACGAACAATGCCCGGATAATCTTTTGGTGGTAAATTATCTTGTTTTACAAAGTAGAAGCTATACCAATCACTTATTTGTATAATGCACTAATAGTTTATTATACAAAAAGTAAACCACTTATTAATTTATCAAAAAAGTTACATAATACTTATAAATAAAACTAGTGGCTTTGGCTTTGGTCACTTCCACCTAAAGGTATACTCAAGTTAAATACGGATGGTTCCTCTTTTGGGAATTCTGGTCTTGCGGGGAGTGGTGGAATCATTAGTGATGAATTTGATAATATGCTTTTTACTTTTTTTTATCATTTAGGTAAATAAACTAATACATTTGCTGAATTAAATGCTTTGTATATTGGCTTACAAATCTGTTTTTATTTAGAGATAAGTAATGTTGGCATTGAAACGGATTCATTGCTTATTAATAACTGGTGGAATAACAATATCAAACCTCCATTAAGATACACTAATACGTGAGAGGATATTAGTCAATTGAGAACTTATTTTACTAATAATCTGTCATATTTATAGGGAGAGAAAAAATGTGGCTGATAGTCTTGCTAAAATGAGATCCAACAAAGTTAATAACACATTTATGCAGGTTAATGATTTGCCTAATTTGACTTATGCAGCTCATATAATGGATCTTCAAGTAAGACCGGCTATTAGAATGATGACTTAATGACTGTAAATAGGTTATTCTCGTGGCTCATTTCTTGTTGTTTATAGATTTTCCTTTTACAAATGATGGCAATATATGCAAAAACCGCATTTTATTTTTGTTTGTATGAGTTACACAGATATGATATGTGGGTTGTTAGAATGACTGGAAATATGGTTAATTGATGGTTTTGAGCTTTGTTAAGTTTGCTAAGCTGAATGTATAGTTAGTATGCATTTAGGCTAATTTGGTGTAACTTTAGTCTCGTAATTTGCTAACTGTGGTTCAGTTAGTTGTATTCTCGGTCTAGAAGTTTTATTTTGTAATTTGGTTTTTATTACTTATTGTAAATTTGGGTAAGATCCCATTTGTTAATTAAGGAAAGTTGACTTGTTTGATTAGGAAAACATTTACCAGTAAAATCTTATTTCAAAAAAGTTGCACCAAATTTATTTTATAAAAATAAAAAGCTTTAGAATATAATCATTGAAAAATAGCCAATATTGGTAAGTTATCATGTTATGGAAGTTGATGAATAAAACCTAAACTAATCCTATAATATTTGTTATTTAAAATTTAGTTTATGAGTAACAAAAAGGGAGCGAAAAATATAAAAAGTTAATCATTTGCGGCTATTTTATCCTGGAAAGACTTACAAAAGTCTTTCTGTCCTTTTCTTCCCTAAGAATAAGAAAGTTTTTTTTTTTTTCAAAAAAAAGGTCTTCTTTTTTTTAATTATTATTATTAAAGACTTTAGAACAATACCACTTATTATTATTAAATTTCCCGCGTCAATACGTGTAAACGTGTACAATTAAATCCATCGCATCTGTTGCCCTAGAGACATATATATCCAATCTCAACCGCACATTCCAACTCACTATTGAATCGTACGGTCAAATTTCAAAGGACACAACTCTTGCCCTAACCGCCCATCTAAAAAACACCCATCCACAACAATATATATACATACACATAATGAATGAATCTTCAGCTCAGTGAAAAAATGTCCAACCCTGGGGAAGAGAATCCTCCTCCCAACCAACAAAACCCTCAGCCCGATGATGAAGCCACGTCGAGGCCAAGGCGAAGGGCAAGGTCCCCGCGTAACACGCAGTTGACCCCTGCGGTTGGACCGAGGGCCTTAGCAAGGCGACCGATGCAGATCAGTTTTGAGCATCTACAAGGAGCACTAGGTCCTGCGCCACAACAAGTTCCTCAACTAAGGTCAAGGGCACCTTCAAGGGCGCTTCTCCTACCGCCCGAGTTAGGGTTGAGTTACGATTGGATATGCGCTATCTGTAGGGATGGTTTTCTCACTGCAAAGGCGTTGGTGGACATATGGGCCTTCACAAGGACCGTAACTGGAAGGGTATCCATCCCCCTCCGGAACTTTGCAAGCCTCAAGGGCTAGGAGTTCTCGCTGATCTGTCCTCGAAAAAGGATTACGATCCTGTTAAGAGGGATGATAGGATTCTCCCTCATCTTATCGGTATTGGAGGTGGTGTAACTGTTGGCGGTGGCAGCGGAGGGATGTCACAGAGTATTTTTCCTTGGGTTCCATCTCACAACCCGAGTTATCAAGGGGCATTGGGAAGCGGAGAGAACGACGGGTCGAAAGAAGAGAGGAGTCTAGGGAAAAGGCCTATGTGGGCAAGGGAGGAGGAACAGCCCTTGAGGAGATCAAAACGTATCTGTGTAGCGGAAGTTCCTGATCTGAATGTGACTCCTCCACAGCCTGATGAGTCGGGGCTTGAAGACCAAGCAAGAAATGACGCACCACAGGTTGAGAATGTGCATGATGTTGAAAAAGGAGAGGACAGTAGCATACCACAGGCTGAGCCCGAGACTGCTCAAAAAGGAATAGAGGACGCACCGCAGGCTGAGCCCGAAGCTATGGTAGAAGAAAGGGAGGATGCACCACGGGCTGAGTCCAAGGTTGTTCAAGAAGCAAAAGAGGACGTACCACAGGCTGAGCCCGAGGCTGTACAAGAGGTAAGAGAGGATGCATCGCAAATTGAGCCCGAGGCTGTAGTAGAAGAAGCAGTAGACGGTGATAATGTACTATATGATGAGTCCGTTCATGAAGAGCCCCGAGCCCGAGCTCAAAGAACAAGGCAAGGAGGAATGTAATTCACCGGATAATAAGCCCGAGACCAACGAAAAAGAAAAAGAAGAGGGAAGCAATGCCCAATGCGACGGTGAAGAAAAGGAAGGTGGTCATGGAGATCATGATGAGTAATCTTGTTATCACCCGGGTCTATTTCTCATTGCTTTGGTTTTCTTTTTTTGAGACAATTTTATTTGCCTGCTTAATTACATTTTTTTGAGTTCGCAGCCATTTGTTTTGTTTTGTGGAAATTCTACTTTTTTTTAACAGTATCACATGTTTGGAAGAATGAATTGTGGTTTTTTACATTTGCTCTGGACGAGATGAAATGACCCGGATATTTTCTTGTTTTTTAATTCGATGTTCACTAGTTCCTGCAACTTAAAATTATGCCGTGAGTTTACATACTTATTTTTAGCAGTTTATCTTTGTTTTTTTGTTTCTTTTGATCTCTCTTTTCCAGTTTTCCTGCATTCTCTTCATTAGGCTATTTGGGTTAAAAATTCTTCATTTTTTGGGATTTCTTAATTTTGGAATATGGCGTAATCTTTATTAACTTCAGTTTTCTGATCTACTTTCGTTCCTTTTTTTCTGTGTGTAACTCTCCATCTGCAAACATTAATTTATACAAACTAGTGGTTCACAACACATTAAAGGTTACATATTATAGTTTCGTTACATGATGGCTTCTATTTCTTGTTGTTCTGAGTTTAAAATATTAATTTATTTTGAGACAATATTGTTCACTGCAGTAGGTACATTTTTCCAGTTCACAGCGATTTGTTTTGTTATGCGGAATTTCCATATTTTCAACATTATTGCATGTAATTTGCTGGATGAATTGAAATGATATTGATAATTTCTTTTTTATTGTTTTATGTTCATTAGCTTCTGCAAATTTTAAAAAAAATGCCACGAGTTTACATATTTTATTTTTATTATTTTATCCTTGTCAAGTTTAATCTGTCATTGTTCATATGTTTCTCTTTTCCTGCATCCTCTTCATTATCTGTAGAGGCTATTTGGGTTAAAAGTACTTCATTTTTGGGGATGTCTAAAATTTGGGGAAATATATTAAACTTTAGTTTTCTGGTTTATTGCCCTGAATTTTCTCTTACTTTCGACCCTTTGCTTAATTCTTTCCCTCCGCAAACATCAAATTATACAAACTAATGTTCCAAATGGTTGGACATTAGTTTCGTACTTTCGCTAAATATTACTTTTTTTGTGTTTTGTATCTAGTTATTCAACTTCCAATTTTTTTTTATTGGAGTCATATTCTTGTGTACTGATCGGTTTTCTTGACAATATATCTTTCTTTATTTTGTTGTATTTTTACTGAAATTATTTAATTAACTCTCAGTATTCTATATCAATGGAATTACTAGAAAATTGTACAAATTACCAAAATGTTTATTCCATAAGAAAAACTATCAGTTTTCAATCATTGTTAATTTATATAAAAATAGTTGAGTGACATATATTGTTTCGGGAAAAAGATTCAATGGAGCAATTTATTTATATGAAAATAGTTGAGGATTCTTATCTGATGATTAATTTACTCTTTGCTTCAGCAAATAAGTTGATGAATAAGAAAACGAAAACGAACAGAATAAATAAAAAGTGGTCAGTCACAACTTGAAAGTGGTGATTATTGAGTAATCTTTTCATACTATCATATTCTCCAACTCTAATCTAGATCACGGGTTCTTCATCATCAGTTACTTTTGTTTTCAGACTAGATTTAAGGTTTTTCTTTCTAGATAGGGATTCCCACTGTCAAATCCATCCTAAATATCACATTTAATTATTAGGGTTCCTCCTACCCTTCCCATATTCTCATCCCTGTGTTTTTTGCCTTTAATTCATCTATGAATACAAGTTTTTGGGGTTGTCGAACCCATGTTGTATAACGATGATATTATATGGGGTAAGTTGCATCCTAGATTGATTTAGTTGTAAGATTTTGATCCCATTTTGCATAACTCTCATGTTAATAGTTCCTTGCTAGCAAAATTATTTATTCCTCCTCATGAAATTAGTGATGGATTCATGCCTTTGCAGACTTGCAGCATACATTGGTGTCACAAAGCTGATTTACGCAGGAACCTTTAAAATTGTGGTAATTAGGAATCATATTAATTCTGGTTGAGATCTATCTATTATATTAATTAGGAATCATATTGGTCTAATTAACCATAGACACATAATAATTAAACTTATAGTGAATAATATTTTAAAAGTGAATGGATTTAATAGAATGTTTTTATTTTTAGATTTTTTAAAAGGCGTATTGATTTTTTTACTGTATCTCCTTTTACCTCTAGCTTTTTTAAATTAGTCAGACAAGAAAATATGAAATTTAGAACAAGATAGTGTGGCCCTTAATTGTATCAACCCAAAAAAAGGTATACCGGAACAAGACGTATGTGCACATACAAAAAGCTATTTCGTTATATAGATCATACATATATATGAACTACTAAATATAAAACTTTACACTCAAATTCAAATTTAATACCTTTTTTACCAAGTTTAACCGCAATTCTCAAAGTTGAAGTAGTGTCCAACTCTTTCTTTCAAGTTCATGATAAGATTGCTATAATAGGGTTTGTGTTATAGTACGGTGTTTGTGATTCCGTTCGGTTTGTTTTTTTTAAGAAAATATGAATCAAACTTATTATAACTAATCGGTTTGGTTAGCTTCGGTTTAGATCAAAATAAATTTTGAAACAGAACCAAACTGATCCGTAGGTTTGAACTTTAACTTAAAAAGCATAAAATTTTAAAACACGGCTAGCTTGATACACTTTCAACTAATATTGTAATTCAAACTCAATTAGAACACACACAAAAAGTAACAACTAATTAAAGATAGTTTGAACATATAATATATTTTTGTATATAGAAAGAGCAAGTGAACATTATATTCCAAATTATCAAGAATTAATTATATATGTATAGTCCGTTTAATCGGTTAGGTTTATATTCATGCTCATAAGTGATGGGTCTTCTTTTACCACAATATATATAAGACCCTTCTGTCAAGATTCATGTTAACTTTGTAGGGTGATGTTACGCACACAATTTACATACAACTCTCACACTCGCTATTTAATGAAATACATATTTATCTGTTCAAATATACATAAAATACAATTTATAATTTGATCAACCAAAATATAAATATTCAACATAATAAAAACTCAATATATTAAAAACTCAAATAAAAATATATTAAAACCCTAGTTGATCTCATCCTAAATTTAAATATTAATTAAAAACAAAAAAAAATTATTAAATATAGTACACTAAATTTATATATATAACTCACACACTCTATAGATGTATATTTGGAGAAATAAAAATGTATTTTTTAACAAAAATATATTATTATATATGTAAGTGAGTGTGGAATAAATATAAGCGAGTGTGTTAAAGGAGTGACAAATTTGTTAGAGTCGATACAGGCGAATACAAAGAAAGACAGAAATACTAAACCGAGCACACACTCTTTGATAACGGAGTTCACCCAAATTGGCTACGTCTCCGGGCCGCTATACGTGACACTTATATACAAGATATTGGAGCATATAAATAGAACCCTTAGTGGGTCATATTACAATTCCAAGTGATGTGGGATAATTAGAAAACATGGTCAAACCGCATTTGGCTCCACAACTCAACAATCTCCCACTTGGAGTCAAATGTCGAGTGCTTCAAAAAAACTCCAATTAACCCCGACCACCGAATTCACTGTGCTCCACCGAGCAGAATGCTCCCATCGGTATCCTACTATATTAATTGATACTCTGCCGTCATCGGCGAGTTTCATTCTTCCAGTATAGCGGCGACCCTGAGCCTCAAGCTCGGAGCCCTACTGAGGTTGCACACAGCCTCAGTTTGTCGATTGTAACAGTCTTCGTTAGCATATCGGCGGGGTTCTTAGCGCCCTCAATCTTTTCTAGCGCGAAGATTCCATCTTCCAGAACAGCCCGGATAAAATGGTAACGAATCTGTATGTGCTTGGTGCGTGAATGGAATACAGGGTTCTTAGCTAGCTGAACTGCACTTTGACTATCATAGTGCAGAACTCCCTTGTCGGTTTTCTGACCGAGCTCCTTTAAGAAACCTTGCAACCAAATCATCTCTTTGCTTGCTTCCGTCATCACGACGTACTCAGCCTCTGTGGTCGACAATGCAACAATCTTTTGCAGCTTCGATGTCCAACTCACAGCAGTACCACCGTAGGTACAAACACATCCCGTTGTGCTCTTTCGGCTGTCCAGATCACCGGCCATGTCAGCATCCACATAGCCGTGCAGGCCTTCCGAGGTCTTCCGGAAACATAATGTCAAACTCACGGTACCTGAGAGATATCTCAATATCCACTTCACAGCTTCCCAATGGTGCTTGCCCGGGTTACTCATGTAACGACTGACAACTCCCACTGCATGGGCAATGTCCGGTCTTGTACACACCATAGCGTACATCAGGCTACCAATTGCTGAAGCACAGGGTATGTTCGACATACGATCCTTTCCTTCCTCATCCAAGGGTGATTGTTCATTCGACAAGCTAAAGTGTGCGGCTAGCGGTGAGCCTACAGCTTTGGCATCACTCATGCTAAATCGTGCCAACACTTTCTTCACATACTCGGCTTGCGACAGAAACAGGGACCCATCCCTTCCACGAGATATCCTCATACCGAGGATCTGATTTGCGGCACCCAAATCTTTCATCTCGAACTGTTTCGCCAACTGTTGCTTGACCTTGTTAATCTCAACAAGGCTCGACCCGGCGAGCAACATGTCATCTACGTACAACAGTAGTATGGCACACGAAGAGTTCGCAAATCTCTTCACGAAACAGCAGTGATCACTATCACTTCTTTCGAACCCGGTATCCGCCATGAAACTGTCAAACTTCTTATACCACTGCCGTGGTGCTTGTTTTAGCCCGTACAAGCTCTTCCTCAGTTTGCAGACCAGTTTCTCTTTTCCTTTTTCGACAAACCCTTCAGGTTGGAGCATGTAAATTTCTTCATCAAGATCTCCATGGAGAAAGACAGTTTTCACATCTAACTGCTCAAGATGAAGACTCGCATTTACAACAATGCTCAACAATAGCCGAATAGTCGTCAACTTTACGACTGGTGAAAAGATCTCGGTGTAGTCAATTCCTGCCTTTTGCTGGAACCCTTTGACTACTAGGCGTGCCTTATACCGTTTCGTGCCGTCTTGTTCCTCCTTCAGTCGGAACACCCATTTATTGCTCAGTGCCCTCTTCCCATTGGGCAGTTCGGCTAACTGCCAAGTCACATTCTTCTCGAGCGACTTCATCTCATCCTTCATCGCGAGCTCCCACTTGCTCGAGTCTTTCAGCTCCAGAGCTTCTTCTCTACTTTCGGGCTCTCCTGCATCACTGAGCAATATGTAATGCAGGGAAGGAGAGTATCGGGCAGGAGGTCTCCTCATGCGATGACCTCGGCCTAATTCAGGTCGGGGAGTTTGGGGCAGCTCCTCGGCCTCTTCAGCCTCTGCTGGTGGGTTGTCGAGCACCACTGGCTCATCTTCAGTGTCATTTTCCAAGTCCAATCTTGGAAACGCATTCATGTCGACCATACCACTTTCCTCGGACGGGAGCGCTTGTTCTTCCACATTTTGTCGATCTTTGTACAAAATGCTTTCGTTGAAGATGACATCTTTACTGCGAATGATCCTCTTTGCTTGACCATCCCAAAAGCAATATCCAAACTCAGCTCCACCGTACCCCACAAAGTAACACACTTTGGATTTCGAGTCAAGCTTGGTACGTTCATTTATGTCGACATGGATATATGACAGACAACCGAACACTCGCAAGTGTTCATACGAGATAGGCTTTCCTATCCATACCTCCTCGGGAATCCTCCTTTCTAGGGGCACTGAGGGTCCGCGGTTAATGAGATAAACCGCCGTGCTTACTGCATGTGCCCACAAGGCTTTGGGTAACCCACTTTGCAGTCTCATACTCCTAGCACGCTCATTGATTGTTCGGTTCATGCGCTCGGCCACGCCATTTTGCTGTGGCGTTCTTCGGATGGTCTTCTCCATTCGAATGCCTCTTTGAGCACAGAACTCTACGAACTTCGCATCAATGTACTCTCCGCCGTTATCAGACCTCAAACATTTGAGCTTATTCCCGGTCTCTAGTTCGACCATGGCCTTCCATTCTTGAAATTTCTTAAACACCTCAGACTTGTGTTTCAAGAAATAGACCCATGTTTTCCTCGTCGAATCATCGATAAAGGTCACGTAGTACTGAGCTCCTCCCAGTGAGGTTACTGGAGATGGTCCCCATACGTCTGAGTGGACCAGTGCTAGCTTCTCCTCCTTGGGAGCTTTTCCACCCTTCCGGAAGCTTACTTTCTTCTGCTTCCCGAAGATGCAACCTTCGCACATGTCGAGGTTGACAGACTTCAAGCCTGGAAGTTTGCTGTCTTTCGCTAACACCTTCATCCCCTTCTCACTCATGTGACCCAACCGTCGATGCCACAGTTCAGAGCAGTCTTGCGACACAGTTGCCGCTACTGTACACTCCTCATCGGTCGTCATGTACAGCGTACCGACCTTACTCCCTCGGGCTATCACCATAGCTCCTCGTGAAACTTTCCAAGCTCCACAGCTGAACGAAATGGAGTGCCTTTCGGCATCGAGTTGACCTACTGAGATCAGATTCTTGGTCAACCTCGGGACATGCCTCACTTTCGTCAGCTTCCATACCGATCCATTTGGAATGCGAATCTTCACATCGCCCATTCCAACAACCTCCAACGCTTCTCCGTCGGCTAGATACACTTTACCGAAATTACCCGCAGTGTAATTTTCGAATAAATCCTTCTGAGAGGTTGTGTGAAATGATGCCCCAGAGTCTAGAATCCACGATTCTATATTTCTCTGCTCGGCAAGCATTAAACAGTCACCCGAATCCTCGTCGCTCGCAATATTAACCACGTGATCATGGCCGGTACTCTTCTTCGGCTGCTTGCACTCATGACTGAAGTGCCCCATACCCTGGCAGTTATAGCATCGAATATTCTTCTTACTTCTATCGCTATCTTTGCCACCTCGGCTTTGCCCTCTTCTACCTCGGGATTGCGAACGTCCCCTAACGTCCCATACCCTGGCCTTACCCCGGTCTCTTGAACCCATGTTCAAGGCTGCTCCATCACTTGAGCATTCACCCATATCTAATCTCCTGAGTTCCTCAGCGAGTATTTGATCTCGGATGCCGTTGTAAGTCAGTTTATCCTTTCCAATTGAGTTGCTAACAGCAGCTCGCATGAATTCACAACTGTTCGGTAAAGATGCTAGCAGTATAAGGGCTCTCACTTCGTCTTCAAAAGTTATCTCCACCACATCTAACTGATTTACGGTGTCGATGAACTTGTTCACGTGACTCGCGACAGGTGTCCCCTCAGCCATGCGTAGGTTGAACAACTTACGCATGAGATGTACCTTGTTGTTCGCGGATGGTTTCTCATACATGTCGGTGAGGATCTTCATCATCCCCATCGTCGTCGTCTCTCTTGCGACGTTATGTGCTACACTCCTAGATAGTGTTAGGCGGATCACTCCCAACACTTGACGGTCTAAGAGTTTCCACGCCTCCTCGGTGGTCGTGGTCGGCCTTTCCTCAAGGAGAAGAGGCTGATGCATCTTCCTCCCGTAGAGGTAGTCCTCTATTTGCATTCTCCAGAATGCGAAGTCCTTCCCGTCGAACTTCTCAATCCCGTGTGCGGCTCTGTCTTCTTTCGCCATTGATCTTCCTCCCGATCTTCGATCTTAGTTCTGCGAACCTCGGGCTCTGATACCACTTGTTAGGGTCGATACAGACGAACACAAAGAAAGACAGAAATACTAAACCGAGTACACACTCTTTGATAACGGAGTTCACCCAAATTGGCTACGTCTCCGGGCCGCTATACGTGACACTTATATATATTAAGAGGATTACAATCGTAATCTAGCTTAGTTACAAGCTATGGTTCTCTCGCAAATAGAACTCTCTCTTTATAATATAGAGGTGTTGAGTAAAGGTGTAATTAAAATACAAGATATTGGAGCATATAAATAGAACCCTTAGTGGGTCATATTACAATTCCAAGTGACGTGGGATAATTAGAAAACATGATCAAAGCACATTTGGCTCCACAACTCAACAAAATTTATGTAAATATCTTTTTCGTACCTTTTATATTAAGTACTAATTAATTATTTGACCCATCAAATAATGGAGTTATTAATGGAAGGGTGACGCTAGTGACGATCTAAACAGCTCAAGGATATAATTAAAAAAGATACTCTGAAAAAAAGATGATAAAACACGAAAACTCATATTCTTTTTATTTATTTATTTAAAAATGACATCTATAAATAGCAGTATAGCACCTTATTACCCTAGTTTAATTAACAGCTCACTTTTATTTTTTATTCTCTCGCTTCTAGTCGATATGTCTTCTTTGGCACAAGAATTCAAAGGTCTTTCCGACCATGATAAAAAAATTATACTATGGGGGACATTATGTGTTGGAGTAAAATTGACAAAGAATTGCGCTATTATATATATGCCAATACCTTATTTATAAGGAAACATGATCGCATGCACGTAAAAATGACGAAATTTAGCAACTACAAACAATCCTATATCAGCTGTAGGTAGGTAAAAAAGACTAACAAAACTGAAATCAACAGGATAGAAAGCTTAAAACATTAGATAAACAACTGTATAATGCTCGATAACTTCAAAAGCAAAGTGGATATCAATATATCATCAATACATTAACTGAAAAAAAGTGTGGACACCGAGTATTTTGAAAATTTTAACAATCGGGGACGGAACTAGTGGGGGGCAAGGGGATGCATCCGTCACCCCAAAAAAATAAAAATATTTTTTTTATATAGAAAATTTCTGAGATTTAAGATTTTATACATTAATAGCTCCTAAATAAATAAATAGTAACTTAGTTTAAATGGTAAATATAAAGTTTTTATGTCAGACCGTTCCTAGTTCGAATCTTCTTGCTATTTTTTACTCTCTATTTAATTAGCATTATATTACTATTTTACTTCTCCATTAATTAATTACATTTTTAAAATACTATTACAAGGTTTTATAAATACATGTTTTTGTGTAGTTTCATAATCATATTACAATAAAGTTTAAACTAATAAATTCGTATGTGTAGTCAATTTTTCTGTATCGTTTGAAATTTTTAGATCAATAGACAAGTCACCTAAATTTTAATCTCCAGGTTTTTTATACCGTTTATTGTTATTGTACTAACAAAAAAAATTCAACGTTTTAAATTTTTAAATCAATGGACAAGTCAGCTAAGTTTTAAGTTTCAGGGTTTTTTTAGTTTTTTATACCGTTTATTGTTATTGTACTAAAAAAAAATATTAACGGCCCCCAAAACTGAATCCTAGTTCTGCCACTGTTAACAATGAAGCTAAAACTGCAAAAGAAAACAGTTTAAAGCCTAATGAACCAGTAAAAAAGCTAAGAGAACATAATTATTGTTTTATTTTTTAGGCTATACTTCCAAATTTACCCTTGTTCATTTCCTCTTTGAACTGTTGTAGTGAAAAATAAGAGAAACCCTAACAAGCAGCTCTATGTAATTCTTTTGTGAACTTATGAAATGTAACCAGGGCCGGTCTTAAGGAATGCAGATAGTCCGAGTGAACTAGGCATTCCACCGCAAGCGCAAATAATTTATCAAAAAAATAAATTTTATATTATGTTTTTTCGAATTTTTCTTTAAATAGGCAAAACAAAACACAAATCAACGATGCAACAAAAAAAAAGTATTTTTTGGGCCGGCACTGAATGTAACATCCCCAATTCATATATAATACCCAAAAATAATGGAACAAACGGAGTGTAGAATAAACAAGTATCCTACTATGGCTTCTACATTATATTTGGAGTAAAATTGACAAAGAATCGCGTTATTATGCCAAGACTTCTATATAAGGAAACGTGATCGCAGGCACATAAAAATGGCAAATTTTAGCAACTACAAAATAATCCTATACTTATTTGCTAGCTGTAAGTAAAAAAAGAGTAACAAATCTGAAATCAACAGGATAGAAAGATGAACCACAAATTAAGCTTATAACATTTGACATACAATTGTATTGTTTGATAAAACTTTAAAAGCAAAGCGGATATATCATCAACACATTAACTGAAAAAAAGTGCGGATACCGATTATTTTTAAAGTTTTAACCATGAAGCTAAAACTGCAAAAGGAAACAATTTAAGCACAATAGCCCAGTAAAGAAGCTAAAAGAGAAATTTGATGGCTCATTGTTTCGGTTGGATGAAATAAAGACCAAGTGGGGTGAGTTACAGAAAATTGAGACTTTGATCCAGAAAATGGGATTGAGGGTAGGAGTGATAATGAGGTGAAACGATACCAAAACGGTCTATTTCGTTTTTGTTTCGTTTAGTTTTGAGGTTTTTCGTTATCGTTTCGTTTTTGTAACGAAACTGCAATTTTGTTTCGTTTCGTCTCATGAACCAATGTTTATACATATGAGTTTTATTAATTCATATACCTAATGTAATATACTATACATTTATTATTACAAATATATATATAAATGTTAAACGAAAACAAAATTTCACGAAACGAACATGGCAATGATCATTATCATCTCGTTTACTAAACGAAATATATATTTTCATTCATTATCATTTCATTTTGTAATGAACAAAACTTAATTAGCCAAGCTCTTAACGAACACTAACACAAAAAATTTCATGAAAATTTCGCCTCATTCTCATCCAAGAAGTTGTGCAGTTTCAAAAGGACTATGAAACTATAACCCAAAACACTAGAACTGCTAATATGCATAAATGAACGAGAATACACAGTTAAGTCTGAAGTCTCAATTACTGATTAATAATCAGACTAGATGAGCACCTTTTTCTTCGATGAGCTCTTTAACTTACGATGACCACCTTGCCACCAATAAATATTGAGTAGACTCGCAATATTGAATAGTTCTCTCAAAGTGTGGATTCTGTTATGCCCAATATGTTTTTCAGATATGTTCAATAATTTCATCTACATTTTCAAGTTTTATGTACTCTCTTCTAAATATAAATGTAAGTAACATCTACTGAATCAAAATGGGACAACCCAGGTTTAAACCTATGAACTACTTTGCAAGCTTTCGTGAACATATAACAGTTTTTCACCCCTGCATTAATCAATTATGGGATTTTTATAGTTTTATAATTTGGAGTGGTTAATAAATGTTTCAAGCTTCACTTTCCAGGTTTGAAGGGGTTTTACAAGGGGTGCATTTGAGGTGAAACTATTGTCCATTGACAAGTGACAAAGATAACGACACTCGCAATCAAGATGTGATTAATTTGTCAAGACCGAACACTCCCAGTGGAAAAGTGACTGTATTTCCAGTCAAAACATGGAAAAGTGGAAGCAAATGACTGCATAATTTTTCTTGTACAGTTCAGTTTTTGTTCGTTAGTTTGTTAGTGATGAGGTTTCGAGTGCTATACAACTCTATAGAGTTGCATATAGAAAGGAGAAGATGATATTTCGCCAACTTTTGCAGTGTATTTGAATTTTTATTTATAATTCATAGTTTTCATCTTCTTTATCGAGGAAAAAACATTGAATTTGCTTGTGTCGTTTTCTCATACAATGAAGAACTATAAAAGAGAGTTGGCCACCATCACTTATAAACTACCGGAAAGCTAATCAGATAATTAAAATTCAGATACATAGGTCAAAAAAAGAAGAAAAACAAGAAAGACGGGAAGAAAGGAAAAGAAAAGAAAAACTTGATTTCTAATCCAAAAAAATATACTGTAACAATGTGACTAAAGAAGGGGGGAAAGTAACTCTTTCTTGAAAAAGATGGGTTTGCTTTAAGACCAACAAAGATACAAGTTCATATCAGGAACAAAAACATATTGACTTCAAGAAAGAGCAACATCTTTTATCACTCATCTGTAAAACAAACAAAAAAAATGCCTTAAATACACTCTACCGTAGTATTACAACACAGGTTAGGTCTTTTCTTCCAGCTGATGGGAGATGCAGATCAACAACAGCGACGACATAATAACACGTCCTTGCATGTATGTGGTTTAGCCTTTTCTTCAATCTGTTGTGCCGTTGGCAGTGGCTCCAAATAGTATGTGTCTTTTTTAGCAAAGCAAAATTCATATATATTCCTGCAAGCTCCTTCACTGAATGGATACACCCTCTCTGGAAAACCCCTGTGGATCAACACACAGCTAATATTTAAAACAGAATCGCAACCCTGGCTTAAACTAAAATTATAAGAAATTTAATGTCTCTCTCTCTCTCCAGGAGTTCGGATTTCAAATTACTCGTATCAACAAGGTAGCGTTACTTACCAAACCAGCTAGTTAGTTTTAAAATGATCATTTGAAGAGACTATTAATATTTCATGTTTGCAATTGTAGCTTATGCTATGTTTAATACCTTATCAGATATGCCGCCATGTTCTAGGTTCTAGCATACTTCGTTATATTGTTTCCACAAAAGAATTAAAGAATAATAATTCCACCTTGTTTTGATACTGATAGTAACAGCAATGTTAAGATTTGACAGAAACTGACCTCATATAAGGAATGCGCCTTCGTCTTACAAGTTCATACGTTGTTTGATTTGTTAGAACTAGAAAGCTGCCAAAACAATTTTACAAAAAGAAGAGAATATCAATACCATTAAACTACATAGTCCAAAGTTCAAACAAAACTTCATGTTCCTCTGCCAGCAATAAACATTCACATAGTCAACAGGGGATTATACCTTCTAATGTAAAACAAATTGCCTCTTAAAAGTGCTATATTCTTCTATGTGCATCAAACAAGGTTATGGCACTCATTTAAGGAAAGCATTTCAATGTCACCATGATGTCACTTAATATCATTGACGAAATATCAACCATATTATAAAGGTTTGCAATAAAGCCTTAGTAAACCAATCTACCAGAAGTTAGGATTTCTGAAATGTTTGTTTTAATGAAGTACAAGTTGCTCAATTTATGTAGATTTTTTTGATAATATAGATTATAGAACAATTAGAAAATATCTGGTATTCTGCAGTTGAAACTGTAACGCATTTTTTATTTCGTGTAGATTGGTGTATTAGTTAAATTTATATTATGGTGTTATAATTGTTAAAAACTGACAGGGCTGTATACAATCCTTGGCCACCCCTATCTGTATAGTAGCTAAATGCAGGCTTCATTGCTTTTATGCTCAACAGTACTTGGTGTTGTTATAGCATATTGCACCCGCCATGGATAGATGAATATGCAAGCAAATACCAAATTTTATTGTTGTTTAAAAACAAAGTTTAACATCCAGTTATCATGAGCTTACTTATGGAAAAGAAGAAGAAGGGCCATAAAAATAAGCAGCATTGACAAAGAAACCAACAGCATAATCATGATCACATCGATCCACCTGAAACAAATGCGCACCAGCTTTAAACTTCGAATTTCTCATAAAAAAGAAATGGCTGTAAGGTCTCAAATATCTATCAGTTTTCATTTTTTTGAGAAAGGGGTAGACACGCACCACGCCTCTGATATGTGAGCCTTTAGATACTTGATATACAAAAGTGCAGTCCAGATGCTTAGTGCCGTTTCTTCCGTAATGTACCACCTGTATATTCCGAAGAAGAAACCAGAAATCAACTATCATTTCTACATATTAGAAAACTAATCAAAAATATGATAATCGCTCAGTCTGGATTCTTGGAACGCAAAAGGGAATAATAATACACCATTTTAAGAGTACATAATAATTGTTTTGTTTTTTAGGCTACACTTCCAAATTTACCCTTGTCCATCTCCTCTTTGAACTGTTGTTGTGAAAATTATAGGTAAACCCTAACAAGCAGCTCTATTTAATTCTTTTGTGGATTTATGAAACGTAACATCCCCAAATCATATACAATACCCAAAGCTAATGGAACAAACAGAGTGTATAAATAAACAAATTTACCCTTGTCAAAGAATTGCGTTATTATGCCAAGACCTTATTTATGAGGAAACATGGTCGCATGCACATAAAAATGACGAAATTTAGCAACTACAGACAATCCTATATTAGCTGTAGGTAAAAAAGAGTAACGAAACTGAAATCAAAAGGATAGAAAGATGAACCACAAATTGAGCTTATAACATTTGACATACAATTGTATTGTTCGATAACTTTAAAAGCAAAGTGGATATCATCAATACATTAACTGAAAAAAAGTGCTAACACCGAGTATTTTGAAAAATTTAAGCATGAAGCTAAAACTGCAAAAGGAACAATATAAACCCAGTGGCCCAATAAAGAAGGTAAAAGATAAATTTGATGTCTCATTGCAATTCAGGAGTATAGGTGTCTTGCAAGTTCCAGAAATATCTAAGTGAACCCAAAGTGGGGTGAGTTACAGTAGTGTCTTCCAGAAATATTCATAGAGGGGAATTTTGATCTGCTCCCCATAGTTTCAGTTGCAACACAAGGGACTTCCTAGTTAGAATAATTTACAACAGTAATCTCATAGTTTCACTTACAACAGTATAGGGCCCCATGGTTTCAGTAAGTTATACCGGTGGTCCTCTCTTATGGGGATCAATAGTGTAATATATGAGGACCACTTGCTTAATCTATCGAAAGGTGGGGCCTAGAGTGTAACATACTAAAACTATGGGTACCAAAAATGTTACAATAATTCTACTTAAAGTGCGGGACAATTACTGTTGCAGTTGAAACTTTGGGGAAAAAGTGAAACTTTGATCCAAAATATGGGACTGAGGGTAATCAATTCCTCACCCAAGAAGTTGTGCAGTTTCAAAAAGGACTATGAAACTATAACCCAAAACACTCGAACTACTAATATACATAAATGAACGAGAATCCACAGTTAACTCTGAGGTCTCAATTACTGATCAGTGATCAGACTAGATGAGCACTTTTTTCTTCAGTAAGCTCGTTAAACTTATGCTGAGCACCTTTAGTATAATGAAAATTTACTTGCCACCAAAAGAAAATAATGTGAAGGAGTTGTGAAGCAAATGCATATTCACCAAAATCGGCAATGATTCCCCTGGCCAATGCATGTTCCAAGCCAAACACAGTGATGGTCAAACTGAAGAACGCATCTGTCACAGTCATGGCAATGTTTTGCACGTGGGGGCTGCAAAGATGCCAATTCAAATTAAACAAAAGTTCTGTAGCTTGAAGAGGCAAATGAATACACCTTTGCACATAGAGAGTATATATTGGATTAAGGAAGCACGTGTCTTATCCTATTTGATACCAAGAAAGCACATATTTGAAAGAGAACTTCATACACTCGGAAACTTTCTTAAGAAATTACTTGATGTGAGAACTAATGAAGAAAACATGAATTAGTATGCTGAGTTGCTATTATTAAAGACCTGGCAAGTGACATAACAAGTAGCATTAAGAAATACATAAAACCCAGGGGAAAAAAAGGGTGTTAACATGGTGGTGAACAGCGTTTTTATGTAGGTAGGAACAATATTCTCTCTTAACCAGAAAAATAGCAGTTATTTACAAACTTACTATAAGCACAAAAATATTAGGTCTCTACTCTTTACCCAGAGACCGATACATGTGCATTTCTTCTAAATTCCTACTTTTCTTAAATAAGCAATACCAACTGGTTTTTCTCAAACATCTAAATCTCATTGACTTCTACACTACATTCCAATAAAAAATAAAACAGCACGGCTCCTAGTTTTCAGGTAAGATGGACATATATTGCATTTGCTGTTATATTACAAGCAGGATCCAGAAACTCGACCAAGTTTACTATGTCCTTATAATCCAGTATTGCATGAGACGACGAAGCATATTGAGATCTGACTGTCATTTTGATTCAGGATTTAATTCTTCAAAAGGAGATTTATACGCTTATGTGCGCTCTGAGTTTCAATTTGGGAGATATGCTAACGAAACCTTTGTCTGAAGATTCTGTACCTTGGTCTCAGTTCATGTGTTCCAAGCTGAACAAGTTTTTTTTATTTAGGCTCCAGCTTTTAAGGAGGTAGCAGAAAATAAGTTATATTTTGCTTTTTATGTCCTTTTATTAGCTATACAGTTGACGACCTATTATGTAATTATCTATTCGACTTGGTTGATATATTATTTCTGTGGATGTATATGAAAACATACGATAATGTTTCTTTTACTATCAACTAAGACAATAGAAATTTCAACAAATACTAGCTGATCAGCATATTTACAGATGCAACAAATGTATCTAGGTAAAATTGTTCAACAGCCGCTGAGAGGAAAGAACATTTCTGAACAATCTAGTTTCTTCGCAACTTTATCCACCTTTTTTTATTAAAGAAATGCTTCACATGAATCGCTAATCAGAAAGGTACTTTTATTCATTTTAATCAGCAGCAGAAAGATATGCACTCTAGAAATCCTGCAAGTTACTCTATAAAAATAGATTCAGTCACCAGAAAGATATGTACTCTAGGAGTCTTAGAAATTGCTCTATAATACTAATAGATCTGGTAATACACATCAAGAAGAAGTTAAAGCCTTAATATTACCTGCAATACATTACAATAGCTGCAAGTCAAAGATCTGCAAAAACATGTAAAAAGTCAGCAACACTCTGCAGCAACAAGCCTGAACATCAGAGTTAAGGCTTGTATTAATCTAAACCTCTTGAATTTATAAAGCAAATTGCAGAAAATTTGAGACCAAACATAACTACATATCAATTCACAGGCTTATATGGGCATTGTTTGTTTGCAGCTTCTAAGCTTATTTTTTGCTTAAATGCTGGACTACATTTGGCTGACCAGAACAACACCTGAGTTTTTCTATTTTGTGGTCTAAAGAAAAAACTAATATGACCCCAGCGTTTTCCTCAGCCTCAAAGAATCCAGCTTGTTTGCTGAAAAGCTGCAACCAAACAAGACCATAGAATAGAGATAGACCTACGAAGCACGGGTACTTCAAAAATGAGCATGTACCCATACCGGTACTTCTCGGTACACAATGGGTACTTGCATGTTTAGGAACAATATCAATTAATTAGAATATATTATGAATTATTGATTTAGATACCCAAATACTACAATGGGATATTGGGGAGTGTGTTTGAGGTGTTTTGAATTTCTTTTTCCTACTATTCTCTAATTTTTTCTTTTAGAGGTTGTATAAAAATATATTTCTCCCGTCCCTAAATAATTGATCACTAGAAAACTACTGACTTGAAAATATCTCGTAAAATAATTTTTAAGAAAATTAAATCAAATAGTTTCAATGCTAAAATCAACGATTAAATTTTGAAAATTTTAGTTTCGGCAATGACGATACGAGATTTTTGTAAACAAAAGCTGCAGATAGTTCATACGGATCAATTATTTAGGGACAGAGGGAGTAGTAACTAACCGCCATATTGTACCATTAAAATTTCACGACTGGCTTATTCCCATACTGTATTGTACCCGTATTGCTTACCCGTACTAGTGCTTCATAGACATAGGCAGATTCTTGTATTTAACTGTCATACCTGGTCGAAGTTCCGGTAGGGTACAACTCCATCACAACTTTTGTCCAGGATGTTGAATCTCTCTCTAGAAGGCTTTTTCCCAGCTCGCTTCCATCGACAGTGATAATTACGTTTCCATTTTTGCTTGAAGCAGGTCGTCTTTACTTGATCAGTATGAAAATTAATTGAAAAAACTGCAGTTAGACTTCCCCACTGAAACTCAATCAGGAAGTATGTTTTTCCTAAGTGCTTTCCCTTTTTAACACAAACAAAAATAGGTCAATACCACTTTTGTGTACCAACCTACATCATGATCGAACAATCAGACAATTAGTAATAAATAATTCTATGGAGTCGAAATTTTAACGTTGGTGTCCTAACTTTTATATTTTCTGTCTATCGGCGTCTAAATCATGTAACTCAGTAGTATGGCAAACTATTGTTAAAAACTGATAATGTGATGTATATAAGTGACTTCACACAAACAAAAATTGAATAGGAAGCCAATGCTTACTTTGAAGCCTCGACTGTCTTCCGATATAAGGCATTAGCTTCGTTGGTAGCTCTCATTGCATCAAGAACATAGCTACAGGTAAAGATAAACAGTAATCCATTACGATAGAGAATGAGGCAATAATAATAATAATAAATTATAGATAATACTTGTACTACACTGGAAGTCTGTCCAGTTGAAAGTATATTTACCCAGGAGATGAACCAGCTGTCAAGAAATACTGCACCAATGTAGCAATAAACAAACAGAGATACAGTGCCGTGTACCTGCAAGAAATATTTAACAGAACGGATAACAAGATTAAGTGCTCAGACTTTTCTTGTTTAGAAGTGTGTGACAAAGAGAAAGAAAGACAGAAGTAGAAAAGTAACAATGCATGGTTCAAAGCCATGGACAGTAGTTTTTACAGAAAACTAAATAAGTTAACATCGCTGCAACAAGATTGCAAATCCAGGTGAACAACTTAGGGTCACCATTTTTGTAAAAATATACACACACAAACGTGCACACACATATATATACCAAATATCAATTGACATATCCATTAGGAACAATAACTCCTGGGAGATTCTTTTACTTAGGTTTTTCTTAAACAAAGCTACCATCAGTTTTCTGTAAGTTCATATTAACAAAAAAAGAAAATGTCTTCTATTTAATTGGTTTCGGCTAAGTATGAAAACTGGTAAAACACAGTTAGCTTGATGTACTATTTTCAACGATAAATCCGGTCTACACAATATATAGTACGAAATACACACCAAGCAAGGAAGTACACTCGGGTCGGTTGTAAAGGTTGTCGCGCCCCCTCATTTTAATAAAATCTGACGAGAAATTAATGTTTCACCGTTTTTAGTTAGTCTCCATAATACAGAATTTGATCTCCTTTTTTACATTCCGGGTTTGGTTTGGCGACTATATACCACTGTTCTAAAAAGCGTGCTTCGTAGAAAAAAAGCTTGATTCAAAGCTCAAAAAGCTCGCTTTTCCCCTTTTTAGGCGGCTAAAAGCTTACGCTTTTTACACTTCTGGCGTAGCTTTAGCTAATATTTTGCTTTATAAAATCACTGCTATATACACATGTCATGTCCAGTGGTTTTATGCCACTGGACATTCATAAGATCATTCATAAGCGAGAAATGGAGAGCTGGGAAAAGGGGTATAAAGCAGATAAAATCATTAATAAGGCAATTTAAAGATAATAGAGGGAAAATGGTTTTATGCCCAAGTTACAGGGATGGGCAAAAAAAATCGCAAAATCGTAAAAACCATAAGCTTTTAGCTAAAAACCGGAAAGGAGAGATTTTTAAACTTTGAATCAAGCTTTTTTACTTCAAATTGAGCTTTTTTTACTACGAATCACGCTTTTTAAAACACTGCTATATACACATGTCCAGTGGTTTTAGTAAAAAAAATAGCATAACTGTAATAAACTCCTAAAGTAATAAGGATAAAAACAAACCAAAGTTGATTCTTAGTTTTGTGAACCAAATCCTTATCGAAAAGGAACCAAATCCTTACGCACAAGTTATAGGGATGGGCAAAAAACCCACAAATTCGTAAAAACCATAAGCTTTTAACTGCCCAAAAAGCAGAAAAGTGAGCTTTTTAAGCTTCGAATCGAGCTTTTTAAGCTTTGAATCGAGCTTTCTAAAACACTGCAATATACACATGTCCAGTGGTTTTAGTAAAAACAAAATAATAACAGGAATAAACTCCTAAAGTAAATAGGACATAAAACAAACCAAGGTTCATTCTTAGTTTTGTGAACCTTGGTTAGAATCGAGCTTTTTTACTATGAATCGTGCTTTTTAAAACACTGCTATATACACATAACCAGTGGTTTTAGTAAAAAAACAACATAACAATAGTAATAAACTCCTAAAGTAATAAGGACAAAAAAAAAATCAAGGTTCATTCTTAGTTTTGTGAACCAAATCCTTACCCCAAGTTATAGGGATTGGCAAAAAACCCGCAAAATCGTAAAAACCATAAGCTTTTAGCTGCCTAAAAAGCGGAAAAGCAAGCTTTTTAAGCTTTTTTTTTTACTAGGAATCAAGCTTTTTAAAAACACAGCTATATACACATGTGTCCAGTGGTTTTAGTAAAAACAAAATAATAACAGTAATAAAATACTAAAGTAAATAGGACAAAAACAACCAGGGTTCAGTCTTAGTTTTGTGAATCAAATCGTCAAAAGCTTAAGCTTCTAGCTGCCCAGAAAGCCGAAAAAGCGAGCTTTATAAGCTTTGAATCGAGCTTTCTTACTACAAAACGCGCTTTTTAAAAACACTGCTATATACTGTATACACATGTCCAGTGGTTTTAGTAAAAACAAAATAATAACAGTAATAAATTCTTAAAGTAAATAGGACAAAAAATAAACCAAGGTTCATTCTTAGTTTTGTGAACCAAATCCTTATCAAAAAGGAACAAAACCCCGACGAAAACGAAATGTAGCATAACCAAATCCACTTTAAAAATAAAATCGATACAGAATTTGAGCTCCTCTCATTTCACATTCCTGGTTCGGTTGGGCCACTGTATACCAGTCTTTTAAAAAGCGAAATCTTAGTGAAGCATATTGCAAGAGCTACGTTAAAATCGTACAAAAAGTAGGCTTTTAGCTGCCTAAAAAGCGGAAAGGCGAGATTTTTAAGCTTTTATTGAATCGAGCTTTTCCACTACGAATCAAGCATTTTTACTACGAATCGAGATTTTTAAGAGTGTTCCATACACATGTCCAGTGATTTAAGTAAAAACCAACATAATACTAGCAATAAAATTCCTAAAGCAAATAGGAAAAAAACAAACCAAGGCTCATTCTTAGTCTTTTGAACCAAATCCTTATCGAAAAGGAACAAAACCCCGACGAAACCGAGATGCATCATCACCAACGCCACTTTCAGAAATATACTTGTTCTCCTACCTAACAACAAATAAACAAACACATGTACATCAATTCTAAAGCCCACAAACACAAAACATATATAGATAAAGATATAAGGTCCGTTTGGCATCAATTTTTTTGGTCAAAAAGTTTCCATTAGAAAGTAACTGTAAAAAAATCTCGACTTGATTTTTAAAAGCTAGGTTTTTATTAACATTTGCTTTTGGTTTTAGCTTTTAGCTTTTTGCTAATTCATTCAAAATGACCAAATTATTCTTATTTCGCATCACATTCGTATTTTTAGAATAAACTATAGATGTATATCAAAAACATGTTCATTCATAATTTTTTCTTAAACTCCGATATTGGTCTCGAAAAAACTAAAAAAAAAACCACCAAAACCATACTCTACTTGTCAAGCTTTTCTTGGTTTTCTAACCAAAATCTAGCTTTTTAAAAACTAAAAAAGCTAACATACCAAACACTCGATGCTTTTCCTCAGCAAAAAAGCTAAATAGCAATGGAAAAAAAGCTCGTACCAAACATTCACATAGATATAGTAGTAAATTAGAGGGACTAAATTGTAATTACCCATTTTGTACATCAATTTCTAAAACCCACAAACACAACATAAATAGATATAATACAGATATAGATATAGGGTCTGTTTGGCAACAGATTTTTTGGTCCAAAATCAGATTTTAAAAATCTGTTTCAAAAATTCGCTGAAAACCTGGATTTTAAAAAACTGGGTTTGTAGATATTTTTTAGGCGAAAAATCTGCTTTTTAGAAGCTAAATAATCTGATTGTCCAAACACCAGCAGATCTAATATCAAAAATCCAAAAATCAGCTTAAAAAATCTGATACATAGTAGCTTGATATAGATATGGATATAGTAGTAAATTTGAGGGACTAAATTGTAATTACCCATTTTGTACATCAATTTCTAAAACCCACAAACATAAACATAGATAGATACATATACATATACATATACAGATATAGATATAGTAACTTGATATAGATATAGTAGTAAATTTGAGGGACTAAATTGTAATTACCCATTTTGTACATCAATTTCTAAAACCCACAAACACAAACATAGATAGATACATATACAGATACAGATATACTAACTTGATATAGATATAGATATAGATATAGTAGTAAATTTGAGGGACTAAATTGTAATTACCCATTTTGTACATCAATTTCTAAAACCCACAAACACAAGCATAGATAGATACATATACATATACAGATATAGATATACTAACTTGATATAGATATAGATATAGATATAGTAGTAAATTTGAGGGACTAAATTGTAATTACCCATTTTGTACATCAATTTCCAAAACCCACAAACATAAACATAGATACATATACAGATATAGAAAAAATATGATATAATAAAAAAATATATGATATAAGAAAAAAAATATAGAATAAAAGAAATTTTGTGTGGTTAAATAGAGAGAAATAGTGTAATTAGTTTTTACTTTTTATGAAAGTAATTATTATGGTAATTAATAAAAAAGCTTAAGCTGTATTTTTAGAAAAAAATAATAGCTAAATTGGGCAGCCTATACAGATATAGAGATATAGATTTATAGTAACTTGATATAGAAATAGTAGTAAATTTGAGGGACTAAATTGTAATTACCAGGATCGTAGAGACATGGGAATAGGTCGTCATCGCACGTGCAGCGCATGCCGAACATTTTCTCTCTCTCTCTCTCACCGATTCAAGGTTCCATATATGTATGTATATATATATATATATATATAGAGAGAGAGAGAGAGAGTAAATGTGTTAATTATTAGAAGGGGGGGACTGGTGGGGCAATAAATAAACTGTGTGATAAATCTTAATCTAACTAATAGCGAATTTATTGATTATTTGGAGAGAGATAGAGATACAAAGATTTACCCTCGTTTGTTTGTATCATTAGTATCTCGGGATCGGACTACTAATCCCGTGAACCCCACCAATGCTATGTTTGGCAAAACATTAGACTCCGGACTAGTTATCCGGTCCGGACTAGAAATGATGACAAAAAAGTGCATTTTCAATACCATAGGGGGTGGTATTAGGAATAGTCCAATCCCGGATGTATTACTTATCCGGCCTTTTTTTCAAATCTCATTCATAATACTACCGGATTGTTAATACCGATATTAGTAATCCCGCAACCAAACGAGGCCTTAGAGAGATGGTAAAAGGGGTATTATTAGTTTCCAAACATCATAATTAACAATAATTATACCATTCATAATTGAGGTGGGCATGATATCGTTACATTGGTTTCGTCTAAATTCGTGTTTGTGTAACTATATATAAAATTTGATAAAATCAAAAAACTAATTATATCAATGATGTAACAAAAACTATCTAGTATTACTATAAATTAATAAGCATATTTATACTACAATAATATTAAAGATATGTTATTAAGGTAATTTGTATCATCATACTATGAATATATCACTTATTTGATTTTTAAGTGATCGACTCGTTAAAGTAATTAATTATACAATGAAAAAAAAATTACATATTAATAGAATATATAAACTTAAAACTAAGAAAAAAATTTAAGTTATAATGTCAAATAAATTGATTAAAGAACTTTTTATTTATTTGTAAACAATTTTATCATAGTAAACAATTTAATAATAAATATAAAATTATAATATATTTCAAAAAGTAAGAAAAAAATTCTATTTTTTAAATGTTTTGAATGAAAAGAGACGTTCACGAACAACTCGTGTTCGACTCGTCAAATGTTCGGTTCATGTTCGTCAAACATTCGTTCGATATTTAAATGAACATGAACATAGTCTTTTTCGGCTCGTTTCGCTTTATTTACGGGCCCTGGGTATAAAGCATATAAAATCATTAATAATGCAATTTAAATACATTTGAGGGAAGATGGTTTTATGTACAAGTTATTATATTTATAAACCCGTAACAATGGTTGAGTTAGGATTGATATTTGGTCAAGCTAAAGTTACTAGTAGGATTAAGTGGATGTTCATATTAAATCTGTTGTTAATACATGGTTAACACTATAAAAAAAATCAACTTACCATCAGAGCGTCTGTTGCTAAATTGAAGGTAAAGTGAGTGTCGCTAAATTTAGCAACAGTTTTTGTTGCTAAACTGTTGTTAAAATTAACGACATTCATTTTATCAACAGTTTTGAATAAGTAAACTGTTACTATTTTAACTTTTTCTTTTAGTGTAATTTGTTTCCATTAGAAATAGTTTGGCGCGTTTTTAGATGACTTTCATGTCACCGGCCGCTTACCCGCTTTTGCACAAGTTAATCATTAATCAAAGTTAATTTAAAAGACATTTGAGAAAAAATGGTTTTACTGTCCAAGCTATTCTATTTGTAAACCGTAACAATGGCTGATTAATGAATGGTGATATTTCGGTCGAACGAAAGTTCTTAGTATAGGATTAAGTGGATGTTCATCTTAAATCATGTATTAATGCATGTTTTGTTTCCTTACAGATTTGCGCACAAACTAATCATTAATCAAAGGCAATTCGAAATAAATTTGAGGATAATTGGTTTTGTGTTCAAGTTATTCTACTTCAAAACCGTAACAATGGCCGGGTGAGGAGTGATATTTGGTCGACCGAAAGTTGCTGGTAGTTTAAGTGGACGTTCGTCTTGAATCATGGATCAGTGCAGGTTATGTTTCCATTATTACTAGTTTAATCCAGTTTTAGATGATTTCCATATGTCACGGCCGCTTATAGGTTTGCGCTTAAATTAATCATTAATCAAGATTAATTTGAAAGACATTTGAGGAAAAATAGTTTTATGTCCAAGTTATTCTATTTCTAAACTGTAAGAATGGTGGAGTGAGGAGTGATATTGGATGGACTAAAAGTTTCTAATACGTTTAAGCGGATGTTCAATTTAAATCTCGATTTAATGCATGCTCTGTTTCCATTAGTGATTAGAAGTAGGTTGGCGGATTTTCATGTCACCCGCTGCTTAGAGGTTTGCGCGTAAATTAATTGGTAATTCTTCATAATTAGAAAAACTGACCAATGTGATCCTAAATGTTTATCAGACTTGATAGATTTGCTCTCACTCGGACTTAGAACACACGACGTCAATAGAAAATACAAATCAACCGCTACAAAATAATGTTTGATTTAGTGAGAGCCAAAAGTTGTCACAAGTCTGTCACTAATTTAAAAAATTGTCACAAATCTATCGCAAATTGACTAAACTGTCACAAAACCGTCACAAAAACTGTCGATAATAAGTTCGTAACAAAAAATACCGTTAATAATCTCATCGTTATTTGAGTATTTTTTTATAGTGAACTCTAACACATACAAATGGGAAATAAATGCATGCTTAGTGTTTTTTGTGTATGTTGTTTGAAAGTGAATGAGTATGGATCTTTCTTTATATATATAGACGATTCATTTACTTTTTGGCAAAAGCCCATATGCATCCAATTTTTTTGATAAAAGTAATTTAGTGCTCATTCATTTTGACTTCGTAAAAAAATATTAGGCAACAGGCATCACATGAAACTTTAAGATACAAAAGTAATACCAAGGGCATCTTTGTTCTATCACGGTATGATAGAATTAGAAATATCGTCGGGTCCATAAATATCGTTTTTGATACGAAACGTGAAGGCGAGACTATTAGTAACATGAGATTGAAAATGATAAAAAATCGAGATATTTGGAGTAATAAGAGAGTGTGGTATTGAGAAATGGAGGTATTTGGAGTAAAGAGGTTGTGATATATATGTATATATATATATATATATATATATATATATATATCTTGCAAGTTTATTTATTATAAAATAAATGTAAATTTGTAAAATAGTTCAACTTCAATAAAAATCAAATAAATACTTTATTGATATTCCCACATTCATTTGTTATCCCGTAATGGTCCAAAAATATTCATAGTCATGTTACTACTAATGCTGCAACCAAACGAACTCTTAGGCCTCGTTTGTTTGAGGTTTTATTGAGGTGGGATTAGAGTGGATGGTATTAGAAATATCGTCGAGCCCATAAGTACCGTGTTTGGTACGAAAAGCAGAGGCGGAACTATTAGTAACATGTGATTAGAAATGATGAGAACTGTCGAACTGAGGTATTTGAAATAATATGGGGGTGTGGTATTGAAAAATTATGGTATTTGGAGTAAATGAGGGTGTGGTATATATATATTAAAATTATATATACGTGTATTTTGCAAGTTTATTTATTATGGATATAAATGTAAAATTGTAAAATAATGCAATAACATAAAAAACAAACAAACACTTCATTGATATTTTATGTCTATATTATTAATCCGATCTTTATTTGTTATCAGTCCATAAACAGTAGGAATTGCTAGTCTCATTCACATAGGTGGCACCAAAATTTATTTTCTTCTATTAATAGGAGGAGTTTAACTCTAAAACTCAATCACATCAGTCACATATTCAAGTCTCTAATAGTAACATACATGTCTCAATAGAGAATAAATGATTCTCCTATTACTTTAAAAACAATATTATTTGGACCACCACACTTGTACAATCTTCCTCCACAAACTAATTAGTCACTAAATAAAAATGTTAAAAAAAACTGTTTAGTAATGGAGTGAATGATTTAAATTGACTGTAAAATCATCTAAAAACGTGAGTGATTTTTTAAATGTCAAAAATTAACATTTTCACTCCCCCATTCAATGAGAATTATGATGAGACTAACGTAGATGTTTTAACGTCATCTGCAACCACAAAACACTAAAACGGTGTAATTTTCATATTAAAGCAGTTTAAATTTCACATTGTTAAACTTAGAGTTCAATAATTGATTTTGATTATAACGTTGATTATGTTTTTAATGATTTTATGATTTCTCTATTTTCGATGATATAATGTTTGTCTTTTCCAAAAGTAGAAAATGAAAATTTCAGCATGCCAGAAAGATAGAGCATAGAAAAAACGAAGTCACAGGTTCAAGCAGAACCAAAATCGGAGCTAAAACGAAGGAGTTACGAGCTTTTGAAGATTAACGTGAAAACAGAGAAAACTGAAGAAACGACCGATCGTCTGTACAAAAACGACCGATCGTTTTTGTACCAATTTCTTCCAGAGAGTTCACAAGAAAAACGACCGATCGTTTTCAGAAACGACCGATCGTTTTCTGGAAAACGACCGATCGACGGTAGAAAACGACCGATCGTTTTCTGCAGATTTCGAAAACAGCTTTTCAGCTTATTCTGGAAAGTTGCTTAAAACCTCTGACTAAAAGCCTCAACCACTGCCAACGGTCATATACAGAAAAACAGACTTTGGTGATTATATAAACCAACCCAATTCACTTTCCAAAGACATCAATTACATCCATTGCTCACATAATCAATCCTTCAACCTTTCTCATATACAAAAACCCAAAATCACCATTTTGGTGAAAGATTTCGAAAAGAGAGAAATTGAAGATAAATCGATACAAGCTCCAACAAAGATCAAACATCATCGAAACCACAAATTAGCTTATTTAAGAAGCAATCAATTGTGGGTGTTGTTTTAATTTTCGATAAAATTGTAAAGAGTGTTTTATAAGCTCATTGTGAGTGAGTGTTTGGGTAGAAGACTCATAGATTGAGGGGGAGTCATTGACTCATTAGACGTGTACGCTTGCACTTGAATCAAGAGCAGGAACATCGGGTAGAGGGTGAGCCAATCAGTCGATTGAGCTCGATAAGGATTTGTAAAATCGGAAAGAAAAATTATAGTGAAATACTCGGTAGTACCGAGAAGAAGACGTAGGCCGTTTGCCGAACCTCTATAAAATCACGGTGTCATTTTCTTTCCCTTACTTTTACTTTCCGCAACTTAATTATTGCTTATTTCGTGCATTCGTTTAGAACTTTTAGTATTATATTAACTTTTGTTAAACGCATAAGATTAGAATTGCGATAGTTGGGTGATTAGTTGCACTTAAGTTTAATTAGGCCAAAAACGCCTAGAAACCTTATTCACCCTCTCTAGTTTAGCCGGACCGGAGCCAACACACATTATACAATATTTCATCTAAATGGTGTTGAAATTGCACCTTTAAAACTACGTTGGTGTTGAAATAGTGTAAATCATTCACTCCAGTGATGCACATTGAAGATGTTATGAGTTTTTTTTAAGAAAAATCTATTTAAGATAATCAAATGGTATCACACATACTATCTCTTTCATAAAACTCGAATCTTGCAACATCTTAGTTGATAGCGTGGGTTTTCGTTTTTGCAACATCTTAGTTGATAGCGTGGGTTCTCGTTTTCTAGCCTAGCCCTAGTAGGTTCATTGGAGATGGTATGAGATATGTGCATATATAACCTTTAAATATATACAACTAAACTATAATTTCATTTTTTATAATAGCAAGTGACTATGTATACATATGACCAATGTTTAAAAAGACGATTGACTGACGGATGCTAGACGAAAATAGATCGCTTAGCTTCTAATGTTGTCTAATCTGCTAGGTTTTTAGACTATGCATTATGCTAAACTGCGGTTAATTTCCGCTTAAACTCTCATTTTTAGAACAATGTATATAACCATTATCACATCACAATCTGTCCGTCAATGCATATAGTTTTTTTTTTCGTCAATACATATAGACATATAGTCAGATGAGATCTAATAAGAATTGTTCAAAATGACAGCCACGTGATTTTATGCAGGTAGGCCACTAAATTATTTTAGTAGCAGGATTCCGTTACTGTTTAATTGTCCATTATCAAACGTGTAATTTTAACCGGTTAAAAATTTGTATCAAAATTGTTGAAATGAAATTTTTTAAAAGTTGATCATACAGTTCAAATGTTAAATTTTATGATTAGACTTTAAAAAAAATCATTTCGACAATTTTCATACAAGTTATAAACCGGTTAAAATCAGGGAATTCATGATCCTCTTGAAAGGGTAGCTAACCGACTTTCATGACCTTAGAATCTCATCAGATCCTCAACAACCAAGCCCCCACAATTGCTAATTTTGAAATTTACCATTACATTTTGTTAAAAATAGTACGTAGTAATTTTGTACCTAGCATAAAAAAGACTTTCTTAACATGTTTTCTATCTAAATTTGGGCAACTCTTATATTATGCATGAGCCCATGGCTTAGCCCCATCAACAGTAATTGGGATGTGAAAATTCCATCTTTTGTCAAAATAGAGCAAGCATTACAGATTTCTCATTTTTTTCCTTCAAATTTAACAAAATTATAACTCACCCCATATGAAAAACCTCACACAAATATAAACTCACAAAAAATATGAAAAACCTCACACAAATATAAACTCACAAAAAATATAAAAGATGAAATGAACTTATTATGACAAGGTTTCTTTCTTTTCGGTGGTGTTGCCTTTTTGGTAAGTATCGGCTTGCGCCTTTACAACTTCTATATTTCTCTTTCTTTTTCACTTGGTGTTATTTACAAATATTGGACTACACTGCATCTATTTATACAAAACTTAAAAAACTCATAAATTCAATTCTAGGAAATCAAAATGTCTAAATTACTTCTTATTTTTAATTACATGAACCTCAGTAGTTTCTAACTTAAAAAAACCTTCAGAAACAAATGCTAAATTAAACCAAACAATGTACAAAATTCAACAACTTTTACATCCACACAAAATTACAACTATCCTATAAAATTCCTTATATAAACAAATATTAGTATATTCTCAACATAGTTTAATGTAAAATAATATAAGCAAAGTATTTTTGTTCCTCTTTTATTGGGAACATTGTGCTACATTCATGATATGAGTATCAAAATAAGAAAGCTGATAAAACATGTTTTTTGTTAAAATTTAATATACTTAATATGGATTAAAATAAAAAATGAGGTGCCACTAAGTGGTTGCTCTTAAGATTTCATCACTTACCTAGTCACCTCCTTATGTTAATTAATTTGGGGCCTGTTATATATACTTTAATACACAAAACTTTTGAATTTTTTAAACTTTGTACATAAAGACTTGAAATTTCGATTCGATACTTCAAAGTTGTGTTGTTCATACAATTTGGTATAATTCCATTTTTTGGGATGAAAAAGTGATACTTTTTCCAAATCTCGCCGAAGTTAAATAACTATAGGGGAAGCCGTGACCGTGAGTGCCCATTTTTGATAGTTAAGAGTGATTCTTTTTTCCGTTCACGCCATTGAATTTTGTAATTAATCCATCTAATGGTTTAAATGAAACTCTCTCCCTCTTTTTTATATTCAACTTTGGAGTACATTAATTATTTTAAATGAATTAAAACTAATATAAATAGATCAAATTTACAAGACAATCAATTCATGTCTATTAACGAATTCTTAAGAGTTTTACTTGTGATATTCTATAGAACTCCCTGAGAAAGCAAAAACAAATCTTTTGTATCATCAGAGAGAAGACACCGAGCTCAGCGAGGAAGGGAATTATGATGGTAAGCGATGTACGTGGTTGAGATTAATGAGGTTATTGATTCTTTTATGACAGAAACAGGAATTTTTGTGCAACAAGTGAAAATAGTTTTGCCTTTTGGACGTTTGTGATCGTGCAGAAGATATACGTGCAAGTGTGATACTTCTACATTTTCAAAAGCACCCGAGAATATACGGGGAAAATGGAAACTGGTGAAGAGGGAATAAGACCGATTGAACCGATAAGTTATATTCTAATAAAAGCTCGAAACCATATAAATGATTAAATGTATGAAATCAGTAATGTTAAGCTACTATTCTAATAAAAGCTCGAAACCGATACTATCATAGTATGGGCTGATTTTAATCATTTATATATCAAGGTGGTCAAGTACATCAAATCATCAATAGTCCAGGTTTTGGATAATATATTCATTTGATCATAATGTTAATCCATACATTAGGCTGGATTTCTATTTGGTCCTTGTAGCTTCATTTGGAAGAACTGGACTAATAACCTAAGCTCCGCTAGCATGTTAAGTTGCCGTTTGTAAAAAAATTAATCGTAGTTAATTTTCAACAAGTCCTTCGGCATGCTAAGTGCTCGGTCGCTATTTGTCAAGATCATTGTCACAAGCTTCTGGGACGGACTCATTGCAATACGTGGCGGCACTTTTTTTTGGTGGGCCTGATGATCGTGAGACGTTGGGGACTTGGGGTCCAGGAGGCGCTATTTTATGCACAATCACATGGAATCTAACGTTTACAATGTTTTTACCAGCATCGTCGAAGGGGAACAATACGGGGGGTCAATGTTGCTCACAAGGCCGAGGAGTGTTAATGGCTATGCATCACGAGACGGATAGTGAGGCTGATACTCGGTTTTGAAAGTTTTTTTCTTTAATTTTGAAAATAATAAAATGGTAGTTTCATAAAAGATTATCGTATGGCTGTTAGAATATGAGAATCAAAAGATATCAATTCTGTATCTTCAAGATTGTGTCCGTCAAATTCATCATCGCATATTATTTCCGAATCGATAGAAAAGTTTTAGTATTATTGAATTCACTTGAAAATTGAAACTATTATTTGGATCCATACTAAGATGGCATGGGTTGGAAGTTGGCAGGAGCAACTGCTGCAACTCATTTGGAATTTTCCGATTTTGTTAATTTATTTTCCGATTTGTGCTTCTACATGTAGCAAATTTTAACCTTCTTTTGTTGGACATCATGATTCATGAACTTTAGCCTTTAGAGTCTTTTCATGCCGTAGAATATAATGGAAATTGAGTCCGTGTAACCGTGTTTGTTTACACGTCTAATACCCTGGACAAATATTACTTTCCATCTACCCCTCTTTTCTTTTGGTTCACGCTGCTAAAACTTTGGCTTACGGAGTTAGTATGCCCATAATTTTTCTAAAATTATAGAATCGGGGTACAATTTTTGAACAATTGACACAGACACATTTATGTTCCTCGACCTTCTTGGAATTCCCTCGATATTACAAGCGTTATATTTTCCAAGAACTTCGTGTATGCTGTTAGAGGTTACTTCACTTTTCTTCCATCAGAATATTGTATGTACTTATTAGTTACTCTACTTGATATTTTTCAGTTGACATCTAGCCAGGTTGGATACATAGAGAAATATGTAGAAAACGGGGAGGAGACAGCCTTGACTGTCTCTCGGCTCTGACAGACTTGTACTCATTATTTATAGTCGGAAAAGGTAGTCGAGGGCACTCCCTTTTAAGTTTTAACTACAGGCATAAATGACTGTGAAGAACGCCTCGAGCTAGTACAGTTGGCTATCTCTTAGCTTCTTCTGACTTCTACGTTTGCGGATCCGTTTGGGTTATCTAACAACATAGGGTCTCAAGAAATGATGACAACCAATAGCAAATGTTCTATAAACTTTTACTATTGTAGCTTTTTATGCAACGAAGCTGGATTGTTATTGTTTCAGCAAATAGCTAGGTTCATTCAGCTTTTATTTTCTAACTTTTATTTAGGCCAAAAGACCAGAACGTCTCAATTTTTAAGCTGATCAACCAAATGAAGTCCATCTTTTGAGAAGAAAAAAAGCATGAAGTAAAGATTTCAACTACAACCAAACGAGGATATGTAATTCAAATTTTAATCCACTTCTCATGTCGATCCTGCAAAAATGTTGATTCGGCGTTAGTGGTCGGTACGATACATTGTGAACAATTAAAACGAAGATATATGCAGATTCAAGTGAAGAGGGCAATACAGTGTGGTAGTAACAACTCGGCGAGTTTGAGAGGTTTTTCGATAGGATACAGTAATTTAATATTTTGTCTCCCGATTATCTGTTTATAAGTACAAGTTTTGAAAAGATAGTAGGATCAAATATCAAATAGATTCCAAATTATTTATTGTTTTCTCTCTCTATGTATCTATGGAGTTCAATTTGGTCAATATTTCCTTTCGTTTGCATCAAGTTCTGAAACTTTTACTCTTAAACTGTCGAATTACATTAGAAATCCTTTGGCTGCATCAGATGTAAAATGTGATAAATGACACTATGCAAGTAGATTTTGACGTTTTTTATAAGCATCTTTTATTTAGTCTTGTATGACACTGAAAAGAAGAAACAAAACCTATGAGGCTATGACGAAATATAGAAGAAATACTTTGAATTAAAGTGGCAATAATTAGAATTGCACCACTGCCATAACCCTTCTGTAAAATTGTAGTAAGCAGTTAAGATTACAAAAGCCAATAATGTACCAACTCTGACTTGCTAACACAATTAAAACTGTCTCTAATTATCCGACACATCGCTTAGTTACCTATTGATTATATATATTCATTGTAAGCATTTCGTGTAAAATGGCTACACGCCTACAAAGGCTTATTGGCTTTTATGATAAGACAATTGAAGTTGCATAGTTTCGTTTTATCTTGTTTTTTAATTATATCAAAGACTTTAGCATAGATCTAGAAGTTAATCAATTTTCCTTCGAAGGTACTATCGGTTCTGATTATGAATCATATTTTGTTTTTCTGCGTAAATTGTGCAGAAAATAAAGTAACTTTATATTTTTAGCATAAAGGTTGAAGGACACGTGAGATCAATTTGGCAACTTCCGTAATTTAAGTTAATTAAAGAAAACCAAGAAAAGGATCCTCATCTTAGAGGACAAAAGCATATATACATTAACAATCTTTAGTAATTTGTTTTTAAAATGTATGATATCCATCGTTTTCAATAGGATACTTAAAGGGTTTAAAAAAGATCAGGATTGTTTTTAGGAAGAATAAATAAAGTTACTGTCTGAGTTTTCAAAGTAATAAAGTGTTGCCTTGTCAGTAGTAATCTACGAAAAGTAGTCGTCTTTTAGAGTATATTCCAGTAGTCATCTTTATGCTTAAAGTATCATTGATTTATGATTACTTGTATTAATAATACTAGGTGACAAGATGAAATGGTTATATTAACTCGTTTTTTGTTTTAACAAGGTGTTAATAATAAGTAGAGGGGGACCCTAACCCTTAACTTTGGGCCTGTTAGCATGACAAGAAAATACTGCTTTTAAGTTGGTTTACCAAACTTTACAACCAACTTATTGGAAAAGAAACTTTACAACTTGTAAACAAAAATAGGTGCTTATAAGTTGCAGCAAAACAAACTCCAACGAACAAAGAAACAGTTGTTGATTATCACAAGGGTAAACTCTATAAGATCTAGTTGATTTCCACTCGTTTACTCTAATAGAACAAACCCGTGAAAATTCCTAGAATCTGATAAATTGACATTGACGCATCAATTTGTGTTTATAGATAATTTCTTTTGCCAACCTTTTTCCCTCTTTTAATCTTAAATTCGAGCTGGCAAAAAGACTTTGTAACTTTTGAAGTATTTCTCTTGTTAGAAAATTTACCTAGGACAACGACTTGTATATACAAATGGCTACTAATTTAACTCCTCGCTTGTATAAATAGTTTCACAAAATTTAAGCTCAAAACCTGAATGAAGACTAATTAAGATAATAGCTTGTGGAAAAGAAGAAGAAAACTATAACTCTGTGATGGCAAGACTTCTCAATAATATTTTTATTAATTTTGTAACACTTTTGGCAATTGATATTGGTTTGAGGAGTAATATAGCGGAAGCAGATGTTTCTGCTATCTTCATATTTGGCGACTCAATTTTAGATGTAGGGACAAATACTTACTTAAAGGACAGTCTTGCTAGAGCTGACAGGGCTTATAATGGGATCGATTTTCCTTTCTCTCAAGCTACCGGGAGGTTTAGCAATGGCTACAATACTGCTGACTTTCTTGGTAATTATTAAAACTAGAATAAGCTAGTGCCATATGATCTAATCGTGCAAATGTCTTTATAGTTGGATGAGACACTAATACATAATTTCCTATATATCTACTCCAAGAGTCTTCTGGTTTTGATGAGTAAGTTTAATACTTGATATTGTTGCAAGGAATAAATGATAACAGGAACACATTTAGGGTTCTTTGGTTTCTGCTTTTAAACTCAATTTATTTGTTTTTTTGCTTATAGAAACACATTTGTTTTTTAGCATAATATCTTAGGTTTTTCGTACTCTGAACTGGAATCTTTATACTGGATGAACCCAAATTTTGATACAACATCAAATACGCCAGCTTACTTGTTCTAAAATTGCTGCCAAAAGACCCTACTGTATTGAAAGCAGTGTTTTTTGATAAGCGAAAACTTAGCTAAAACATTTTGCAAGAGCTACGCAAACAGCATACAAAACGAACAAGCGAGTTTATCTAATCTTTGAATTGAGCTTTTTCACTTTAAAGCGAGCTTTTTAAAACAGTTGAAAAAGTATTGAATATTGCAAAAGGACGTAGATATGCCCTCAACAGAGCAAGGGAAGTTTATTTCATGTGTTTTATACTACTCTTTTGCTTGTAGCGAATCTCATGTCTGATAACTATGAAAGGAGCCCTATGCCTTTTCTGTATCTTCGAGAGCATAATTCCACATTCAAGAGAGATTTAACTAATGGCGCCAATTTTGCTTCAGGAGGCTCTGGAATTCTTAATTCCACCGGAAAAAAATTATTCGTAAGTCCCTTTAAAATATATTCTCTTTCTTTTGAACTAAAAAACAGTAACAATAACTTGGGAATGTTCATATCATATGATATTTAAATTGCAGGTAAATGTGATCTCAATGGGAGATCAGATACTACAATTCTCAATGGCAATTACAAATATGACTGATATTCTGGGTCATGCTAAAGCCGATAAGATTGTGAACAATTCTATCTACCTTATTAGTGTTGGTAGTAATGACCTCTTCGACTATCAATTATCCGATTTCAGCAGTGCAACTAATGACACCTTCCTTGCCAATCTCAATGATACATTTGCAAATCATCTCAAGGTGTCATATTACCCTACCTTGTAACCTCTCCTTTTTCTTTTCTTTTCTTTTTTATTTTATCTATACGTGTTTCAGACTAGTAAGACAAATAAGAAAATTGCTTTCTCAATGAAAATTGCAGGATTTGTACAACCTAGGTGCAAGGAAATTTGCCATCATCGGCGTGCCCCCGATCGGATGCAGCCCGTATGAGCGTTTTCAATTTGGTGAGGGCATTTGTGTTGAAATAATGAACGATTTGGCAAAAGCCTTCTATGCGTCAACTGAGTCACTATTGCAACACTTTAGCTCACAATTCCCCGAGGTGACTTATTCGCTAGGCAATACATATGAAATGGCAATGGATGTCATAAACAACCCCTTAGCTTCTGGTTAGTATTAAGCTAATGATTAAATAGAAACCAATAAAACTTACAACTCCATTTTTCAGTGTATGGGTTTTGTGGTTGTGTGTATTACTATTGACTCGAAATTTTTACAGATTCACAAAAAAAATCTAGGTTTTTAAGAATGTTCAAGTTTCTAGTATAACAGGCATGAAAATGTGTTCTAGCGCTATGAATTCAAAGTCCAGATTAAAGTGTGGGTATAGCTACCAATGGCGTTACCAGGATTGGATCAGGGAAGAGGCTGAATCTACATATGACATTTTTTTTCTCGTTATCTTGAATGCTATAATTGGCGATTTGACGATAACAAATTCAAAATACTTTATTTTTTCAAGTAGATGCTATTCGAGCTGCAATAATATTTTTTCTTTCCTTTAACAAGTTGCTTATAGACTTTCAATATGCTAGCAAAACTTAGTTCCTTCCCTTGCAGCAGCATATAAGTTTCATAGTACGTTTTTCAATTGATATTTACCAAGATTTTTAAGAAAAAGGCATGGTTACCCCGGAACCCAACATGTACATTTAATTCATGACGGCTTCAATTTTACAAGAGGAATATAGAAAGCTTTGTTTTTCTACAAATTCTACGTATTTTTGCCAATAAACTTATAGACTCCGAATAGGGGTGTAAACTGTCCGGATTTTAAGAGATTAGCTTCAATTCTAATCCAATCAATTAAGAACGGATTGAAATAGTTTCAGTCCAAACCAAATCACTCATAGTTTCAATCCAAACCAGACCAAACTAACGGATTGGTTTGGTTTGGTACGAATTTACGGATTTGACGGTTTGGATCGAATTCGGATTTATTGAACGATAAATCACAACATCAAAACAAAATTTCGTTAACAAAAATAAAAGGCAGCATTAACACATACAAATGTCAACAAAATTTAGAAGTCCATGATTTGTAGTTATATTTATTTATATATGTAGCACGCATTAGTGTTTTTTTTATATGTCATAATACACTAATGTTTATTTGTTTTTATTGGATTGGATCTAGTACGGATTAATAGCAGTGGCGGAGCTAGGAGATCATGCCGAGGGGTCACGTTTCTAATTAAAATTAACTAAAGGCAACATAAAATATATTTTTTTTCTCAAACATATTCAGAGAAAAATTTCTTACTACATAAAGAAACTAAACACTAGAAAACCATTGGGTTAATTATTTTTTAATTTTCCTTTTTCACTCCAATAATTTACGTAAACAATATTTATACTTAAATCTTTGAATAATCAACATATTTAATTGGACTCAAAATCATTTTTAATTTATTTTTTAGAATAATTAGGGTATATTTAACTGTCTATCACTTATGTTGATCATCTCTTACCTTAAAGATTATGGGGTTTGATATAAAAAGATAAGAAATGAGCTTAAAGATGTAAATTTATAAAATGATAAAGATTATTAATGTGAATTTAAAACTAGAAAGACCAAATAGATTTGGAATAGAAAATTTGGGAACCTTTTTTAAGTTTATCCTAATTATAATAAGCATAACCACCTCTACTTCCACTACCAATTAAATACTAAAACAGATGTGTCTTTTTCATCCTTTATCATTTACCCATTTCTTTAATAATGTCATATTTAACCTCATTACTTGTTATATAAACTTCAAATTAAAAGGGTACTACAGTCATTGGTGGTAAACTTCAAACTTCAAACTTCAAACTTCCGCCTCTGATTAATAGATCGGATTTGATACGGATTTGACGGATCTGATTGATTTAGTTTGTTTTAAATTACCACTAAAGAATTCTAAAACAATCCATTGAGAACGTATTAAGTTTTTTTGAATCATAAACCAAATCGTTTGACGCTCCTGATTAATAGATCGGATTTGATACGGATTTGACGGATCTGATTGATTTGGTTTGTTTTAGATTACCATTAAAGAATCCTAAAACAATCCATTGAGAACGTATTAAGTTTTTTTGAATCATAAACCAAATCGTTTGACGAAAAATCCAAAGCAATCCAAAGCAAACCAATTACGGATTGGTTAGGATTGACGGATTTTATTTACACCCCTAACTCAGAAGACCCATTATGTAAAAAAGAAAAGAAAAAAGGCAAGTCCAATTTCCATCTTCAAGAATGGAATCCCAAAATCCATACTTTTTCATTCCAGCATATTAAGCAGGGAAAACATGAATTAAGCTTGGTATGATTGGTTAATGATTCAATTATATATCACTAATCTGATTTATCATCTCTCTTTGCCATAGGTTTCAAGAATGTGAAAACACCGTGTTGCGGTAACGAGACGTTCAGTTTCATGGATCTAGGGATTTGTAGTCCCGAAGAACAATTATGTATGGACCGTGCTGACCACTTTTTTTGGGATTGGTATCATCCAACTGAAGCTGCCGCCAAATTGGCAGCTCTTAGCCTCTATGGTGGAGAACCACCCTTCGTAACGCCAATGAACTTTAGTCAATTGGTCTTGGTTTGATGGTTTTGAGGTGTATGACGTCTTGTTTTGTTTAAAGCCACTGTGATCGATTATGATTTTAAAAAGCGGAATTTTCTAATTGTAATAAACGTCACGAGTCTTTTGAATATCTCGTATTTTGTTTTGGTGTAACTGAATAATACGACGTATTTTTCATGAAGATTGCAACTGATTTAGTCTTTGAGACTGAGACATTGGGATCAAGAATACATAGGTCTACGGCTGGATTCGGTTCGGTCCGGTTCGGTTTTTGGCAAAACCGAAACAGAGCATATTTTTCTGTTCGGTTTTTTTCTGTTTCGGTCTTTTTATTTTTTGGACCGAACCGGACCGGTTTTTCGATCCAGTTTCGTTTTTTTTCGGTTTTATTTTTTATTTTTCGGTTTTTTTCGGTTTCAGTCTTTTTCGGTTCGGTTTTACTGAAAGCCGAAACCGACCCGAAATTTTTTCTGTTCTTCGGTTTCGGTCTTTTTCGGGTTTTTTCAGTTCGGTTATCGGTTCGGTTCGGTTTTTTCGATTTTTTTTCCGGCCCTACATAGTTCCATCTCATATGTGATGCATATTCAAAGTATAGCAAATGGAGTAATTTAAAGACTTTGTTTTGTGAGTATCTTTTTATTCTTTATGAGTTATTCCTCTATTTTACAAGTCTTTAGATTAAGTTGTTTAGTCTTCCAATGTATTCCTAGGCAAGTATTCACATGTGCTCGTCCATCGTTAAATAGTTTTGCTTCGATGTATTAATACTTAATTAACCCAAATAATAATATTTGTTTTTAATGGGTATAACAGATTAAGTTTAATGTTTTGGATTGAATTTAATGGTTTGTATCGGATTGATTTGATTCGAATTAACAGAATTGAAACCTAAACCAAACCGTTAATAACGGATTTAAATTTTTTGAATACAAAATCAAACCATTAATATTCAAAACCTAAACCAAAACTAACCAAACCAACGGTTCGGATCGAATTCACGGATTTTACTTACAGCCCTAATATTCGGTATGCAACTTAAATTATATAGATTAAAATATAGTATTTTTTTATTAAGTAAATAAAAAACCGGGTCACTTTACATGTCTGTTAAAATCGGAACATCTCGGGAGGACATTTGGTCATGTTTGTAAGTTAATATTTTGGTTTTAAATATGTATTCGTAAAAAAAAATCATTTTTTTTCCCTCTTAAATCAGCTTTTTATTTTATTTCTAAAGTGTTTGTTCAAAAAAATATGTACAATGTGATTTTTTAGATTTTTTTTGGGTATTTATTGTTTACACACAAAAATATAAGAAGTTTTTTACATATTTTCTTGAACAAACACGTTAGAAATAAAATAAAAAATTGATTTAAGAAAAGAAAATTCGAATACACGAATACATATGAAAAAAACTCAAAACATAAATAAAATATTAGCTTACAAACATGACCATATGTGCAACATTCGGTATGTAACAAAATATATTAAAAGTGAGTAGAGTAAAATTATTACACATGAGTCTAAAATAAGCGAGCAACAAACTGCGCCGCTAATTCTTTTTGTATAGCAAAGCCTAACATACGAAACAAATAATCCGCCGAACCCGCAATCAGCATATTCATGTTCATAACTTTCTGCACTCTCTTAAGAAGCTCAACAAGCTCAATAACTAAAAATTCAAATGTATCAAACGCAAACCGTATGAAAATATGCTGCTTCACCTGACATATCGTTTTTATTTTTTTCTACCTTTGTTACTGATGCGGTAGTAGTTGCGTGGTATGTAACTTAAATGGAAAGAAAAAAAAAATAGCAACTAAAAAAACGGGTCAATAAAATACGGAAGATGTGCTTCTAAATGTGTTTTACAAATACAGTCAGAAAAACTGTGTTTAAGTCTGAATCATTGATTTTTTAATCGGACGGTGCAGATGTAAAGTGGCAGAAAAAAATCCAACGGCAAGTATAAAAGTCCAAAAGCTCCGAATATTCGATTTTATATCCTATCACTATTCTTTCTACGGATAAAAATATTAATTAAAATAATTTTCTAATTTGTCTTTTTGTCAATTAATCTCTATCCCTATATTCTCTCTCTAAATCCCTATATATTTTCTTACTTTTACTTTATTCAATATATCCAACTTTTTTTTTATTAAATTATACATACTCTAATAATGTCTAATACTAGTAGTAATAATAATAATAATAATAATTGTGTTAATTTTGAGGCGAATTTGATGGGTGTTTTTAAGATCCAAGGGAAAGATAAACATGGCCGTAAAATCCTCCTTGTTACTGCAAAATTATTCCCTGGTAATTTTTTTATATTTTAATTTCTAACTTTTTTTTTTTTTTTTGTTTGCTTGATTTTGGAAAAGTTTATGTATGCAATTTGACAATTTTCTAAATTTAGTTACATAATCTAGCAATTAAACTGTATAATGGAATTTCTGTAAATGATATTTTGGCAATTTTGATACGAGATTTTTGCAAGTCAAAACTTACGTATTAGAATTTTTTTTAAAAAAAATACTTTGATACCTAAATAAAAAATCGGCGCCTTTACATGGAGTCGAGCGGCGCATTTGCTCTGCACGAAGGTGAAGTTTTTTTTTCCGTCGATCTGATTATGTGACGGTTTCATTTTGAGTCTTAATTCTATTTTTGGAAGCAAAATGATATTTTTTATGATACTTTCTTTTAATTTGTATTGTGTTAATTTTGTTCTTTGGCATTTTGCAGCTCGGAATCTGAGCATTGAAGCGCTGAATAAATATCTGGAGGAGAAGATTTTCCCGCAGTTGGAGAAAAAGCGGTTTGCTATTGTGTACTTGCACACGGATGTGGAGAGGAGCGAGAATTTCCCTGGGATCTCGGCCCTCGGATCGATCTACGATGCGATTCCAGCTAAAGTGAGGGAGAATCTAGAGGCCGTGTATTTCGTCCACCCTGGCCTGCAGGCGAAGCTTTTCCTCGCCACTTTCGGACGCTTCATGTTTAGTGGCGGGTAAATATATCTTACTACTCTTGCGGCGTATTATTAGCATTTTCGTGTGAACATAAGTGTGTGCATGTTTTAGAATTTAGATGGTAATTGCGTGGAAGCAGAGTACCTGACTCTGAGTCAGGGTTACTCTGCTTCCACAGCCATTGGATTTGTTATTAAATTTAAACTGTAGCAGATCCAATGGCTGTGAGAAGCAGAGTAACCCTGACTCAGAGTCAGGTACTCTGCTTCCTAATTGCGTACATCGTAATTGACTGATGGAGCAGATTGTTGTATATTTGGGAAAAAAATAGTTTACTTTGTTTTCTTATAATACAAATTGTTCTGTCTAGAAAATATTCAAGCTCTTCCCCGATATACACCAACCTCTAGTCTAGGTACAAAATCGTCTTTGTTCGGGACTAACTAGAACAAATTAAAATCGACTAGTTTGAAAAATGTTCATATGGAAGTTAGGTTTGATGTCTGAGTAGTGTCGATAGTAATGGAAAAGTAATTGAGCCGCAATTGTAGGCAAGGACTATGGTACAATTTGGGACAAAATAAAATTTGTAATGTAAATCATTAACGGTACAATTTAGGTGTTAATTATGTACATAGTAATTGACTGATGGAGTAAATTGTTGTATATTTGAGGGCTTATTTCTGTTAAGAGTAGGGATTAAATTATAGAAACGAGATCTCAGTTGAGTAGTGATTTTATAAAAAAATAAAAAAAATCTTACATGGCAAAGGGGTAATTGTGAAGACAGGATTTTTATGAAAATGGATTTATATGAAAATGGCCATATTTCAAACATCAATATATTCAAGCCATTGTAAACTTAAAACATTTATAAGTTGGTGCAATAAATATTTACACATCCGATATGGGTATTCGTCCCATATACTAAATCAGCTTCCTAGTTAGTTATCGAAACAACAAAAAACAACTAGAAATAAATCGGAGTATGCGATGTATCTTCATTCTATATTCTGTTATAAAAGCTGACAAATAGTACCTCATATCCCCCTCAGAAATAAAATCTTAAAATTATCAGAATTTGTATCTAATGTCCAAATTTTGTTTCTTGTACAGGTTGTATGGGAAGTTAAAGTATATAAGCAGGTTGGATTACTTGTGGGAACATATCAGGAGAAATGAAATTGAAGTTCCAGATTTCGTGCAGGATCATGATGAGGACCTTGAGTACCGACCTACGATGGATTACGGTATGGAGAGTGATCATCCGAGAGTATACGGTGCACCCACAGTGGATTCTCCCGCACCATCAACGTATTCCATGAGGTGTATTTCGTGATGATGAAAGGAAATGGCAAAAAACAAATGGATTAGATGATATGTAAAATTCTGAAAGTTTCTTTTAGGTTTGTTTTGCTCGATAGGTTTTAAGCTGTGATGGCTTTTAAAATATTACGAAGTTTTCTATATCATAGTGTTAGCTAAATTTTTTTAGTTTTAATCAAGTTTGCCAGAGAATTTGTAGAATGTGCGGAGTTGCCGCAGACTGTTTGGTTGTTTTGCTATACAGTGCTTGTAATGTGTAAGAAATGTGATGATTTTGTAAATATCAAAAGATCTTTTGTGCAAGAGCTTGTTTGCTTGAATTGAATGGCTTTGATCTGATTGCTAGTGTACCGGCAATAATGTAGTGTTAAATATGTTTACAGAGACGATACAAACAGTTAATAATTGTTATCAAACGCTTTGGAACAACACGGACCCGAGACTATCAAACGCTTTGGAACAACACGGACCCAAGACCTCCATCTTATCTATAATTGTCTTTCAGTCTATGCTATTACTGGAAGGAGTGAATATTGGGTGCACAACAGGAGACATTTATTTCAGATATGGACCCAGGGAGATAAATAATCACAAAAGCATGTTCGATCATTCCTGATATTTTTTAGAGCTATTTCACACACTACTCAAAGCTTCATATTTTGAGTTTTTGGTGCGATTTTCCCATTATCCTATACACGTATTCAGTGACCACACTTGTGAATTCAGTGACCACACTTGTGAATTTTCAATCAGGCAACACGGGCATTAGAACTTAGAAGAACAGGATGACAAAGCGGTAGGGCAGGTCGGGTTTATCTCTAGCTGAAACTATACCAAATCGGTCTGCAGCAACTTTATTACCTGCCTTTACACACCAACTGTTATCATTCCTAGGGCTACGTCCGGTCCGATTCGGTTTTTAGCAAAACCGAAACCGAGCATATTTTTCGGTTCGATTTTTTTCGGTTTCGCTCTTTTCGTTTTTTGGACCGAACCGGACCGGTTTTTTCGGTTTTGGTTTTTTTCGGTCTTTTTCGGTTTTATTGAAAACCGAAACCGACCCGAATTTTTTTCGGTTTTTCAGTTTCGGTTTTTTTCGGTTCGGTTATCGGTCCGGTTTTTCCGGTTTTTCGCCCGGCCCTAATCATTCCCACCATTTGAAAAGAAAAAATCTAATTTAACAATACCATGATTTTGAGGATGTAAATATTGTTAATTCCAAACCACACATAAAGAGGATTATGAATAACCAGCAGTTGGTGGGAAAAGACAAAGGGAACACTTTGTCGAATCAAATTAAAGGGAATTTTAATTGTACAACACAAGATATGTTAGGTATGTAATGATTAGTAACTGATGGGCCTCGATACATACAGGTAATTGATTTCACTTGATGATATTACACACTAATTTTCGTAATAAAAACTGTACATACAGCATCGTCCTTATCGGTTCATCTATTCGGCTGGAACAAAATTGTCGAGCTTGAAACCAGATACTCTAGCAAGCTCGGATAATTCTTGATCCCCACTCAAAACCTGGGTCGTATGAGATGAAACAGTTCAGAAAGAGGAAACCTCGCAGCATGAGATGACACGTTTTGCTTTTTTGCTTTTCATGTGAAACATGTTATTTCTGAAAATAAAAGCTTTTTCGATATCATCCCGTAGGTAGTCTCACGTATGAATTATTAAGTTAAGATACTTATATGTTCTATTTTCTAGCATGCAGTTATTTATTGTTGCAGGGCCACAGTCGATTGTGTAAAAAGGTGAGGCTTGACACCAACACAGTGCAAAGTGACATGGTTATAACAATCCTTGTTTAGCTGATCAAAATGTCAAAGGCCTACTGGGCTTTGATTGTAAGGAAACTGGAAACCTAGAAAGACATTCTGATCATATTGATCCTTGGACAAAAAAATTCAATAAATAGGAATAAATACACAAGAAAACAACAATTTTATGGAATAACTCCTCACCTCGCCGTTAATGATCCATGTAGGGAACCCTTGAATCCCAGCATCGGAGCATGCCTTTTCTATTTTAATACCTTTTTTATATCCACTAGGAAAGCATTCAACATAGTCTAGTAATTTTGCTGCGTCGCGTCCAAACATCTAAATTTCATAACACCTTGGAATCAGGAGAGAAAATGAAAAGTAACCAATACTACACGAATGAAGACAACACTGATAAGGAACTCATATTTAATACAGATGTTTGAAAAGGTTTGCTATTCTCAAGGCCATTAAGGAAAAACCAGCTACCTATGCTGAATATGAAAGACTTGATCATACTCGATAACTAGTATATGAACCTCGAGATAGACTCGGTACTCAAACAGAAAAAACTACTGTGAAAACTTTACTCCTTGCTAATGTTTTTGACTGTCAATAATGATGAGTTATGCCTCAAATCACGGAAACAACCTTAATAAGAAATTCATATTTTACAGAGAAGTTTACACAGTTCACGATTTCTTCAGATTTTTTTTTATTTAATAAGATCTAATGACTATACCTCAATTTGAAAAACTTTTGTTGCACTTAATAATCAATATTTTTAATCTCAAAATGCATTCACAGTACTCACTGCTCACAAAAAAATACCCCAGGTGAAAATAGACGGATAGAAATTTTGGGAATTGAACATTAGCCATCAAAAGAGAGGAATAGCATGTATCTTGTCAACACACTCAACACCCTATTAATGGCACCAGTAAGGTGAGAACGGGTTAAGAAGATAAAAAGAAATATGTACCTCCTTTTGCTCAAAGCAATGTGAACACCAAAATGCCCCATACATCTTCGCTCCTACTGAATGTAAATGTCTTGCAAGAGAGAGAGCTAGAGGACTTGATTCTGTTGTAATCTCAGTAGTAAAAGGCCGCAATTCAACGTCTGCAGAACTGCTCGAAAAAAGCCACACGCAGAAAGAATTCAATACATAAGGAACTACGTGAACCATAGTCCTATTGGAATAACCTAAGATAGAACAATAAATTTTGTGGTGGTGGTCAAAGAGAAGTGTGTCCTTATGACATGAAAAACATCTTATACTACTATAAATACTCGCAACAAAATGGTACTACTGTTTCGAATATGACACTTGATGCTTTCACGCTATAAAAAATAGAAACGGAACAAACATATTAACCCATGCATATTAGAATTATCTTCCAAAACAGTTTTTGAAGTACTAAAAATTTGTTGGGTCGCCTTCGTTTCCTGAACTTAGAAACTTGGTACAGATATACAACATTTTGGAAGAACAGTTACACAATTATTTGTAGTATTCGCAACTTGGGAAAGATATCGTCAAGCATTCAGTCACTTGAAATTCCATCCTTTATCATTTCCTTTAATAACACAAGAGTTAGCATCCAATAAATGGCGTACCTTATCGCAGCTGATTGAGAAGAACCATACGAGGTGCTTAAAATGGCAATCACCAAACCACCTAAGCATAGTTGTAAACCCAGGTTTTTTTGTATTTCTTGCAAACCAAATTCCTACAAAATAAAACTAGAGATACAAATTAGTTTAAAAAGTCATCATCACCACAAACTTTATAATCAGATGAATATAGCAACTTTAATGCTTTCAAAAAACACAATTACCTTTATAGTGGTTAAAAACAAGCTGAAAGAAAGTATGGCTGATAACAAACAGTAAGAGCAGGTTACTCCTTCAAATTTTGCACTCAAAAGGTAGAGAAAGTATGCACTCGCAGTCGCCATGGAAGTCGTGGTTCCGAGTAATATTAATCTACCTATATTTTCGTCTATCTCGAAAAGAAATCTCTTCCCAGAAAGCTGCAGACCAATGAATGTAACTAGCCCATATGCAAACATTCCGATTAATGGTAGAGGAACACCTGAAAAGGCAGAAAGACTTTCTAATTACTTTACCTCAAAAAGAAAAGCAAAAAAATACAAAAGGGATTCAAAATTATGACCATTAACGGGGCAAAACTAGTTTAAAGCAACCAACAGGAACAAGGTTTCAAGAGTCGCCAAGCAGACTAAAGGCGGGAGGTCGGGCCTCAGAGCCAAGGTGACGAGGCGGGCGAGAAGACCATTTTTTAACATTTTTTTGTGTGGGTTTATTAAATTCTCATTTTATATATATGTTGTAAATTAAAATAAGCATCTATGCATCATTAGTTTATCGGTATACTACCAATAATTCAATAAAAGGTATACCGTCAAACATAAACCAAAATACATGTAGAGATGTTTTAAATGACAAATTTGAAGTGTGAATTTTGATTGATTAACAACATGTTTTTTGGACTAAACATTTATAAGTTTTTCTTTGTAAAAATAAAATCACCTGTTCTGACCGGATTGACCGGGTTTGACCCACATCAAAACGCATTATATTAATCAGGGCACCAGACCCTAGGCGGGGACTTTTAAACAAAGAGAAGGTATCTAAATTTTGGTAAATTTAAATTATTAATGATAGGCAAACATTATGGGTTTTAGGCATAAGGTAATGTAACAAACGGTTTTAGTCAAAAAATCCTGGTTATAACATTCGACTGGTACACCTGGAATTTTTCTCAAAGTTGGCTAAGCACTCAAATTTGCTTCTTCATAAAATAATCCAACCGCAATATGGTATAGGGGTCCACTAGTGATCAAAGTGGCATTTTTAGTAATAACTACATAAAATTCACAAAAGATCATTTAGGAGTGGAGGTGTCATATACTCATGATCTGGTAATAAAACTACACCTAAATGTAAGGCAAAATCTTGTCGCACAGCATAAACACCTACTGAGTACAAAATTTATACCTTAGCATTAGGTTCATTTCATGATGTGTCAGAGTTTCTTCAGTAATGTACAAGAGTCGATGTAATAACCAGGAATTTTTGATAAACACAAGAATTGTTATTTTTTCCAGTAAAAAAATCTTTTGAGAATATAATTGGGTTTGCACAATGTTCTTACTTCTAGTTTCAGGTCGAAAAGATAATTTTTTTAAATATCTTGATTCATAATCCTGTAAAAAGGGATAACATTTACCCATTTTGCCCTACTATCAACTATGGGTGGGGAAAAAAAACCCAGTTCAACCTGTAATCCAACCCAATCGTTCCCGGTGGAATGCCACAAAAACATAAATCCGACCGAATTGAACGGCATCGGAATATTTGTGTTAAGTTTTGGTCAGAGTAACCAACCCGTTTATGACTCAAACAGACCTAATAAATTTAAAAATAATATATATAAATAACATAATTTTATAAAGAAAAAGGTTTCTGGGGAATTTCTTTTGTAGTATGGTTAGTAAAATGTTCAATTTTGAAGTTAGTGGCTTATGATTGTACTATTCTTATTTTTAAATTAGACTTGTTTTTTTTTTATCGAATGTACAATCCATTACAGTTTAGAGACCAAAATAAAAATAAAAAGTCTACGTCAACTTGACCCAAACGGCCAAACCCATGCCGCATTTTTTTTTTCCGGGTACTGGTTTGGGTGAACACCAACCCAACATGCGCAAACTATCAACTACTCCTATTGTTCACTACTACCAAATCCAAATTCCTACCAAAACAATATAACTTCTTAGTAAACACACGGATGAGGCGAGCCTAAATATCGTTGTGTTGGCTTAGACCAGGGGTAGCACCTGTTAAGTCCCTACCAGCCATTAGGCAACAACACGTTTCGATTGCCCAAAAGGCAATAACCAATAGTTTAACCGGCCTTCGTGAGTTTCATGTTTTTACTTTTTGTGATTTTATTTTCAAATTCATTCCGCTTTTATTGTTCCTAGTGTCTTCTTTCATACTATTATAGCATGTGTATCAGCAGTTATAACTTATAATGAAATTTACATATAAATGTTACCTATATACCCGGGGACGGAACGAGAAACTTTAAAGGGACTGAAACGCTAATTTTGGTAAATGTGGGGCTAAAACGCTAATTTGAAGATTTGAATCAAATTACATACATAAAAAATTACTTTTTAATCAAATTTTTTTTTAACAAAATGGGGGTTGCAGACGCCCCCAACTATCTCGACTTAATTTCTTCCCTACCTATACCACATGACTGAAAACACCAACAACCGTGCTAAACATAAACAAAACATAGGCACATAGCTGAAAATGCATTATGAGAACAAATAAACATATAGAACAGCATGTTTATCTGCAGTCATAAAAAAACTTACATTGAAGTGTTACCTATTTACTACACCACCGAAAACATCAAGGTCTATGCTATAAACACAAAATAATAGACAAATAAGCGTATAGAACACCATGTTTATAAGCAGTTATAATGAAACTTACAAATACGTGTACCTTTTTTGGTGAAGTGTTTACGTGTACCTATTTACTACACCACCGAAAACATCAAGATCTATGCTAAAATTAAACAAATAATAGACACATAAATAAGCGTATTTTTAGTAAATTTCCTCTTTTTTATCTTTTGAAATACCCTTTTTGGTAGTTAAATCATATCAAGCTGCACTTATAGCCTCACATTTTCACTAAGAAAAGGTTTTTGTTTGAAAATTTTGATAGTGAGTTGCTTCAAATCCTTAAATAACACAGTTTTCAAGCACGACAATTATTTAGAAACAGGGGAGTAACTGTTACCTATACCACACAACATAAAACATCATCGTCTGCGCTAAACATACACAAAACACACAAGCACATAGCTGAAAACGCATTACGAGAACAATAGCACAAATAAAAGTATAGAAAACGACACCACCGAAAACAAAGTCGTAATCGCTGTTGAGCACGTCACGACACCTGTCCACTTTCCTTTTTAGTAAATTTCCTCTTTATTTTTTGAAATATCCTTTTTGGTAGTTAAATCATATCAAATTGCACTTATAGCCTCACATTTAAAGTAACAAAGTGGTTTTTGTTTGAAAATTTCAATAGTGAGTTGTTTCAAATCCTTAAACAACATAGTTCTCCAAGCATGACAATTATTTAGAGACGACGGAGTAACTGTTACCCATACCACACAACATAAAACACCAACCTCTGCTCTAAACATTCACAAAACACAGGCACATAGCTGATAACACATTACGAGAACAAATAAACGTATAGAACAGCATGCTTATCAGCAGTTATAATGAAACTTTCATTTACGTGTTATCAATTTACTACACCACCAAAAACATCAATGTCTGCTAAAAACACATTGATGTCCTTAGTGTCTTCTTTCGTACTATAACAGCATGTATATCAGCAGTTATAATGAAATTTACATATACTCCCTCCGCGCCTAATTTAGTGCCCTGCTTTCCATTTTTGGACGTGTGTCCACTTTCCTTTTTAGTAAATTTTCTGCTTTTTTATTTTTGAAATACCCTTTTTGTAGCTAAATCATATCAAATTGCACTAATAGTCTCACATTATAAGTAACAAATGGTTTTCGTTCAAAAATTTTGGTACTGAGTTGTTTCAAATCGTTACATAACACAGTTTTCAAAGCAGTACAATTGTTAAGAGATGAGGGCGTAACTGTTACCTATAGCACACAATATAATATATCAACGCCGGTGCTAAACATACACAAAAGATAAGCACGAAGCTGAAACGCATTATGAGAATGAAATCACAAATAAAAGTATAGAAAAGAAAAAAAATACCGAAAGCATCAACGTCTGCGCTAAACATACCCAAAACAACGGCACGTAGCTGAAAACGCATTACGAGAACAAAATCACAATTGAAAGTACAGTAGAAATTAACACAATACCAAAAAAATACCGAAAGCATCAACGTCTGCGCTAAATATACCCAAAACAAAGGCACGTAGCTAAAAACGCATTACGAGAACAAAATCACAAATGAAAGTATAGTAGAATTTAACACAATACCAAAAAAATACCGAAAACAAACATCTAATTTATACGCTAAACATACACAAAACACATAAGCACGTAGCTCAAAACGCCTTACGAAAACAAAAAAAAAAAAAAAAACCTAAAGAAAATAACAAAATACCGAAAACATCTGCGCTAAACATACACAAAACAAAGGCACGTAGCTGAAAACGCATTACGAGAACAAAATCACAAATGAAAGTATAGTAGAAATTTAACACAATACCAAAAACAGACCGAAAACACCTAAAGTCTGTGCTAAACGTCTAATTTATACGCTAAAAATACACAAAACACATAAGCACGTAGCTCAAAACGCATTACGAAAACAAAAAACAATAAAAAACCTAAAGAAAATAACAAAATGCCGAAAACATCAACGTCTGCGCTAAATATACACAAAACAAAGGCACGTAGCTCAAAACGCATTACGAGAACAAAATCACAAATGAAAGTATAGTAGAAATTTAACACAATACCAAAAAAATACCGAAAGCAAACATCTAATTTATACGCTAAACATACACAAAACACATAAGCACGTAGCTCAAAACGCATTACGAAAACAAAAAAAAACAAAAAACCTAAAGAAAATAACAAAATACCGAAAACATCAACGTCTGCGCTAAACATGCCCAAAACAACGGCACGTAGCTGAAAACACATTACGAGAACAAAATCACAAATGAAAGTATAGTAGAAATTTAACACAATACCAAAAAAATACCGAAAACAAACATCTAATTTATACGCTAAACATACACAAAACACATAAGCACGTAGCTCAAAACGCATTACGAAAACAAAAAAAAACAAAAAACCTAAAGAAAATAACAAAATATCGAAAACATCAATCTCTGTGCTAAATTGCTAATAATACACAAACAAACATTAAAAAGAGAAATAAAAATACCGAAAAGAGAGGCGTAATCGCTGTTGAGCACATCACCACATGATCCTCCTCCGACGGGGCAAAAAGGGTCGGAATGAGTGAGTTTCAAGTAGGTCAAGTAGGTCGTCTCGAGAAACCCTAATCCTCCCAAACCAACACACCAACTGCTCGTCCAATTGCTCCTTACAGAAATTAAATCATTTCCGGTCTCGGTTTCAGTTTCGGACCCGGCCCGGAGTTTTAGTAATCGCGTACCGCATTTTCTCTGCACCAAACAATGAATTGAAATATATGCATAAAGAGAGAGAGAGAGAGAGAGAGAGTGTGTGTGAGAGAGAGAGAGTGTGTGTGAGTGTGTGTATACCTGGAGAGGGGAAAAGGAGGGAGGAAAGGTAAGAAGAGAGGGAGAGAGAAAGCTCGTCATCGCCTCCGCCCAAACGGTATTTATATTTTTACTGATACCGCTAACACTGCATTTTATATTTACTAATACCGTTAACATTATAATATTATTAATTACATTTAAAAGTTAATTATTATTGTTAATTTTTGAAATATATTTATAGCAATATTTTAGCATAGTACATTTATCATTTTTTTCATTGATAATTTAGGAAAACGGACACTTATTTTGAGACTGTCAAATATGAAATAATGGACACAGTATATATTTTGTAGACAAATATTACATTCGTGTTCTTTCATAGTTTTAATTATGTCAACTTATGTTAAAAATGGATTCCGAGATGTGAGATATAATGATGGCAATTTCATCGATTTATGTTCTTATGTCCTTAATTGAGCAGAAATTGATAGATTATTACCTAAATTGTTAAAACTGCTACTATACTATATAAATTGTTAACCCGTAATAGTTCAGTACACTAAACACTAGACGTCATTTTTTTTTCCAGTTAAACACTTACAAATTGTACTTATTCATTGCATTTCATTTCATGAACAAATGAAAAAGAAATTTTGCATATTTGATCCTTAGAGTTTTTAATCATTTGCATATTTAACCATTTATAACTAATATAAATAAGTCACATGATGGAGTGCAAAGATAGAATATAAAAATTAAGTGTAACAATCATTTATGTTGATTCAGCAATACTGCCAATTTCATGATGTTGGTTTAATAATATACACTTCACCTAAAAGTGTCCTATGCAGAGGTGTTGGTGTCCATTTGACAATTCATCATACACTTAAATTTAAATATTTGTAATTTATTGACACGTTGACCACTCATATGGACACGCCTATGAAAAACACTAATTATAATATAAAAAAGTCACTAAACCTTTCAAATGTCGTGTTTTTATAAATTGAATATATATAAGCCTATATAAATAACATTATTTATAATTTTTTAATTATCGTGTCCCAAAAAAATTTATCATCTCACCGATTTCGTATCGTGTAGTGTCGTATCGGATACGCATGCGTATATGTGCTACATAGATAAAATCATAGTTATCCAGATTTTAAAAATAACAGTTTTTGGTATTTATTTTTCGTTTATCGTTTCTCTTTTCTCATTGTTTCGCGTGTAATATGTAGATAATTTTTTCACTTTTTCATATTTCGTTTCGGTTTACGCTTCCTTTTTCATCTGGCACCGATGGTTCATTGAGGTCTTGATTAAATTACTATTTGAATGCATTTAAACCAAGTCTAAACAATTATATGTCGGGGGTGTTCAGACCGTGAACATGGATTCGATCTCGTTTCTAAAACTCGTCATGACGTAGCTGTTTCAGGCGGTACCGACTCCGTTAGTTTTGGACAGTTCTCCGTCCACTTTCCAATCACCCTCGTTGCTACCTTCATCGCCGAATTGCCAATCCCCCAACTCATCGATGGAAGGCCTAGTTAACGATCCTTCCACATCAATTCCGCCACTATCTAACCCTTGTCAAGCCACCAATTTGTGAACCTTCCGGCCCCTAGATCTGTTACCATTGAATCACCATCATCTAGCTAACCAAACCCCTTATCCACCTCCATCCCCATCGACTTCTTCCCTCCCGTGTTTTGACAATTCCTCTTACCTCTTCTTATGTCCTTCCGTGTTTTAACAATTTCTATGACCTCTTCTTCATCTCGGGTTTTCTATTCCCCTTTGTTACCTCCGTCTCTTTACTGGACTCCGGATTCGGTTCATGGTTACTCGCTCAAGTTGGCAATAGAATTCAATTAGCTAGTCAAGCGTTGAAGTCCCTTGGTTTTGTATTGTTTGGGAGCATATCGTGTTGCCAAAGTGTAGTTTAATTCTTTGATTTGGCTGTTTTGAATAGGTTATCTACTTCAAATCGGCTCGAAGAAAAATGAATTTAGTCAGGGTTAATGGTGTCCTCTTTGCCTTTAGAGGGTAGAAAATGTCACTCACTAGTTAGGGCGATAGGCCGGTCTAGATCCGAGTTTATAGGTTCTTGCTCGTCTTGTTTGGATTGGATGAGTAGGACGTCTTATATTTCAAAGGAAATACGGCTCCCTAGGTTAGAAAAAATTCTTCTATCATCAGCCGTATATTGGTTGTGACATGAGAGGAATTCGAGTGAAAACATGGATTTGTTTTAGCCCGGATCAAGGTTTTAGATTGGTAATAAGATTTTACGTTGTAAACGGTATAAACAAGTTTGGAAAAGTTACTAGATCTCATAAAGATAAGTTTATACTAAATGCTTGGCGACTAAGTCCAAAATCGATCTCGTTTCCGAGAGCACTGACAAGTGATGGCTAACCGCATACAATTCATTGCTCTTGATGCCCATCTGGGTAGAGGATTCAACTTCCTCACGTTTACAATACAATTAATGGTCGGTTTAATTTTAAAAAAAAAGCGTAATTATTTTTTATTTACAAATAGGTTTTTCTAAAAGTCGAGTTAGGAATAAGTAAATATCGTCTTATCAATTGTATATATATTAAGTGTTACACATATGAACTTAAAAGTAATTCACTCTGTCAAAGTTTGGGAAAAAGTTAGGCACTAGATGATGAAACAATGGTACAGAGGTTAGTTAGTCAATTAGCATTTACTAATTAGCCAATTGCTACAAAAAAAACGTATTCAATCAAGAGGCAGAGTACCTGACTCTGAGTCAGGGTTACTCTGTTTCCGTTAACCATTGGATCTGTTATTTTATCAATACAGTATTAATAAAATACATATACAATGGTTGGGAAAGCAGAGTAACCCTGACTCAGAGTCAGGTACTCTGCATCCCTTCGATCATAGCTGTAGCAAATTAGCAATTGGTTAATTAGTAAATGCTAATTGACTAGCAAACCTCTATTGCGTTTAGTACTTTACAATAAAATTCTTCTACCAACCAATAAAATAAACTAAAAAAAGTCTTCAACATTTAAATTTAATGTCATAGTTGACTCGTGTTCATTTGTTTGGTGTGAACCTACAAATTGAATCAACAAATATTTTTTTTCTATAAAATATATCATTTTTACACCCTGATTAATAACTATGAGAAAATAATGCAAACAGTTTGGACATATTATTCCTTTAGCATCAGTACTAAAAGTAAATTTGATAGTTTATATATTGTAAAACCGATTTCAAATAATGGAGATGTCTTTGGCTCAATTCTCATAAGTTCCATTAAGAACCATGAAACGGACTTGAAAATCGAGGTCTTTCAATTTATTTTATTTTTTTACTAAAAAACAAAAAATGGCCCACACCTAAATTATCCATATCCAATATGAATCAAAACAATTAACTTTAATTTAATATGTGCAAACTAATTAAATTTACATTCTCATATTTAATAAGGAAACTTTTTTCCTCTCTGTAGAGATTTAAGTTTGTCAATAATTATTCATATATTCTTTGACGAGACCAAGTAACCAAAATTATTATCCCTCATGATCTTTGTTGTGTGACATATTAGCTCACATATATATGCATATAGATATAGAGATGGAATATAGAGAGAGACAACAACATGGTCTTTATTAATCAGAATGTATGAATGAATGTAAAATACAAGACCCCTAACCCTCTTTATATAGATAGAGGGGTAGGGTTATAAGCCCACTTGGACCCATAAAGTACAAGCCCAATAGTCCAATAATATCCTACAACACTCCCCCTTTGGACGTCTTGAATTCTTCGTCTTCATGCAGTCGATCTGAGTCGAGTTCATTCGCAGTGCTAAACATATAAAAACCTTAGGGACGGAAAACCCAGTGTGGGACAAAACCGGTACCTAGGAGAAACTGTGTAGCCGAATGATATAGGCCGAAATGTCATGTAAATAACTAACCACAGAACAGTGTGCCTCATCAAAACCTTGTCAGAGCAAACCCAATGGGAAAATCTCTGATCGAAGGAAAAAGAGTGCAACAATGGTAGTAGAAGGGGATCAACCACAAAACAGCCGCCTCATCAAAACCTTGCTAGAGTAAACCCAGTGGGAAAAACCTCTAGTCGAATGACAAAAGAGTACACAGTGGTAAGAAGTATACAACAGGATACTCCCCCTAATTTCGGCAATCTTAAGTGAGATATAATGGGAACGTGTCTCGATAAAAACCTTGCCAAGGAAAACCCAGTGGGAAAAACATTGATCTAAGGACAAAAAGAGTACACGAGCATGCGACTGGATGCTCCCCCTCACTTGCACACGACAGGGTGCGAGGATTTCGACTAAGTAGTAATTAGTGCAATAAACATTCACATGGATGCTCCCCCTCACTTGCACACGACTGGGTGCAAAGATTTCATATTCCAAGAAAGAGAACGAGCATTCGACTGGATGCCTCATTTACTTGCACACGACTGTATGCAAGAAAATATAACGTGGAATAAAACGAGCATTCGACAGGATGCTCTTAAACTTCATATGTGAAGATTTATTTCGACGATAAATGCTAAATAGCATAATGTAGTCATGTCTCTCTTGATCGATAACCACAAGTTGTCTTCTATGACAAGTGTTTTATCTGGATCGTGAGACAGAGCATATGTAATTCAAATATGGCTAATACTAGCTCGAAACCATATACACTCTCTAGTCGTCTCATAGAGCACGAGCAGATCATAGTGATTCGTTTGGAGTCATTCCAAGACCTCCAAGATATCGCCTTATTCCTAATGGTAAAGACATGCCATGTTAGGAATATCCCTTATGCGGGTCTGATAAGTAACCAGCATCGGTATAACCGAAAAAGGGTTGCGTTAATTCGAGTACCGAAGGGGGTAGGTACACTCGATGACGCAAATGGGATAAGACAAGCCCTCATCCACAGTTACCTTAAGGTAATGGGAAAATGTCTTTTATGCCATTTCGATGGCAGCGTGTTAGCGCGATGCTGTGTCGAGCTATACCATTCACAGCAGACGAGATGTTCATCCTAGCACATTAGACCAAGTACAATAATGCGCTTATTGTACTTAGATATGAACATCATGGTTCAATATCTCTTCATCGTCACATCAGGGACGGACTGGGTCTATATCAATGTCTAGTGATCGAACGATCATGGGAGAATCTGACGACTTAGCGTCATGATGACTACAACGTCATAACACCTTCTAGGTGTAGTTTGAATCATGGACTTAGATTCAATATTTACGGGACTCGATCATCAGGTCGATTCACTACCGTTTCTTCCCAAGATCCTTCATCTCGAAGGCAAATCCAAAAAAATGGATCGCGTAATAAAACACGCAAGGGCTTAATACTTGTTCAAGTATCCCAAGCTGATCAAGTACTCACTTAGGCGGTATACCACATCCGCTCGGATTATATTAATCCATATAGTGAACGTCTCAGTCAATTGAGATCGTGTTCCGTGGTCAGGAACTACTTGATTCAAGTACATGAAGTCACACAGGGACCTTCATCTATATCTCTTTGTCTAAATCCCCATAGAGATAAAACCGTGACCATAATCGCATGCTGCATAATCAGTTTTTCGGAAACTACTAAACTGATAAAGTAGGGGACCGTTATAACGTCCATTACGAGGAAATCAACCATATCGTAATCAATTCCAAGGTGTGAGAGAAGCCTTGCGCTACTAGGCGAGCATTCTATAATCTCATTATTCTCATCACCGTTCCTTATGAATAACCAAATAAACGAACTTGTTTAACATTGGTGGTGTTGGATCTACAGGTCCGAACACACTTTCGCTAAGGAGTCTGCTTGAATTTCAAGTTTCCATTAGTACAGTCTATTCTCCGTCGACTGCAGGCAACAGTACATGGTTCCCTGTCATAATTTGTTCATATTATCAGTCGTCACCGAATATATGAACAAGTAATCAATGACAGTCTCGTTTCGCTTCAATATCGTCTAAGATATCATGATCGACAGATATTTCGAGATTCTTAGGATGAGGAGGAAATCACACATCTCCTTGATCCTTTATAATCTCGTGCAACAAACGAGTTTCAGTTCACCACTTCTGGGGCTGAACGAATTAAGAACCGGTCAACTTCCTCATATCTTGGGAAGGATGACAGACTGACGGCCGACGGTAACGTCCTTTGCTTGGCGGGTTCGACCAAAACAACGTGTTACGACAGGAACACGGCGTCCGACAGGGACGTCTATCCTTGCAAGCATTTTTCAGCAGGTATAAATGATCTCGTGACATCTCATAAATTCATTAAATGCGTTTGGCGTTTGGCATTTAGTTAGACTTGAGGGAGTCTATGCACTTACTTATCACTAAGTACAGTTTTGGGGATCAAGCTAAGACTGAGTGGGTTATGCCACGTTATTTCACGTCGTTCCTTATCAACGGTAACGTGCAAATCTCCCCCTAACGACGGGGAGAACAGTCTTAGCGATGTCACTTTCGCATATCATGCGGTAAAGAGATCGCTTGCCAAGGTTACTCTATCAAATGATAGGCAGGAGATTCATAACCGACTTATCTCCCCTTCAGAGGTCCATATTTTGAACGCTAGAGCGGCTTAATAAAAATATTAATTAATCACTCTAAACACACGTTAATATGAGACTTCTGGCTCATAACCAGTAACCAGCTGGTACGCATATGGTGTTTGAGTGTCTATGGGCCTCATAACGGACCAATGCAGCAAAATAGCATAACCCCACACGGAAATATAAATCTTGGTGTGCAAGAGCAAGAAGTGCGTGCAACCATTTGCAGTCGCATCATCAAACTTTCCGTGAGTCCATTTGGGTCTTAACATAATCGACAAGATGTTCAATTTCAATTTCCAAACTCAAGTAATTCAAATCGAAATTTTGATTATTACTCTTCGGAATTATCAAGTCGACTAGACTTTTCAGGATAATCCGGATCATGATCCATCAACTTAATGATAGGGCTAAAAGTTTGGAAAGTGCTGCATTTATGTGGACAACATTAAAATGTGACCATATTGTCGATGCATCAACCATAACCATTTATATTTATGGTCCGTCTTATGGTTGGATAAGTCCACAATAACTCTTTCAATTCTTTACAAGAATTCTACGAGTTCATTTCGTGATCTTTTCACATACTAGTCTTTCAAAATGAGCATTAATGGCATGAATTTCGGATTAATCGCGAAATATATTCTCAGAGAGAATCCAAATGCGATGCGATTATAAATCAAGCATCGTCTTTTGACCCGGGAATATCTCATCCGGTCAATGCCACAATATCAAAATGCTCTTATCAATCGACGACAGGCGAATGATAGTATAGACAATCATGTCTTAGCATCTAAATCATTTATCATTTCGACGACAGGCGAAATGATAAAGTAACTTTAAATGCTTTAAAGAATGTGGTAGCAACCACTTGAAAGACATTTCAACTCCTCTAAAATACGTTTTTGAGTGGAGGCTATGTAAATAAATTTCATTTCTTTCATGAGCTATTACCAGATAACACTGGTTTTCTCGAATATTTTATAACTCAACAAGTTACGACAGGACCTGCATGAGTATAACGCCTCATATTTGACAAATCAATTTGGCTTTACCAAAGATTTTGATTTTGGAATGACAGGTCCAGAATCGTTGTCACTGAGTGCTCTTTTAGGCAAGTAGTTGGTGAAATTATATGGTACACTGTTACCCACTATTTCCAAAAAACCAACTACACCACAAGTATTGTCTAAAATTTCATAATTTAAACTTTGGTCACATTTTTCAAAGGAATTTGCTCAAAACACTTTAAATTATTTCGAGAAATTTCGTAAACAGTCAAACCATAATCCAAAAGTATGGTCCAAATGGAAAAATAATATTCCAAATGGAAAACATAATCCAGATGAGCGAAAAAATGGCTCAATGATTTATCAAAATCTATAAAGAAATGTATCAACCTCATTTGAGCCACAAAATCGGGGGTCTCAAGAGTTTACTTTCAGTTAGCTTTAACCACATTAGCATCGGTTTTTCCACCTTTATAATAGTTGTGAACTATTTAAGGAGTAACCGTGCATGACCTTTGTCTATATAGCATAGAGTTGGCTCCTTGAGCATTATCTTTTGTTTTGTGACAACGGGCCATATTGTTCCTTTCAATTACTGTCTTGGAGCCACAGGTTTCGATTTCGACGATTGTCTAAAATCTCGCTTGGCTAAGCGATTCATCGGGATCGCGACAGTTCGAGACAAATAACACTTGTCTCGGTTCTCGATTCGTGAAAAAAAAATGTACACGAAGAGCATTAATATCAGGCAAACAATTCGCCATTGACCCAATAGGATTAAAACTACTCACCGGGGTAATTTTCTTATCCAATAACAGATGGGCGATAAAAGAACATGGTGAATATAAATTCACGATACTGCTTATGGAATACAATTTCCAAGCTAGTATTTTGGTGAAGGATAGCTCCAATATGTCAATTTCAGACATTTGTTCACCATAGACGTTATCACGTTTCAAATGTGGCGGCGGAATAAAATCAACGCCTTAGCATTCATCTCGAGGGTAACAACAAACTCGTGTTTTACTCATCAAAGATGGCATCCAAAAAAAATTTTGGGCATCAAATTTTCACACATCAGGGTGACTAACATGTGGTGACGGAATAACATCACGTCTAAACAGTCATTTCGCAAGTATGTTTTGCGAATTTTCTCATCATAGATGGCATCCAACATGTGTTGGGAGTTCTGGATTATTTATCATATAAAACGACTGGTTTATATGTTTATGGTTTGCACAAGCACAAACTTTTTTTCGAAACGACAGGTTCGAAAACATTAGTTTTGCTTCTCATGTGAATCGGTTTTCATTGATCGAACGACGGGTCGATACTGAAACACCAATTCGGCGAAACATACATCACTATATAAACACACTCGGAGAAATTATTATTTAGTCAACCCCTTTCGGTAGCTCTACTTGAAAAACGACCAGGAAAGACGGTGAGGGTGGAGGGCACGAATGCCACTTAAAACCCGACCTCATTAGGATATCGACTTCCGCCTATATCTTTCCTAGACATCGTATCCAAATAGGTGAGCCTAGTTGGGGAAGGTTCATAATTTTTCCAACTTAAATGTGAAAATATATGATTTCGCAAATTATCATATCATAAACATGGCAATAAATTAAATATAGATTGTATCTGTCTATATTAACCACATATATATATAAACATGCAGTAAATATATTTTAGGATCTATCTAATCATGCAGTAGATTTGGTGTTATAAACAAATCAATTTAAGATTATCAATCAATCTATAAAGATTCTAACATATCAAATCAAATCTATTTAAGATTATCAATCTATCCATAAAGATTCTAACATATCAAATCAAATCTATTTAAGATTATCAATCAATTCATGAAGATTCTAACATATCAAATCAAATCAATTTAAGATTATCAATCAATCCATGAAGATTCCAACATATCAAGTCAAATCAATTTCAGATTATCAATCAATCCATGAAGATTCTAACATATCAAGTCAAATCAATTTAAGATTATCAATCAATCCATGAAGATTCTAACAAATCAAATCAAATCAATTTACATGCAATCTTTTTTTTATTCGTTTGCCTTTTTAATAATAAAAAATATATATATGCATGTGGGTGAATATTTAAACCGAATATTGACTTTTATAACACATATATACTGTTTTTATACATGTAATATACTACAGGGACTATCCGTGTAATTTCAGCAAACTATATATCTATTTACAGCATTATTACTGCTTCAGTCCTTAATTTCAGACAAGTTTCAGTTTAGTCCTTGAGTAATTTCCAGAATAGTTTACAGCTTTCAGAGAATTACAAATCAGTACATACGTTTCAGTTTGTTGCAGATTTAATCCGACAGATTAATACATGTTTTACAATTACATGATTTGGGTTATTTTGTATGATCTTATCAACAAATATGATTTTATAATCAACAATATGTGTGTTACGATCATATATAGTTATCCATACAAGTAACAAACCTTAATACACATGGATTATATACTACGGGATATTTATCATGTTTTAGTTATCCATAAAATAATACGTGCGATCACATATATGAAATAAATTAAGTTTTGAATTCGGTACCTTACGCACGGTATGTTGATGAAGGTCGATATAGCAAAACCCTAAAATCCGGATAAATCTCAAGGTTTATAAATACCCAATATCCGTCCGTTTACCAAAAATCTCCAATATCCGTGAGCGTATATCCTATTCTTCGCGAGCAAAGTGCCGATAACGTGTTGTGTGACATATTAGCTCACATATATATGTATATAGATATAGAGATAGAATATAGAGAGAGACAACAACAGGGTATTTATTAATCAGAATGTATGAATGAATGTAAAATACAAGACCCCTAACCCTCTTTATATAGATAGAGGGGTAGGGTTATAAGCCCACTTGCACCCATAAAGTACAAGCTCAATAGTCCAATAATATCCTACAACAATCTTTATATTTTTGTTGAAATATTCTTTTCCTCCTAATCGTTGTCCATTTTATAGTATTCTTAGCCTGAGTTGTTAATTTTATCTTCACATTAATAGCATTGCTAATATATAGCATAATGTAGCCATTATAGCCATCAATACTCTAACAACCATTTAGTTTTTCTATAGTTTTTTGTATAAATGTCACCAAATCATATATAGTAACAAGTTTCGGGCCCTATATTTATAAAAAAAAATCATGTGTTTCCTCTTGTTACAAATTTTTGCGTGGGCGAGTTTAGAAATCTATAAAACATGTCCATTTATTATGAATCATTTCTTATAGTATGGCTGTTTTATTTTATTACAACTTACATTCATGTTTCATAATTAATTTAAAAATCCACACAAAAATGCATTATATATTTTTTACATTTTGTTGTGTGACTATAACTTGTTTTTACTTAATTGATTTGAGTCTCCAAAATTGTCCATATGACATAACATAGCACTAAACTCTCTCTTATCGTTAAGAGTTTCTTTCGGAGATGGATTTTTGTCTTCACCTGCTCGGAACTATATTTTCTTTTATTTAACAATAATTTATTTTTTGAAAATTGTTGCTAAATTGAGTGTCACTAAATTTTCGCAACAATTTAGCAACAGAATTAGTTGCTATCATCATACTGCTAAAATTTAGCAATACTTAACTTAACAACGGTTTTCAAAAAACAAACTGATGATAAATAAAAAAAATCTTGTAGTAAGTCTTTCTAAATCACAAACTGTTCTTGAAATTGTTTCCAAATAAAAAAGAAATTGTTTCCTAAAACTTATTTTAATATTTATTTCTGAAAATGTTTTTCGTTTCTAATAACTTTTTGGTGGTTAGCCATCTTTTTATATGGAAAACATCTCACCAAATTTTCTTTTCTTGCCTGTAAAAGTAAAGATATATAATAGCAATAACACAAAAAACTGATCAAAAGCAAATTAATTACAAATTCCATTTTTGCTACTTGCTATCAGTATTCAAGTAAGAAAAAAAAAACGATTAAATATAAAGTTCCACACTATATTGGTTAGCAAATATGGAAGTGGACACGACGTCGTTTCCTACTTCTAACGATTCACATGACATTCTATATATGTGATTTTAGGAAAATATATGTATTATTTATATTTTCACCATATCGTGACAATGCTTGATTTTTTAAAAGAGTGACGAGTAACATTCCATTACCCTAATATCCTAAACCAATCGAGTAATCGTCACACAAAACTAGAATTAAATAAGATTAATCCTAGATATATATTTATTCAACTCTCTTAACATTTAAAGTAAAGTATTCCAAACAGTAAAATACAGTATGTGCACAATAAAAAGAAACCTTCCAAAAAAGAAAAACAATAAAAACAATAATTATCAATTCTAATTTATTAACAGAATTAATATTTATAATAGTAAGTCTCTGGAATCAGGATCGGCAAATGTGAAATGTGGTAGCCTAAACTTCACAACAACATTAATTGTCTGTTATAGTGTGAGAGTATGAAAGTTAGAGGCAGGATTTTTTCACAATAAAAAAATCTTTTTTCAATCTCAAACCTTAAATCTAAATTACAAACCGTAATTCAGATTTACAGTTTGCCTTTATAATATTTTTTTTTAATTTTTATATAAAAAATCATAAAAAATCTAAAACTAATTATATTAGTTAACAAATAAGTAAAAAATATTTCAAAGTTAATTTTATTTTATTTTACTGATTTTTATTTATTTTTTAGCTTTTATTGCTACTTTTTACAAAAAAATATCACAAAAATTGTAAAATTAATACAAAGTAGTTGTAAAATTAATATCTAATTTTTCCAACCATGTTTTATTAATTTTACAATTTTGATAGTTTTATTTTTGTAAAAAATAACAATAAAAGACAAAAAATTAATAAAAATCAGTTAAAAAAATTAAATTAACTTTGAAATATTTTTTACTCAATTTTTAAGTAGTATAACTATTTTTAGTTTTTTTATAATTTTTTTACAAAAAAAAATTAAAAAAAGAAACCGTAAATCTGAATTACGGCTTTTAATTTGAATTTACGATTTGAAAAAAAATATTTTTTAAAATCCGGCCTAAAAGTTAAAATTTCTAGCAAGAAAGTTGAACTTTTCAATATCCAGAAGCTACAATGTACTTCTCTCAAATGATTGAAAAATATTTTGTTTCCAAATTTGTAAATCATTTAATTTAGATTTCCAATTTTCTTGTCCACAGACTATCCACTTCGAGACAAGTATGAAGATAGAAAGAAGAAAAAGACAGTTGAAAAATATTGTAGGATAAGATCAAGAATGAACAAAATGGTAACCCATGTCATATTCAACTGTTTAAAGATGATATTGCCACTGTGTCACATGCTCACTTATTTATCCTTACACGTGTGTTTTATTACCTTCACATTACTACTACTATATATCTACACCTGCTAGCTAATATGAACATATTACTTAACATGCATGTAAAATATATGTACAAGAGTTGTAACAAATATTAGAAATATCTAAGAAAAAATTGAAAAAGAAATGGCAAATCTATGTGTTTCACATGCTTGTGGCTTATCAATTAATCAGTTTCTTGCTCGTCCCCAAATTCTCGTTGGGAGGTAATATTGATCGTTACATAATCTTTTTTACTTTCCTTTTATTAATAGACTTTTCTTTTTTTTCCAGTTTGATGAAAGAAGAAAGGCAAGCTAGTAATTTTTAAATTTTATTTTTGTAAGAGCTTTGTTGAAATCATATAAAAAAGAAAATTTTGTTTTGTAAAAAGCAAGAAAGCTAGTAATTTTTAACTTTCCAAGATAATATTTAAATCAAGTGATCTACTACTGATCTAGGATGATAAACCAAAATGAAATAATACTTTGTAAAATTAGAAACTCAGTCAAAAATTTGCAACTAAAAATTTCCTTTATTGAAGTTCTGAAAGGAGCATGTATGCTTGCAGGAAATGTGTGCAACCACCATCAATTATACATGCATCAGGCTCGCGAGTCCCCAAAACCCGAAAAAGTCTCAGTGACGAAACAAGTTTGAGTTTCGAGTAAGATTTAAGAAGTCTAAACAGATTATTACTGAATTATTTTACATGGACATCGAGTGTCGTATTTCAGGATTTTTTTTGCAGCTATCTATTTCAGTTTTTCTTATAAAGTGTAATGCATTTGGTAAAGTTGGATAACTATATTTAGGTTTTAGTTTTTTTCCTGAAAATTTAGAAGTTTCAGACTGGATAGTCTGAAAAGCTTGTTTGGTTGCTGATTTTAAGCAAAAAAGCTGTATCTTTCGAAGTCCAGGAAAAAGCTATCGTCATCCAGTTTGAAGCTTCTAGCTTAATCGAACCAAATGAAAAAAAACTTGGTTTTAAGATGGTCAGCTAAAAACAGTCCATATTTTAAGCAAAAAACCCAAAAACAAAACAAGCTGAGCTTATAAGCTGCAATAACAAGACCATTTTCTTAACAATTAACAAGTCTTGGGGAATTTGAAACAGTTGGATGGCGACGGTGGGAGGGAAAGCGGACTACTTTGAACCTGTTCCTACATCAGTTCCGGTCCGAGTAGCCCACGAGCTTTTTCTAGCTGGACACCGGTTTCTGGATGTCAGGTATAATTATATTTAATTATTACTGGATAATAGTTTCAATATTCAGTTGAGTATTATTTTTTTATTTTTTTGGGTTCTTAGGTAAAGACATAATTACAGTTCTATGAGTTTTCATGAAATAGATTTACCAATAACTTTTCGCAATGATGATTAGTTAAGTAGGCACACACATTCTAAAACGTAAGGTCTGTTCTGAGAAGTGTCGTCTATCTCTGTTTGATGATAATCGGGTTGGGGTTAGAATTTAGGCATATGGGTGACCAACATTCTAAAACCTAAATTGCTTTAACCTTTTCTTTGATTTATTAGAATTTTCAGCTTTTAAACATGTCCTATATTATGGTACAGTAGGTTCTTGCACTACATGAAACCAATTCTCTATATAGCAAGTGTCTACACGTTTAATGTTTTTATGGGTAGTTCTGTATAGAGTCTATAGACCGTTTCCAAGACGAATCTACCGAATATGTATACTTCTGTTTTTTTTTAAATATATATGCCACATTCCTAACAAAAACACAACCTAAACTATAAGTTAAGACTATCAATATGAAACTAGTAATATATACCGGTACTACTACATGTAAATGCTATTTTGGAATATGAAGTTAAAGCCATTAATTTGAAGACGATCGATCCCTCAGTGGGTTCCTTAATATGATTGCAATTGTGCTTATTATGAATCTTATATCGTCGTTTACGTATACAGAACTCCTGAAGATTTCAGAACTGGACATGCTGTTGGGGCAATCAACGTTCCCTACATGTTTAAAGTTGGATCAGGTTAGTCCCCAACTTCCTTTTTATATTAAAAATTTGATTAAATCTAAATTTTAATGTAACACCGTCATCTAATGATCGATCGATCGATCTGTACAGGTATGGCGAAAAACACCGACTTTTTAAAAGAAGTACTATTACATTTCGGAAGAGACGATGAAATAATTGTGGTGCGTTCTTGATATATATATATGTTTCAATGCATCTCTGTTTTGTGAACTTGTGATATAAATTTTTGTAATAGTTGATGTTTTCATCACTCGTGCTTTCAAATCTTTATGATGATAAAATCTTTTATCCTTATGCTTTTTAAGAATAAGGAACTTTGATTACAAGAAAATAAATAAAATAAATTATGAACTTCGAGAAACGGAAACGGCTTGTTGTTGAATCCATTTTCACTAGTCTAGTTTAAACTTTAAACCATCTCCAAAATATGACTTCAAGAATTAAACTGCTTTTGTAATACTTTTGTATATTCCGGCTTCATATTAGGGATCAAAACTTTCCTACACATCTTGCTCTGAACTTGATATATATTTCCTTTCTCTATTTCCAGGGATGTCAATCTGGGAAAATATCACAACTGGCAGCAACTGAACTTATATCAGCTGTAAGTACAACATTGTTGAAGTTTTGTCAATTTTTATTAACTCTGTTTGATGAGTGTCGTATGATAATGTTTCTTTGCAATGCTAACGTTTAAGCGTTAATTGTGTTATGCAGGGATTTACAGGTATTACAGATATTGCTGGTGGACTTACTGCTTGGACATATATTGGACTGCCAAACGAGCGATAATCCCATGAAGCGAAATGATGTTGTGACGAATAAACTTTGATGTAAAGGACTAAACCTATAAGTAAATTAAATACAATGACGTCAAAGGGTTAAAGCCGAATAAGTAATTTCGGAAATAGGACACCTTTAGGGCCATCCATGGCGATAAATAATAGATCTGCAGCTGTTATATAAGCTTCTGTTCAGGAAACATAGACTTGCTAATATCCAAATCTCAGACAGTATTATAATGACTCAGTTGTTATGTGAGCCTCGTTGTACATTAAACAGACTTGCTAATGTGCAAATTTCAATCAGTGAAATAATGATTTTGTTGTAACTTATCTTGCCTCGGCATAAGTTTCTTCTGAAAATTGTTTTCTCCAGGTAGTAAATATCATTTGAACATATTGGACTTCCGTTTTAGCACTAAAATGTTGGAAGTTTGCTTTTTGACGATTTACATTGATGTAAAATAGTCGAGTTAGGTTTTTTACTCTTGACGATCTCTGCTTAGAAATACAACGAATAGCTAACGGGGATAAATCACCCATACTATCTTCCCATCCCATCTTAGAGTTCTACCACACGATTTATTGGGAATTAATGGTTAAGAATGCGTCAAACTGGCCGAGCGATGACATGTTAAACAAGTGTTGTCTAGCAATGGAAGACTCGCTTGACTTCATGTATCGACGGGGACGGATAGTAGATAACTTGATAGGGCTGCTCGAGATAATGGTAGTGAAAAGTGGCACATTTGAGGAATTGATGGACTATGCTGTTTCTAGGGGTGCGTCGTTTAGTCGGTATAAAACACCTAGATGTGTGAGCCATTAGCCTATGTTGGAGCTTTTGGATTCGAGGATCGTATCGATGCATTTTTGCCCAGCTGCGCCACAGTGGACGCGAGAACAAGGACAGTGAAGATTTTGTGGTAGTCACTTCAAACATGAACAAAAGTTAGGATCATATCTGTTTTGCTAATAAATACCAACAAAATATGGTTCCTAAAATCATGAACTTCATGTAATGTAGTTTGTGCTCTTGTCATATGTACTTTACCTTCCAAAATTTGAAAATAATGTTGTTAATTTTAAAAATAATCTTATTATGTGGCTTCATTCAGTGATAAACTATAGTTCTTTGGTATTTATTTCCTTAAACTTTCTTAAGTTTGATACTATTCACTATTTGTTGGTATTTAAATGTTTATTTAAGGTTCAATACAATCTGACTGTATGAATGTAGTTTTTTCCGAGCCAAAACGAAATTGTTGAAAAGCTCGACTAAACCATCATGTTTTCTATTCGCTTTCCTTTACAAGGGCTTCAAATTAACAACACAACTGACATTCAGATAGATCGCACTAGAAACATGTATAGCAACAAGGCAGGTCAAGAAGAAACTGATTTAGTACAGTTACATTACAAAAAAAAAATTAAAAAAATTAGTACATTGCTTGTTTTTTCCGTCTCTGCGGCACTGTACTAAATACCCCTGTTTTAAAAAGCACGATTCGTAATGAAAAAGGTCTAATCAAAACTTAAAAAAATAAATTAAAAGCTCGTTTTTCTGCCTTTTAGGCCGCTGAAATACTATGTCTTTAAGAGATATGCTCGATGTTTAGGCCGTTTTAGCATATCCGTTACAATAACGTTTTAAATAAGATTTTGCTTTTTAAAACTTTGCTAAAAAAATAATTTAATTAGTACATTGCCGGATTATAAGTAAATAAATTGTTGTGATGCCAATTACGGGTGGACAGAAGACGGATTTGGGGTTTAACTTAGTTTTAACTCAACCCGTAAAAAAAAACCGCGGGACGTATTGTGGAGTATTGATAAAATTTAAATATCAACTCAACCCAACTCAATCCGTTACAATAAAAACCACAACCCAACCCAACCCAAACCGCAAAATAAATTGCGGGTTGAGTTTTAGTTGATTCGTATATTTTTATTTTATTCATTTATTTTTCATATTTTGCATAATTAATCTAAATTTTAAAATAAATTGAATATTTCAAATAAAAATACAAAATAAAATCAATCAAAATACATTCATAACATTTACGAACAAATAAAAAAACTAAAATATAGAATAACAGTGTCGTATTAGCATATTGAAATATACACAGTATATGTATTTTATATTTATATAAGCAGATTGAAAGTGATCGGGACCGATTGAGACCGACAGCTGATGGTTTGAAAAAATAACATATACTCCATCCGTTTTCATTTAACTGTCCATTACGAAACTATTTGCAATTTTAACCGGTTTATAACTTATACTAAAATTGTCGAAATAATTTTTTTTTAAATCTAATAATAAAATTTAACATTTGAACTATATTATCAAATTTTGAAAATTTTCGTTTCAATAATTTTGATACAAATTTTTTGTTCTGTAAAAATTAAATAACTATCATCACCCATCCCCCGGGCTGTCTTTTTTGACCGCTCATTTTGCTTTTGTGAGACCATGATTTACTTTTTTTTTAGAACCGGTTTAATAAAACGTGGATAAAAAATTGTAAGTCAACGTCACATTTTTTTTTTTTTTATTCATTACACCCAATTTCATTATAAAATAAATAAATTTAACAACACTTCATTACACTTTATTTATCTACAAAATAAATAAATTTACCCACTCTATCACACTATTAATTAATACATTTCCTTGTTTTTTTTTTCCATTCCAACTAAATACAAAATTAAAATATTTTATAATCATAATATTATATCAGTTAACACTTTCAAGTAATTTATATTTTACATTTTTTTATTTATTAATTTTGTTAATTCCGAATAAATAATTAAATTGGTGGGGTAAAAAAAAGACAGCCCCATCCCCACTCTCTCTCTCTCTCTCAATATATCTATCCACCTATACATACATACATATATATATATATATATATATATATATATATATATAATGCTCCGAGGCCAATGGTCAACGCCGGCGTTGACGGGCAAGTGGGAAAAGTCGAACTCACGTCAACTAACGGCAACTATCCGTTACTCTTCTCCGGGGTTTCATTTGTCATCCTCTCGGTTAGGGTTCCGTCACTCGAAATCTATTTTAATGATTAAGTGCAGTAAAGATATTAAATCAAGCAGTGATTATTATTCCGATTACTCCGATCACGACTTTCTACAAGCCTCTATCCTCTTCTCAGGTTCCCTTTCTCTCTCTAAAACTATATTAATATTATCTGTTTTGTACAATTCACTAGTCCATCCGTTACTATTTAATTGTTCACTAGTTCAATTTTGACCGGCCAAGAATTTGTATCAAAATTGTCGGAATGAAAATTTTCAAAAGTTGATTGTAACGACCCGGTTCCACGAACCGAACCGCCACGCCCGTATCAACAATATTGTCCGTTTTGGCACAACTTCTCAGGGAGGTCACCCATCCTGGTACTACTCCAAGCTAAGCACGCTTAACTATGGAGTTCCGTCCTCGTTATTGTGTCGTACGACTTTAATATTATGCGATCATACCATCACTAATGCACCGGATCTCATCAGAACTACGCAGTTAAGCGTGCTTAGTTTGGAGTAGTAACAGGATGAGTGACCTCCATGGGAAGTTGTCCCAAATCGGACAATATTGTTGATACGGGCGTGGCGGTTCGGCTCGTGGGGCCGGGTCGTTACATTGATCGTATAGTTCAAATGTTATTTTTTTTTATCATTTCGACAATCTTAATACAAGCTATAAGCCGGTCAAAATTGCACGTAGTTTCGTAGTGGAAGATTAAATGGGAACGGAGGGAGTAATTAATTGACAATATAAAATAGTGAAGTGGTTTATTATACTTGTGTATTATGTTTTAAGTAAATTGCTGCATTTGTAGTATTATTATTATCGAGAAATTAGGTTTGGAGATAAAAAAAAAATATTAACTCAAAACAAGTGATTATTTCCGATTATTCCGATCACGAGTTTCTACAAGCCTCTCTCTTTATCTTAGGTTCCTTTCTCTCTCTAAAATACTAGAATTTTATGGTATAGATAGATATTGTGTTTTGTACAATTTAGTTTCGGATATATTTGTATAAAAATAAGTGTGGACCGAAATCGAGAGCTTGTTTGGTCTTAAAAGCTAGAATATAATCTGTTATGTAGAAATAAATTAGTTGTAAAAAATTTAAGTGTGGAGAAAAATGGAGAGCGTGTTTGGTTTTAAAAGCTGAGTTTATTTAAGTTTTTCGTTTAAGAATGAAGTGATTTTGTTGCAGAAAAAACACGTGACAATGATTATTCCAAATCTAATTTGATTAGGTGCATAAAAAATATTAACTCAAACAATTATTATTATTCCGATTACGACTTTCTACAAGCCTCTCTCCTCTTTTCAGGTTCCGTTTTCTCTCTAAAACTAGAACATAATCTGTTATGTAGAAATTAGTTTCGGATTTATTTGTGAAAATTTAAGTGTAGCGAAATTGAGAGCTTGTTTGGTCTTAAAAATTGAGTCTATTCTAGTAATTAAGTGTACAAAATATATAAACTCAAACAATTATTATTATTCTGATTACTCCAATCACGAGTTTCTACAAGCCTCTCTAGTCTCTATACTAGTAAAAGTTACACACGCGTTGCGTGTGAGATGCGTAATAACATAAATCTCGTAATATATTTTATTTTGAACATAATATCCAGATTTGGTATCATTTATTGTAGTTATGCAGGTCAAAACGAATTGTTAATTAATTTAGGCTACATCTGTAATTAGGAAAATATAGTGAGGACAAATTGTTTATTATTAAAATAGAGTGAGAGTATTTTTGAAAAAATTGGGCAAAATTTGGCAGGCTCAATTTTTATTGAGTTTACTTATATTAAGAATATAATATGTTATGTAGAAATTAGTTAAGTTGGTTAATTGACCTGATAAAATGAAGTGGTTTCTTAGACTTGCGTATTGAGAAATAGATTATAAATATTTAACTGTGTAGCGAAATTGAGAATTTGTTTGGTCTCAAAAGTCCAGTTTATTTAGGTTTTGCTTATAAGCTTTAGGTTTTGGTATGATGAGAATTTGATTTTCGGACCTGAACAAATAACATGTGATTTATTAGACTTGCGTAATTGTGTGTTATGTAAGATACCGCATTTGTAACATAATTATGGAGATATTAGATCTAGAATAAAATTCAGACTTAGAGCGCAAGTGAGGGAATTTTATACCGCATTTGTAACATAGTAATGTATTGTATTATAGAATTCAAACTTCGAGTGCAAGTGAGGGATTGTTTGGTCTTAACCTTAGCTATTTAAGTTCTCCTTATTGGTTGCAGTTCATTTGTGTGGTGAGCTTAAAAGCGGGCATTTTATTTTTTGACCTGAGAAAACTAAAAGCTTTAAGCTAGATGTAGTGATGGACTTAGCTTTTCTTTTTTCCACTCTCGAACAAGCAAACAATGGTCTAAATTATTAGATATAGAGATATTTTACTTCAGTATTTTTGAAAATTTACGCGTGTTCGGTCTAATTATCCAACCTCTGAAATGGTATAGCAATTGAGCTTTTGACCGTAAATTTTGTTTAAAATCATACCATTAGTTGAGGTCAGCTTCATGTAAGTCGTCTATAAGGTTAACTAGGTTTTGGGGCCAATTATGGAGCAGAAGAGAGAGAGAACTTTCATGTGAGTGAGGGTATAAGAAATAACTTGGTTGTAAATGATTAAATAAGTTTGTTATGAAAATATTTGGGACGTTTCCTCAAGAATTCTCCAAGTCGACCTCTAGAGAGATGACGAGGTCAAAAGAAAAAAAGTCCTTAAATGGTGCTTGATTGCTGTACTATATCAAATGGTAAGACCTTAAAATCCGTCATAATTTTAGTAGAGTTTGCTATGGGGAACTTGATTCCAACAGAATACAAAATGCTAGGACCTTAAGTGGACAAGTATTAGGATATAGTTGCAGGACCCTCCTAAGTCATAGACGTTTCCGCCTCAGAAGTTCGCTTCCGTGCTTCCGTCCTTCCGTCCTCTGAAGCTTGTGGAAATTCCCATCACCACGTGTAGAACGGGAAAGAGATATAGTGTAACAATGAGGAGTAGAAAGATAGGGAATGAAATATTATGGAAACCTATTTACAGTTTAACACCCAACTTGTATGCCTTCCTTCACCAAGCACTGCATCATCCCATCACTATGTTAACGCATAAAAAACTATTATGTTTTTTTATATTTTACTTCTAAAGCATTAGAAAAAATATATAACTTCTCCTAGGTGCCTCAAAAAACGCTTCCTCACTTCTACTACCATCCGTTTCCCCACTCCCGCTTAGTTTAACTATGATTAGGACACTAAGTCTAAATCAAACATATTGAGATGCTTGGAACACTATAGTGAAATATTCCGTATGTCACATTTAGTTTGACTTTTTGAGATATAAGAAATGTCGGATATTTATGGTTAGGTGAAAAAAGTTGAAAGAACTATAAGTTGCCATTTATTTATGCTGTTAATGGCTATAAACAATAGTTGTTCAAATTGTATGTTGGATTGTTCGGTTGTGCCTTCCTTCATAATCTGTGGAAGCCCTCCCAGCAGATATCCAGGACTTTCTCACTTTCCCCCCCTGAGAAAATGTGTTAGTTGCCAACTGTTTTAACTTTTAATAACATGTACTAATTGTTAGAGCAAAAATCTCATCTTGCATTTCATGTTCTTGATGATCTTATGACCTCCTGTACAAAATAATGCAGAAACAGCCAGACACCACCGGATGCTTAGGCATGGGTTTCGAGATGAGACTATTTGGCAGTCTGCTGCCAAAAACTTTTTTCCATTTTCGTCCCAATCAAAGGATTCCAAAGAAAATGTCAGTTTAATAGGATCAGGATTTTTCCGTCGGTTTCAGAGTCCCACAATTTTTCTGAAATCCTCTTGCGACGGAGACTACGTGCTGCCAATTTTTGTAGGTATGTAAACTAATTTCGACAAGTCTGATGTATATCGTATGTATTTGTAAATTATATTCTTGAGTCATGTACTGATTTGAGGTGGAACTTCTTTGATGCTTCATGTTCTGTGTTTTTACAGGGGAATTTGCTGTTGAAAGACTTATAACTGAGGATGAGACTGAGGTACTTTCTTGAATTTTTTGTTCCATGATTTTTAATTTTTAATTTCCTTTTCTGGTGACCACTGACTGATTTCATTTGCAGACCTGTCCAGATCAATACCAGCTTACTAGCGATCTTGTGGAGAAACTTGGCTACAAGGTAAAGGGCACTTCTGTGAATTCTTTTAGTCACTCTTTTCTGTGGTATTTTCTTATCTTTATTCTTGGCTTTGAATTTTGATAGCATCGAAAAGTTATGTGAACTGGGACATTTTTTTGGAGCACTTCTTTGATTCGGAATACATTTAACTTTGCTACGTTTAGTATAATAAAGTCCTTTAGTATAATAAACTCTGTAACAAAGAATTGGGCCGGTATATAAAGAAGTTCTTTCCTTTGAGTTATCACAGAAGCACATACTAAAATCCATTACAATGTATACATATTGACTGAGTTTCTAGACTGTGGCTAATGCGAAGGAACTAGTTCATAAGCTATTTGTTATGCTTTAGTTTTGTGTTCTTTCCCTTTATCTACAATCTTCTGTTTCAGGTTATGATGGTTAAGATCACGAAGAGAGTACTCAACACTTACTTTGCCAGGATAATTTTTTGTAAGGTAAAAAAATATTTATATTTACCTTATTCCACGAAGTAATTCATTACAATTTTCACCTTTAGATTTTGAAAATCTGCAGCCTGGTGAAATTGATATTCTAAGTGTTGATGCACGCCCGTCGGATGCCTTAAATGTAGCAAATAGGTGCAAGGTTAATCTCTTTTCCCCATCAAAGTCCAAGTACTTGAGAACTTTTTTCTCAAATATTAGAACTTGAAAGCTTTTTATAATGACAAGTAAGTTCGTCATTTATCGTGGCTAACTGGGATGTGAAACAACATTTACAGGCACCCATATATGTAAGTAAACGGATTGTTTTGACAGATGGCATTCAATTTTCTTTTAGTATGGGCAGAATCCGTGATTCTAAATCCACATATGACGTGTTGTTAGACAGGTATCAAAATTGTTTAATTCTGGGACCTTAACAGATTGGTAGATTGACTATTATTTCTAAAAACAATTCATATGAAATCCAGTGCTGCTGATGGCCCAGATTTACTTGCTGAAGAATTGAAGCTTATGCAGAATATGAATTTAGCTGTCAGAGAGGAAAGATATGAAGATGCGGGTAAATTCCCCATGATTGGTTCAAGTTGTTAATGTGATTTTGGTAAGTATTGTTTACTCTTCTAACGTGTAAATATTACTTTGAACAGCTATGTGGAGAGAAAAACTTCTGAAGCTTCCAGATTCAACGCATGATTGATTACCAATAAGTATCAGGTATGTATTGCTCTTTGGAAGTTCTAAAGTTTTACTATTATCTTGTTCAAATCATCACTTTAGGTAATGAGAATTGTAGATGGTTTCTAGTTAGCTCATGCTAGTTATTTAACTGATTGCTTCTAATGAATGATTTCTTTTCCAGATTCGTATAGTTACTATTATAACCGAGAATATGAGCATTTGCCAGAAAAGGAAGACTGGTAGATTTTCCAATTCAGTTATACAAGGATAATAATAAATATCAACTGTGTCATTGGAGTTCCCTTCAAAATAATTTGTACAGCTTCAACATATAGTAAGAATGATGTTCCTGGTGTTTTTAATGACATAACCAATAGAAACTTATACTAGATTTGTATTCGATCTCTGTAGGTTGAGTGTTGTACATAATTTCTTAATGAATCATTCAAATATGTATTAACTAACAAGTATATTACCATATTCTACTTGTAAGATATAAAACGTGGTGGTTTTTAAGGGTATCAGTTACATTTTGTTTTATCGTTTTACTTGAGAAACTTTTATTCTGCTGTTAGGTATACTTTGCTCTTACTCATGCCACTTTCATCTACATTTATTGGATTATTTAAAGTTTAGAGAAAAACCATAATCTATTGGAATTTTTGTCGCTTCTGTATCTGGTAGCCTTTAAAAATCAGTTTTATGAAAAGCTTTTCGAATTATTCTCGGAATCGGTGACCCTATCCTAGGTTCTAACTGCACATAACCAGTAAAAGCAAGTCATATTTAAACTGCAAAAATAAAACCAAGAACAGTGCATACGAAAAGGTCTTAGACAATAAGTTACAAATACTATCGGTTTCCTTTAACTATTGTTCCTTGTCATGAAAAATTTCTTCCGAAGCGTTACATTCATTATCAAAAGTTAATTTAATAAACTTTGATATTGGATATGCTACGTTCTAGTTTGTCATACGGCCTAGAGGATCAATGCTGCAATTAAAGAATTTTTATGTGAAGTGTCGATTGTTACGGTTGTCATTCTCGAGTTCAAACACGAAAATGGTCATTGGTATCAATGGCATTTAATCCATCAGTCATTTTTTTTATTTCATCTCAGAAAGATCGTCATTTTCACTTGACATTTACATTCGGATAGCATTTATTTTGTGTGAGTGATCAACTTTAGCTACATAATCACAGTAGTTGTCTCTCCGGCACTACCTCATCCTCCAAGCTCTCAAACATGGAGCGTGAAGCCTCCCTGAATCACAGTACTATATGTGCATCAGTTACATCTGCGAAAAGTATATTAGCCTCTTTCTACGCCTTCAAAATCTAAGTAATGGTAAGGAAAGCTGCCAAATCACATTTGGGTTCTACTCTTGTTTTCTTACTTGGTATGATGAATTATACGTTTGTTCGAATTCTAGTTGCGGTAACAAACCCTTTCTCACACAGTAACTTTTTACCCATTTGCTTGTTTATGTATAGCAAACCACCAGCGGCGGAACCTGGGGGGTTGATTTTCTCTCTCTCTCTCTCTCTCTCTCTCTCTATATATATATATATATATATATATATTTATACTTTATAAGAATTTGTTTTACGGAATGCCGGACTGAAACACTAAAATTTAAAAGTTTTGATCAAAATATATAGATTTTTCATCAGTTTTTTTCAAAATGAGCGGTTGAAGCCCCGACTGTCCCTGTCTGGTTCCTTTCATGCAAACCACAATAACATATGACTACAACCGCTGATTAGTCAATGAAATTTAGCGTCGAAATATTTTATGATCATAATATATGTCGTGTGTATAAAGTTGTGAAGTCCCAAGTTTTGTCAATTTAACTTTTTAACTTTTGCTAAAGGATTTGCAAATATACCTTTCTTAGCATTTTCGGATTTTCGGATCTATCTTTGCTGCCTTAAAAAATTCAAGGCAGACTGTTTTAAATTTTTCACGCACCAAAATATGTAATTTTGTATTTTTTTGTAATTTTTTTTTGAAATACTGTAATTTTGTATGTTATATTTTTGTTTTAATGTTTTGAAATCAACATCGAACGATTAACACTACCGTGAATCTAGTCCATTATTATTTAGGGTCTGTCACATACTACAAACTTAATACATATTAATGAACCCAAAAATATGTATCCTAAAATTAATTCAAAATTAAAACTAAAAAATACTAAAAACCTAACACATTAATGAACCCAAAAATATCTATCATAAAATTAATTTAAAATTAAAAATAAAAAATACTATTGGTTGACACACCCTAAATAATAATGCATTTTGGAATGAACACCGAACGATTAACATTATTGTGAATCTAATACACTATTATTTTGATTGTGTTACATACTAAAAACATAACAATTATTAATGAACCAAACTAAATGGATCCAAACCGATTTGTTTTGCTGTCTTAAAAATTCAAAACATACTACATTAAATTTTAGGACACCAAAAATCAATCCAGCATTTTATATTAAATACAACAACACATGACAAAGTTATTTACTTGAGTTGTAATTTAGCAAACCCTATCAAAAGTTATATTGAATTAAGTCATTAACAAACAAAATGATAACCCTATATAATAGGCCTTTAAAGCATATGCATCTCTAACTCTAAATCCAATAGTTTCGGGTTTTGAAGGGAAAAAATGGCTGCATCATTAACTCTTAGTACTTGTTAGAATTAAATTTTATCAAAACACGTCTTATTATTATAATTATAAGAAACTAAAAATTTCCCCAATCAATTACTATAATATTTTCTTTCAAAGTGTAGGTGCTTCCTTAGATAGTATAAATTAATTATGAAATGATAAAATAGTATTAAATTAATTATTGAGGCTCGTAATTTTGTGCTTGGTAAATTGTTATGAATAATAAACAAATAAAAATAAATGATGCATGGTTATGATAAGTAAATAGATCAGAAACCGTAAAATTTATGTAAATGTAAACGGTTTATTAAAATATTAAAAAATTATTAGGTTAGTAAATGATTAAAGTCAAAATTTGTGTAAAAGTGGTTGGTAGTTATGTGTTTATTATCCGATTATACTACGCTCACAGTTAGAATTCGATCGCTGTCGCCTGTAAAGTTTCACAGGATTTACCACAAGGGATAACACACAAGATAACACAAACAAACCAATTTCAAAGTGTTAACTTGAACAGAATAAAACCTGACAACTCGCTTAAATGAGAAAGGGAAAAAAGAGAGGCAAAGTTTGCTTTTTTGTGGTGAGTAGTTTCACGAGAAACACCTCATCTTATTTAATGTTAATAGGGGAATTTGAATTTTTGATTTCCTGAATTTGTTTTTCTCCATTAATGTTCTGGCCTATCCCTCCCTCTACAGTCTCTCACTCTGTATAGAGAGAGAAACTGAGATTCCCTCATTTATGACTATGGCATTCCCCTTTGGGTGGTTAGGTATGACAACAAAATTAGTACACTAGCTATCAAATTGACAAAAATTAGAAATTTGTTGATAAGGCTGGGGGGGAAAAAATATCGAAATACCGACCTGACCCGACCATAACTCATCCCTAGTTGTTGAACAAATTTAATCTTCAACAACTCGCCTTCCGTATTATAATTTAAAGTACTAGTATTGATCGGGTTTATCAGCCACTATCGGAACATGCAAAACATTCACATATCGTGCGCTATTACGAGGGAATGTCCTTATTGCTTGAATCACATCTCTCGAGTTTGTCGTGGTAATATTCCGCATGAACGAATTCAGTTCCTGAGTAAATTTTGTATGGGAATGAGACTATCCACATGCAGTTTCAATGACTTTGTAAGGTTCGGATATTTTATTTATCCCGGTAGTTTAGTTGGGAAACAACAGATGCCCAACTAAGGGAGATTATCTTTTGAGGACGCAGATTACTCATCTGAGTCTTCATTTTACTTATTTGAGGATCTGGTTTTTAACCAGGTCCACGTCACATCTTATTTTTATTTATTTTTTTAATTCATTCCATTCAATTTTATTACAAAATAAATAACTCTAGCATGCCTTTATTACATATCTTTACACTTCATTTATCTACAAAATAAATAAATTTAACCACTCCATCACACTATTAATTAATACATTACTCTGTTTTTTTTTTCCGTTTAAACTAAATACAAAATTAAAATATTTTATAATCATAATATTATATCAAGTTAACACTTTCAAGTAATTTATATTTTGCACTTTTTTATTTATTAATTTTGTTACTTCCGAGTAAATAATTAAATTGTCCCCAAAAACCCTACACGTCATTATTTTCTTCCATCTTTTCCTACCCACATTTAACCGGGTTAACTTGAAAGTGGTTAAATAAATATGGGTAGGTAAATGTTTTATGTGGGTAGGTAAAGATGGAAGAAAACAATGACATGTATGGTTTTTGAGGACAATTTAATTATTTACTCGGAAGTAACAAAATTAATAAATAAAAAAATGCAAAATATAAATTACTTGAAAGTGTTAACTTGATATAATATTATGATTATAAAATATTTTAATTTTGTATTTAGTTTGAGTGGAAAAAAAAACAGAGGAACGTATTAATTAATAGTGTGATGGAGTGGCTAAATTTATTTATTTTGTAGATAAATGAAGTGTAGTAAAATATAATGAAGTGGTGTTAGAGTTATTTATTTTGTAATAAAATTGAGTGGAATGAATTAAAAAAATAAATAAAAATAAGATATAACGTGGACCTGATTTTTAACCAGATCCTCAAATAAGTAATTTGAGGAGTCAAAAGAGACTCGCCCCCCAACTAAGCCACTTACAATCCAGAGTTGATCTTTTTGTGTTCATGGTTCAGTATTTGTTTGGTGTCACGATAACATGTAGTTGAGATTAGGTCAAGGCTACAAACTTTAGTTTCGAGTCTCGATCACTCATTACGGTACTTTAGGGAAAAGAAAGTCTTAACACAAGTGTTAGTTGTTGTTACGAAATCATATAATGTTAATTGTTGGAGTATATAATATGCATAATTGATCATAATAATCTTACATATCCATGTACCACCACTCTCAGAGTCACATATATGCATACCAAAATATGAAGCATATATGTTTTTAGATTCCCACCACAACCATAAATTCATCAAAGCAAAATCTACATTTGCAGGAAAAAAAGAAAGCATTTACTTCTCTTTCTCTTTTACAGTTGACATGAGAAGACTGACATTTGTTCTGTGCGATTAATATTTCTGAAACTAGTCCCCATGCTTGCTTCTATACAAAATTTGGACAAATGAAATATTCGTACGTTTCATTGTAGTTAAGTAGGAAATGCATAGTTTATACTAGCTGAACTTCATATATATATATTCTCATATGTTTCTGTTAACTTTACAACTAAGTTATGAGTAGTCTTGCATTTTTTTACTGCACACCTAGTTGATGTAGTAGTCAAATAAAATGATAAAACTGAAAGTAGAACTCTGAAGTTTGTACATTTTATTTTGTATTTATGATGAAAATTCAATTATGGCCAACAAAATGAAACTGTCAAGTTTGTACATTTGATTTATGGTGAAAATAGTGGTTAAAAGTAACTATTAACGAGGAAAACAGACAATCATGATTCAAATTAAATGCAGAGAAAAAACAAGAAGAAAGGAATATTGGAAATAAATGCAGTGGCCCTCTTTTTCTGTATTGGTAGTCGGATGGTTTTAAATGCTATTTTTGCAGTTTCATCTCCCTTTTTACCCCACCCTCACCTCTTAAAATCTCAAGGTCGACATTCCCATTTCCATCATTCCTCCCTCTATATATATATATCTCTCGTACTAAAAAAACTTTTCATGTTCTTTTGGTAAAGAGAGAATAGAGAGGGAACTTAATAGGGTTGTAATTGCATGAAATAGTTACCTTGATATTGGCCTGGTTCACTCAGATTATTTATCATGAAATATTTGCATAATGTATAAGCATGTCATGCGGTTTTATTTGATTGAGCCGTGTCAATATCTCGGTGCCTTTTTCATTACTCGCCTAGCTTTCGATCGTCAATCTTAATTCTTATCAAAAAGTCACCATAAAAGGGTTAGTTTGTCTTATGATATGTGGTTACATGGTAACTGAAGTTCAATTGCCTTTTATTGTTTTATTAAGTGATTTGAAAAAGTAGCCTTTTACATTGTTGAACCTTTTAACAACTTGATTAGTTCATTGCTTTTTCTTTCTCAAACAACTTCTGGGTAATATTTTCTGATATAATACTATTTAATTTGCAGGTTAATTATACGCACACTAGTACGTAAACACCTAATTTACCATAACTGAGGGACCTAGCTAGGAAAAGATTATTCATCAGGTTTCTATAGGTTTCCTAGATTTGCATATATGCCAAGTGGTTTTGTTAGTTACTCACCTAGCTTTTGCCAATCTTAATCTTATAAATGAGTCACTTTCAAAACAAAAAACAAAACTTATAAATGAGTAACCATATATAAAAAGGTTAGTTTGTCTTGTGATATGTGGTTACATGGTCTTGTGATGGTTAACAAAAGTTCAATTGCCTTTTAATATTATAAGTGATATGAAAAAGTAGTTTTTTCACATTGTTAAAAGTTTTGAACTGTATTTTTAACAACTTAATTGGTTAATCCGTTGCTTTTTCTTTCTCAAACAAATAACTTGTGGGGATAATATTTTCTGATGTGATGTTATGTATAATTTATTTAAATTACTTTGAACAAACATAATTGCACCTACGTTTACTCTAAGTTTTGCAGGTTATTTGCAGATACGCTAGTACGTAAACACCTAATTTAATTACCATAATTAAAGGAACCTAGAGGAAAAGATTAGTTATAAGGTTCCTATAGGTTTCCTGATTAATTTGCATTATGCAAAGTAATTTTTTTCTTGAAACACAAGTATATATTTTGCACAAAAACTACAATGATTGTAAAGGCTTGAAACCACAAGTTCTAAATGTGAGAAGTACTTAATTAGTACCGTTAATTTGACTAGAGATTAAAAAGAAGAGTGTTACGATTTCTTGATTTAAAGCAGTTGCATTGCTGAAAAATGCGATATCCTTACAACATACCAAAAAAGAGCAGCCGCATCAATTTATCTTCCGATTTCTTTAAATTTACGAACGTAACACTTTTAATGATTTTAACTAGAGTTTTACACTTATACAAAAACTCGACTTCCCTATCAATCCTCTATTCTATTTGTTAATATGATTTTATCCTTATTGAAAGAAAAAGAAGGAAAGATGAATCGATTTGTAAGTTTGGATGATTAATAAAGCATGAATGGTATTATTATACTAGGGAAACACATTTTCCCCTTATGAGCATATATATGCTATATACCTTTTTTTTTTTCCTTTTTTTCAATCATATTGTTGTAGTTTTTTGCTTGAGCATATGCTACCTTAGTTTTAGGTTAACCTAGTAATTGATGCATGAGTATTTTTTGAATAAAATCCATAACTTAAAGAAAAAAAAAGCATCAGACGTGTAGTTGCTTAAAGAAACCTAGTGGGGAAGATGAAGTATACCATTTTCTTCTGTACAATATCAGTTTTTCCTTTTCTCTAACTTAAAGATTTTAGCTTACTTTTCTCTAACTAATGAGCAAAAAGATTTTCATAATTAGTATGACTGGTAATATTTTATAGTGTGATATTAGAGTTTATTGTGGTGATAAAAGAACGCTTAATAAATCTAATACCGATAGATCAATGCTTTATTGACAAGGTATATGAAAGAGTTTCCATATACAATATATTTACGATATTTACAATATAAATGTGGTTGTTATATTTAATAAGATATTGATATGCAAAAATAGATAAGATTGTAACAAAATTCATCCCTCGGGGCATGATATATCAAGCGAACGAGACATTCATCGATATATATATGCAAATAAGTGCATGTATACAGGGGGTAAATGTCCTCGACAAAGAGAAATGTGCCTTAGAAGACAGGAAGGGTTTACGTGCGTGTGAGAGGGCTTCATAGAGGCCGGGGGCGTATTTGCATAAAAATAAAGTTTATATTTCTTAAAACTCTCCCATTTTAAGAAATAGTGAACCTTTTGTTCGACGTAAGTGTTTTAATCCTTCGAGATATGATTGATATCTATCCTAAATGCAACCTATATGCATGTTAATAAAAGTCATTACCAAGATATGTGAAATGCGCAATAGACGCAAAAATATGCAAACTAACTCTAGCTTTGTCTCTCCAGACAATTTTTCTTATTAACATACATTCTTACTCGAACGTTAGAGGGTGATAGGTTGGCCCATAACCTATCCCTCTAACGCAGAGTTATTTCTTTTATGAGATGTCGGGATAAAAACCCTAGGAAGAGCAGTAATATAAGTTCCAAAATTGTGACGAACAAGTAAGTTGACTGTGAGAGGAAGTTTGTGTCTCATCAATTGCAGTCGTGCACAACAAAGATCAAAAGGTTATGGTTTGTCCCAAAAACAAAGCTAAGAGGCATTGTGACGTTGCAAGTGATCTTTCTCATATGACAGAAAGATCGCCAAGAAATAATCAGAACATGTAGGCGGATGAGCGCAGTCTTAAGGACCGCACGAAGAGCAGGGATAATGATACTCGCCATATAAGAGCCGCCGGAGAAGGAGGCTGCTTCATAAGCCGAAGGCACTTGACATTGCCCAAGCAAACTTGGGGAGCCGTGTTAGGGACTTGACAGACACCCTTGAAAGGAAGATGACCTATAAAAGAGGCTCAAATCGAGTGTGATTACAGACCTGATGGAATAGTCAGATGCTGGCAAGGAACTCCAACATGCCGTTGAGCTAGAGCGTTAAGAGCTGTGAAAATAATTGCAAAGGACATGAACGGTGCTAGGGTTTGAAAGGTCGAAGCACAGTATGGGGGAAAACTCCACCAATTATCACTGAGATAGGGCACTGCCCTATTATCTCCCAGTAGGTTTCTGAGACCTAGCTTTGTCAGCTCAAAGCGCTCACACGAACATTTAAGAAAGGGGATCAAAAGAACGAAACACTTTTGTGATCTGTGTTTTAAAAAGCGCTAAATTGATCAAAGCGTTTTTACGAGAGATACACTTAAAGCGTAGCTTTGAAACGTAAAGCGTAAACTTTTTATAGTATAAAAATATGGAGTACATGTTAGAAATATCTAAAACATATACATGTTTAATATATATTTTGAAAACATCATTTAACGATTTTCTATATAAGAAAATTTGAAATATTTCATAAATAGTAAACAAAATACGGATTTAAATCTTTTAGTACTAAAAGTTTTCAATGTTGTAGTTCGTCATAATGAGCGATTAAGTATCACTAGCACAGATGGTAGAAATTGTTAGAAATTGTGTTTTTCGTGAAATTCCTAACACTGAATCAGCGCATTTTCGTAGTTTTTTGGACAAATAATAATTAAAAAAAACTACAAGTACTAAAAAGCGAAAGCGCAAAAAAACGCACCAATAACGTTTACCAATCAAAAAGTGAAAAGGCGTAGGCAATTTTTTTTAGCAAAATGTTTTATCGAGATTTTAATGCTTTAAAGCGTCGTTTTTAAAACATTGTTCTTGATACAATACAATGTACTACCGTTTTCACGTATTCAGTGTCCAAATCGAGTTTTAATTTTTGGGTTGGATAGTTTTATGTTGGATAGGTCTATAAAAAATACACAATTTCAAGAAACAAATTATCTTGATTGGACATCCGACCCAATTTTCAAGTCATTTAAAAATCCAAACTGGACTTAAATGTTACATAGTTTAGACTTTTATGTAAGATGCATTTTAAATTTTTAGACTATTGACCCAAACCCACAGTCTCTCGTGTAGCGATGCCAGGTCAGGAGGGAGAGTCCACATCAACGGGAGAGACCGTTGTCGTCGTGTTCGGGGGCGATCTGTCACGCATGTGTGGTGGTGGTCCTCCGGTGGTTTGTCTGGTGGCAGTAGCTCGGTAGAGGTGGTGTGGGTTTGGGTCCAACTTCAAAGAGAAAAAGTGACCGAAGAAAGTGAACAAAAACAGATTTATACCCCCTTTATCTATGCTTCGATAAATTTCAGATAGTTTAGATTTTATCCTTGAAATTTAATTTCGTAAACGTCGTGACTTAAAACCCGAGTGCTTTAAAAAACGAGCCCTGAAACTCAAATTTCCCAACATCTAGCAAGGGGACCTTGCTTGAGCTGGCTAGCAAAAAACTCGATCAAATATGGAGTATACGTACGCTTAAGTTGTCAACTTATGATGAAAAAAATCATGTAATGTTATAGGGACATAGATCTTATCATATAATTTTCGGCATTATTTGTCATTTACGGTACTCAAAGTGTAAGAATCCAATTATTTTCGTGTTAGCTATGCTGTTTTCAATCATAGCCTTGACTCCATATCTAAAATTTTCTGTGTTTTGTCATTAAAAACTCAGTTTTCCAGTTCAATAGTGAGTATATTTGCAAAAAAAAAGTGTAATTAACTGCTGTTTCCAACTTCCAAAGGTGACAAATCAAGATCTAAAAATGCTTCTCTATTAATTTTGAGTTATTTAAAATCTTCAAAATTGGTACTTGTAAGTTGTAAGGAAATACTATAAAGAAAAAGTATCATGAACGTTAGTTGATTGAACATAGTTACCAGGAAACTCGTTTTCACTTTTAAAATCGTGTTTTCCTTTTATCGTTTTTCGTTTTTCGCTTCTTGTTTCCTGTTGTCTGACGTTTCACTACAAAAAAAAGTCAGGTCGCAGACGGAAATAGTGACAGATTTTGTTTTCCAACGCCCTAATCAGAGACGACAGAATATTGTTTTACTGACAGATTTGGTCATTTAGCGACAGATTTGGCCGTTCCCAATTGATACATTTTTTTGTAGTGTTTCATGTGTAAAATTTAATATTTTTTTACTCACGTTTCCATTTCTCGTTTTGTTTCTCGCTTTCATTTCCGACATTGGTAACTATGGTTGATACTTGATAGTGATACACTTACACAACTATAATTATAGTAATAATTGAGTTTTCTACATTTCCGCAATTTTTTTTTCTTCTGAATAATGGTACTCAAGAATTGGGTCAAAAGTTAAATAATGGGATTATTGATGGCCAAAGACTCCAATTGTTCCTCAACTTTACTTAGTTAAACACATTTTTTACTTTTACATCGTTTACACAAAGAAATACAAGTCTAAAGGTATTTGTTTGTTTGAAAAAACTTATGAAAGAGGATAATGACTTTTGAAAAATTATAAACTTGAACGTAACTAAAAAATGTGTACTATTATTATATTTGCTACATTTATCATGAACTTGATTAAAATAGTAAACACTAATAAAATAAGAATTATTTTAAAACACGAGACAAAAAAAATGGATAAACACAAAATATGAAAATAAGTCGTAAGTAAAACTAAACTAAACTATAAGACAATTTATTTGTAAGTCATGACTATGTGTAAATTTCTATATATTTTATAATTTTAATGTTTGGTTCGGTTCGATATTATACCAAACATACGAAATAGATACCATAACCGAACCAACTTTTAAACTTTGGTTCGGTTGTACTGTACCGAAAAATCGGTATACGAACTTTCAGTACCAACTTATTTGGTTCGGTTCGAAAATCGATCAGTCGGTATAAATCGGTGCAAAAACTGTATGTTTATTGGAGTTATATGTTTTGATAATAAAAGTTTTGGATTGTAATTTTTGATAATTAGACTTGAAAAGTTGTATGTTTTTTTTTTTTTTTTTATGGGATGGATTGGAGTATTTGATTTTAATTGTAAGTGTTTATTGAAAATGAAAGAAAAAACTATTAAGTATCATATTATAGTACTAGTTTTTAACAATTTATTACCTTGTATTCGACTCCAATGCACACATGTCTAGTTTAACATTATAGATGGGATATCAAATTAGTAATAGTTGGTAGTTCATGATACTAGTTTGGTCATGTGCATTTTAATTTGGATACCAAATTAGTAAAATGTGATATAAAACCATCTTTTAAGTTAGAATATTGATCGTCGGAGATTTAAAATCAAGAACACAACGCCAAAACAGCTAGACAGATCTTCAGTTAAAGTCATCATCGCAATTAACTGTGCAATGACACACACAAAGAACTGAAGAAGAGCGCAACCAAAAGGTGGTGAAGAAAGAATTTCAGACACGCATTCATATCTTCTCGTACTTTTATTGTGGCATGTAAATTGTAACCGCCTAAAACGATACAGTGTTTGCTTTTCAAACAAATGTGAAAGAGGGAGAAAAACTGCTCCTGAATAAACGAACCGTAAACCACAAAAAGTACATTCATCATCATCTTTCAAAAGAAACAAATCCGTCCATATTTGCTGCGGTTGTAGATTACAACCTCTTTACGAGTTGCAAAAAACATATAACACACTCTCATCCGCATTAAGCTCATTATGTTCTCTTCTAATACCTACCACTTTTTAATATATCTATCTTTTACCACCCATATAGTCAAAAAAGCAGCATCCATCGCAATCTGAACTAGAGATTAAAGCGCATCAAGTTCCAACACATAATCCCTTTCATCACCACCATTGCACTTCGACCGCTAATGGAATCCAACCCCAAACTTCGGACTTTAAATCTAAAGTCACTATTTGACCATCGCCCTCGCATAACTTATATAACGACCTGTCAAAGTAGGCATGTTGGTCTTGAAACACTTCTTAATTCAGATTCATATCAATGAAATAATCCTCTTGCACAACAATATCAATACTCTGTATAAACGGTAACCGCATCAGTAGAAGAATGGCATAAGGCTCACATGTGCAATTCAATAATGGGGAAATTAAAAAAGACTGGATATTTCCACTACAAATAATCTTATTCCACGCACAAACCGTACTTTCAAATTACGAACCGTAGTCTGAAACTACGGACCGTAGTATGAAACTACGGTATATAGCTTCTTGTAAACCGTACTTTGAAAGTACGGTCCGTACTTTGAAAGTACGGTCCGTACTTTGAAAGTACGGTCCGTACTTTGAAAGTATGGTTTACAAGGAGGTAAATTACCTCCATGCCCATGCGTAAAAACTGTTGGAAAAACATGTGAAAAACATGGGTGTTTCCGAATGGTCGCTGGACCAACTTCGGGTCATCTTTACATGTGAAAGCGCTAAGTTTTTTATACCATACTCAACGTGGTTGAGTAGCCCGTGTGACGGGCTTCGCAACGGTATATCGCATGACCTATTTGGAGAATGGGTGTGAATACAAAGTGGCTTCAAAGTTGGTACCTCGCAAGCTCAAATATGGAAAATCTGGAAAACCGAAATGGTAATGGAAAACCATTTAGTATAATCCCATATTGGAAGATTGAGAGTCAATTTTACAATATATATACCATACCAACCCATGTAGTTATTAAACTAACATGTCCACATACACCTAAGAGTATTAGTGTGTACCACACACGCGCGCTCGCTCGTGTCTCGTGTCTCGGGTCTCGGGTCTCGGGTCTCGGGCTCGGGCTTGGGATTTGGGGAATGTCTTGGGTCTTGGGTCCAAACCCGAATAGGGAGTTTTGTATAAAATACAAAAGGAGTCCCTAGAATTTCCAACAAAGAGAAACGTCAGCAATGAATGAAATTAAATGCTGCGGTTTCAGGAATTAAGTGAGCGGATTCTGAGGGTGTAACTCCCAGAATTGATGACCAACATTTATGGCTGCGGTTTCAGTAGAGCCGCAGCCATCCCCCTCTCATTTCAACACACAACACAGCATAAGCATCATATAGAGAGAGAGAACCGCACCACCAACAACTCGACCTGTGGTTCGGTGCCGGTTTCCATACGAGCCACTCTGAGATAGAAGTTGTACCTTGGGAACAAAGTCCCGAAACCAGAAACCTTTAAAGGTGGTTCGGGAAATATTGTTTAAGAGAAACTGCTCAGCAGTTGCCTCTTCTTTTAATTTCTGTTATTTAATTTTCAGTCCTTTATTATTCTGTCCATTTAATTTCAGTACTGTTTCCTTTTTGTATTTACTTTCCAGTACCTTTAGTTTCTGTAATCTACATTTCAGTCTTTCCTATTCTGTAATTTACTTTCCTGTAATTTAATTTCCAGTATTTACATAACAGTCCGGGCAGTTTATTTAATAACAGTCCGGGCAGTTTTTATTTGTTAAAACAGTCCGGCAGTTTGTTTTATTTACAAAACAGTCCGGCAGTTTTTTATTTGTTAAAAACAGTCCGGCAGTTTGTTTAAAACCAGTCCGGCAGTTTTTTATTTGTTAAAACAGTCCGGCAGTTTGTTTAAAACAGTCCGGCAGTTTTTTATTTGTTAAAACAGTCCGGCAGTTTGTTTTATTTACAAAACAGTCCGGCAGTTTTTTATTTGTTGAAAACAGTCCTGCAGTTTATTTTATTTCCAAAACAGTCCGACAGTTTGTTTATTTGCGAAACCAGTCCAGCAGTTTATTTTAATTCTGTATGAGTCAGGAATTGTAATTAATATTCCAATTGTGAGAAATAAATTGTTATTTCCATTGCGTTCCTGTCTTCTTTATTTTATTGTCCTTTCTTTTATAGTATTCGAAATAGTACCAAAACCAACAATCTTAAACAATACCATTTTTTGGTTTTTCTATTTTCGAAATAAGAAAGGACTTTTCTTTTTTATTTTTTGTTGACGTCTCGGTTTTTATTCTCGCAAAATCATTGCTAGTTTACTAGAAATTGAAATTTGCACATAGAATAAATCCGAATTGGTTTTAATCTTTTATTCTAGAATACTATAAAGAATTCTTAGTGAAATCAAAAGTGATTTGATTTTCACGCTAGAATATCTTTTATTGTTTTATTCTTTTGAAGCAATCTAATTAAGTTATAATTAGTATTTGCGATTAAGAATTTTAGTTTTCTTGCGAGAAACTAAACGGTTTTAATTTGTCATTTCAGATGACTAATGAGGATCAAATACCCATCGTTTCTTCGGAAAACGTGTAGGGCGCACTTGTGATTGGCAGTAGCCATAACAATGCGAGCGCTGCGAGTGGGGGGGCTCAGGCTCAGGCTGAGGCCGAAGCTGCTACGGCAAAGGCTGCGGCCGACGCCGCTGCGGCAGAGGCCGATGCTATGGCTGCGGCTGCGGCCGCAGCACAGGCTGCTGCTAAGGCTGCGGCCAAGGCAACGCTTGTGGCTGCGGCCAGGGCAAAGGGCAAGGCTCCGGCAACGCCGTCTATGCCAATGTTGCCAACCTCTCAACTGGAGAGACCGGAAAAGTTTAGGGGCAACAACTTCAAACGTTGGCAGCAAAAGATGCTGTTTTATTTAACTGCCCTTAATCTGACTCGGTTTCTTAAGGAGTCTGCACCCGTCCTAAGCGAGGACGATGAGGACGTGCAGACAGTTTCGGCAGTAGAAGCGTGGAAACACGGCGACTACCTATGCCGGAACTACATCCTGTGTGCTCTGAATGACACTCTCTTCAGTGTATTCGAGCCCAAGGCTTCTGCAAAGGAGCTTTGGGAGTCTCTCGAAAGAAAGTACAAAGTGAATAACGCTGGCGCAAAGAAATTTGTCGTCACGAACTTTCACGAGTACATGATGACTGATGGGAAGAGTGTTATCGAGCAGGTTGAGGAACTCCAACTCATATACCATAGGCTTGAGGTTGAGGGGCTAGTTATCAACGAACCTTTCCAAGTGGCATTAATGATTGAGAAACTACCACCTTCTTGGAAAGAGTTTCAAAACTACCTGAAACACAAGCGAAAGGCTATGACCTTGGAGGGACTCATTGAGAGGCTCAATGTTGAGCAAAGCAACCGTCGATCCGGAAGGAAAGGCGGTGGCGGAGCAGGCAACGCGGTTGCCAAGGCCCATGTGGTTGAGGACGCTGTGTCTAAGCGGAAACGCTTTGACAGCGTAGTCGGTGCCTCTCTCAAGAAGAAATTCATGGGAGACTGCTTTGTGTGCAACAAACCGGGCCATCGTACCACGGATTGTAAGATGCGCATCGACAAGCCCAAACCCCCCCAAAGAGGAAGTTCCAAGGAAAAGGGAGGAAGAGGGCACCTGCTCAGGCTAATGTAGCTGAGGGATGAGATGATGCTGGACAGGACTATATGCACCTGAGTGCTGTGGTCTCGGAGGTGAACCTGGTGGGGAGCAACCCAAAGGAATGGTGGCTGGACACAGGCGCCACTAGTCACATCTGTGCCAGCAAATGGATGTTCAAGACCTATACGGCCGTGGACAATGAGAGCTGCTTCATGGGGAACTCGGCTACTTCCAGGGTGGAAGGAAAAGGAACCGTGCTGCTGAAGATGACATCGGGAAAGGAGCTCACACTGAATGGCGTGCTCCATGTGCCGGAAATCCGCAAGAATCTGGTTTCCGGGTCTGTTATGGTGAACAAAGGATTTAAACTTGTATTTGAATCTGCTAAAATTGTAATCACCCTTAATGGAATGTATGTAGGCCGTGGCTATATGACCAACGGCATGTTTAAATTAAATGTTGGTACTCCGGCACCTAAGGCCGAGTCTGCTATTGTGGGTACTAATGCTGAGGCAAGTACCAAGAATAATGTAACCGTTAATGTTGCCCAAGTGGCTAATAAAACGTCTTTTGCTTATTCTTGCGATTCATTTAATTTATGCCATGGTAGATTAGGTCATGTGAATGCTAATTCTATGAAGAAATTGATATCACTAAATCTACTACCTAATTTTGTATTTGATAAACAACATAAATGTGAGGTTTGCGTTGAAGCAAAATTAACCAAGTCTTCGTATCAACATGTTGAACGAAGTACTGAACCTCTCGGTCTAATACACACGGATGTATGCGACTTAAAGTTTATACAAACGCGAGGAGGGAAAAAGTATTTCATCACGTTTATAGATGATTGTACTAGATACTGCTACGTCTACTTAATGAGAAGTAAAGACGAAGCGGTAGAGAAATTCGCTCTTTATAAGACCGAAGTAGAAAATCAACTCAATAAAAAGATTAAAATGTTGAGGAGTGATAGAGGCGGTGAATACGAGGCACCGTTTGCGCAGATATGCGCAGAAAGTGGCATTGTACATCAAACCACAGCCCCCTACTCTCCGGAGCAGAATGGGGTTGCCGAGCGTAAGAATAGAACGCTCAAGGAAATGATGAATGCTATGCTAATAAGTTATGGGTTACCCCAGAACATGTGGGGGGAAGCGCTGCTTTCCGCCAACTATGTATTGAACAAGCTACCGCATAAGAAGCGTGATAAACCACCTTATGAACTATGGAAAGGCCATCGGCCGAGCTATAAATTCTTAAGGGTTTGGGGTTGTCTCGCGAAGGTCCTTGTCTCGCTTCCAAAAAGAACGAGAATAGGGCCGAAGACGGTAGACTGTGTGTTCATAGGATATGCACACAATAGTAGTGCTTATCGTTTTCTCGTGCACAAGTCGGATAATCCCGACGTGCATGTAGATACTATCATCGAAGCTCGATAAGCTTCTTTCTTCGAGGAGATCTTTTCCCGCAAGTCTTCCATAACTATAGAGACTGAGGAGTCAAACAGTGAGGAAAATGTGGGGGCAAGTGAACCGTTGGAGGAAGAAGAAGAAGAGCCTCGACGTAGTAAAAGGGCTAGAAAGGAAACGACTTTCGGTCCAGATTTTGTAACCTTCATGATAGAAGGCGAACCGACGACATTCAAACAAGCAATGTCATCCCCGGAAGCCCAATATTGGGAGGAAGCGATCAACAATGAGGTTGAATCAATATTACAAAATCACACTTGGGAACTAGTGGATCTACCACCCGGGTGTAAGTCACTAGGACACAAGTGGATCTTCAAGAGGAAGAGAAAGCTCGATGGAACAATCGAGAAATACAAGGCTATGCTTGTAGTGAAAGGTTTTAGACAAACCGAAGGTGTCGACTATTTCGACACCTATGCTCCTGTCTCCAGGAAGACGTCAATCCGGATAGTCATTGCTCTCGCAGCACTGTTCGATCTGGAAATACATCAAATGGATGTTAAAACGGCGTTCTTGAATGGTGAGTTGGAAGAGGAAATTTACATGGAACAACCGGAAGGGTTTGTGGTTCCAGGTAAATCTCACAAGGTGTGTAAACTTGTGAAGTCCTTGTATGGACTTAAACAAGCACCTAAACAATGGCACGAAAAATTTGATAGAGTGATGCTATCAAACGGTTTTCGGATAAACGAATGTGACAAATGCGTCTACGTAAAAGGAAATGAAAAGGACTACATGGTAGTCTGTCTCTACGCAGATGACATGATTATAATAGGGAGTATTGATAACATCAACTCCACTAAGAGAATGCTGTCACAAAAGTTCGAGATGAAGGACTTGGGTGTCGTTGATGTAATACTTGGTATGAAAATTACCAAGACATCAGACGGATATGCGCTATCTCAAACTCACTATGTCAAGCAGATGCTTGACAAATTTGATAAAGATAGTAGAGCTACATCCAGAACTCCGATAGAGATCTCAACCACCCTGAAAAAGAATTTTGGGGAGAGTGTGAGACAATTGGAATATTCTCGAATAATAGGCAGTCTGATGTACGTCATGAACTGTACTAGACCAGACATAGCCAACTCAGTGAGTAGACTGAGTAGGTACACCAGTAATCCCAATGAGGAACACTGGAAGGCCATCATGAGACTTCTCAGATACATGAGATACACAGCAGACCGAGGGTTGCATTATACCAGATATCCAGCTGTACTGGAAGGGTATTCTGATGCAAACTGGATCTCGGATTCCAACAGTACACGATCCACTAGTGGATATGTGTTCGTGATGGGAGGAGCAGCTGTCTCATGGAGATCATCCAAGCAGACGTGCATAGCTAGATCAACTATGGAATCCGAGTTCATAGCATTGGATCTAGCAACAGAAGAGGCTGATTGGCTGAGAAGCTTTCTGGAAGGAATTCCAATGTGGCCGAAACCTGTCCCAGCAATAAGCATGCACTGCGATAGTCAGTCGGCTATTGGACAGGCGCAGGATCATATGTATAATGGAAAGTCCCGACATATTCGTCGGAGACATAAATCCGTAAGAGAATTGTTAGCTAACGGTGTGGTGTCATTAGATTTTGTGAGATCTAAAGACAATATAGCGGATCCATTTACAAAAGGCTTAACTCAGGTAGGAGTTGAAGTTTCATCGAGGGGAATGCAGTTGAAGCCCATCAAACTGGAAACCTCCTCAGAGGCAACCCAACCCGAACTGGATTCTCCAGCCTCGGGTTCAACGGGAAAACCGAACTGTGGGGGTGACCGAACAAAGCACTCGGGAACTTAAGTTCCCAGCCCATTTCTAGGATGAAAGAGTGATAGACCTAGACCATTTTAAGGGTGAGCATGAGGCTCTTAATGAAAACAAGTATCTCGAAGGTCGAGAGGGGTGAGTCATGACACCCTTGACTTGAAATCACCTATGACGAGTGTGTATGGCCGATACTATGTGATGAGCCATGGGCTAAATCACTAGAGCACTCGGTTGAATTTTGCCAAGGCAGTCCACGGCCAAATATGGACAATAACCAAAGGGCTTAGTAAGTGGTGTAGAGAGGACACTGTGTGCGCATTACCCTGGTATGCACAAACGCTAAAGGGTTCAAGGCTTAAAGGCTACCCAATAGTAGCATATTAGATTTTACGTCACTACGGCAGGTTCAAAGCGCGCGCTACCTGTCCTTATGCAGTGGACTCTTGCGGTTCTCTCGTATACATTTAGGAGCATTTTTATTTTCAGCCAATTGCATTCATGTGGGGGATTATTGGAAAAACATGTGAAAAACATGGGTGTTTCCGAATGGTCGCTGGACCAACTTCGGGTCATCTTTACATGCGACAGCGCTAAGTAGTTTATACCATACTCAACGTGGTTGAGTAGCCCGTGTGACGGGCTTCGCAACGGTATATCGCATGACCTATTTGGAGAATGGGTGTGAATACAAAGTGGCTTCAAAGTTGGTACCTCGCAAGCTCAAATTTGGAAAATCTGGAAAACCGAAATGGTAATGGAAAACCATTTAGTATAATCCCATATTGGAAGATTGAGAGTCAATTTTACAATATATATACCATACCAACCCATGTAGTTATTAAACTAACATGTCCACATACACCTAAGAGTATTAGTGTGTACCACACACGCGCGCTCGCTCGTGTCTCTTGTCTCGGGTCTCGGGCTCGGGCACGGGCACGGGCGTGGGCGTGGGTGTGGGTGTGGGCTTGGGATTTGGGATTTGGGTCTTGGGTCTTGGGTCTTGGGTCTTGGGTCCAAACCCGAATAGGGAGTTTTGTATAAAATACAAAAGGAGTCCCTAGAATTTCCAACAAAGAGAAACGTCAGCAATGAATGAAATTAAATGCTGCGGTTTCAGGAATTAAGTGAGCGGATTCTGAGGGTGTAACTCCCAGAATTGATGACCAACATTTATGGCTGCGGTTTCAGTAGAGCCGCAGCCATCCCCCTCTCATTTCAACACACAACACAGCATAAGCATCATATAGAGAGAGAGAACCGCACCACCAACAACTCGACCTGTGGTTCGGTGCCGGTTTCCATACGAGCCACTCTGAGATAGAAGTTGTACCTTGGGAACAAAGTCCCGAAACCAGAAACCTTTAAAGGTGGTTCGGGAAATATTGTTTAAGAGAAACTGCTCAGCAGTTGCCTCTTCTTTTAATTTCTGTTATTTAATTTTCAGTCCTTTATTATTCTGTCCATTTAATTTCAGTACTGTTTCCTTTTTGTATTTACTTTCCAGTACCTTTAGTTTCTGTAATCTACATTTCAGTCTTTCCTATTCTGTAATTTACTTTCCTGTAATTTAATTTCCAGTATTTACATAACAGTCCGGGCAGTTTATTTAATAACAGTCCGGGCAGTTTTTATTTGTTAAAACAGTCCGGCAGTTTGTTTTATTTACAAAACAGTCCGGCAGTTTTTTATTTGTTAAAAACAGTCCGGCAGTTTGTTTAAAACCAGTCCGGCAGTTTTTTATTTGTTAAAACAGTCCGGCAGTTTGTTTAAAACAGTCCGGCAGTTTTTTATTTGTTAAAACAGTCCGGCAGTTTGTTTTATTTACAAAACAGTCCGGCAGTTTTTTATTTGTTGAAAACAGTCCGGCAGTTTATTTTATTTCCAAAACAGTCCGGCAGTTTGTTTATTTGCGAAACCAGTCCAGCAGTTTGTTTTAATTCTGTACGAGTCATGAATTGTAATTAATATTCCAATTGTGAGAAATAAATTGTTATTTCCATTGCGTTCCTGTCTTCTTTATTTTATTGTCATTTCTTTTATAGTATTCGAAAGAGTAACAAAACCAACAAAAACATGACGTATGTAAAGCTTAATCACAACTGATAAAGTAAAGTTGTATACCTTTCGATCTACATTATCCAGTAAAAACAAACCAATATTAACATTGTAAGTACAAAAGACCAATAAATAAATAAATTACATTTTCCTTGTTTTTACACCAAGCAACACCCTTTACAAGAAATTCTTTTCGTCTCCCTCAAACTTTGAGCAATCTGATTGTATAGCTTTTGACCCATCAGAAAAACTGAGATTGTACCACCCAGCGAATCGCTTAGTAAAGCTTTATTCTGGTCTTAATAGGGCTCCGACAAATTGGACATAGATCAAGATTAGGCCCACACTCGCAACATGTCTACATAAGTAGAAGAAAACGGGTATTATATTACAATTGCTTTTCTAACAAAAATTACTTCAAAAGCATCAAGTATATAAAGTGAATATTAGAATCTTGGAATCGGATTTACATGGGTGACCGCAGCCGAAAGCCATGTTCTTTGTGTTAGTCAAACAGATGGATCAACAAAGCTGTATATCACGAAAAATAAGTGTAATGAATCTTGCGTCAAGCGATAGATAAAGAAACATAAAAGGGTCATTCAAAGTATTTAATAATAGAATTATTGAACAATTAACCAAGTACCACACAAGCCTTGCTATTTAATTTACCTGGTCCTCAAGAAAAGTATTGGGAGGAACAGGTGGTGCAGTGGCAACAGGGGTGTTGTGATCGTAATATAAAGACGGATTTTGTTGAAAATTAGTTTCACATGAAGCTTTCGAGCTGCTAAAGGAAGGCCCAGCCTGTACAGGCAGCGGTCGAGAACCCTCTCGGGAGCATTCCCGTTTTGGCCACTATGATCTAAGAATAAAAGAGTGAGATGGTGATGATAAATAGGTAAGATGAAGGCAAAAAAAAGCTTAAAGATGAGCAATAATTATTAGCGCATGCAGATCTCTAACAGTTATAAAAACGTACACATTTTACACTGGATATCAGCAAATCTCATACACCATTCTTTACAGTAATTAACTAGATCCTTTGTTATAAGGAAACTTACCATTAATTAAGTGACATCTTTTGTACTTATTTCCCATTAAAGTCGTAAATAAAAAGTTGTTAGTAGTGTTGTAAAAAACGCGATTAATTGGTGATTAATCGGTAATCGGCCAATCACCGTTTTGATGACTAATCGGTTATTAATCTTAAATTTGGTACGTGGGGGCCTCTACCGATTATAATCGCTGATTACTACTAATTATTATGATAAAAGAAAAAGCAAATGCTCACTTGGAAGTTGACAAGGCCCTCGAAGGAATATTTCAATGTCGGGACTCGACTCGTAAACACTCAACCTGTATCTCGACCCGATTATTTTTGGAAGTAAAAAAAAAAAATCCGACCCCGACCCGATAAAAGTCGGGATCCGACTTTTCGAGACCCCGTAGGGTCGGAATATGTTTATTCCGAATCTCCCGACATATATTTTTTATTTTACGACAAAATCATTTTTTTATTAACAATTTTTATTTGAAAAGTCTAAAAATGTTATTAATACTAAACATAATCCAAGTTTAAAAATAACATTCCTAATACATGAAAAAAGAAATTAACATGTAGTAGAAAAAATAGTGAGAAACTACAAATAATGGAGTAGATAAAAAAATTGATACGTTTTTTTATCAGATTCTTTTATTATTTAGTTTTATTCACACAAAGAACAATTATCATATTAAATGAGATATATTATCATTATAATTTTTATAATCGGAAAATAATGATCTTTTTTGAAGTAACAATATAACTTTTTAATTTAAGTATATTTTTTATTTTAATAGTTTAATATATTCCAAAGTACAAATATATATTATACTTATTTAATTATAACTAATATATACAAGGTTCGATTTTCATCAGTTGCATTTGATATAAATTAATTTATATTTTAGTGTTGAAATAAAAAAATCATGTTATATAATATAAAATATAAATTAATTAAAAAATCGGACGGGTTGGAACACCCTACGAAATCAAAATTGTCACACGATCTCGATCCCGAAGTTTGTCGGGTCGGAACAAAATCTAACATTTTCGGATCAGAACTCTTATCAAGTCGGGATTTCGGAATTTCGGAATTTTTTGTAACTCTAATTCCAAATGTAAGATTTATGAAATATTCCCACTGATATCACCTAGCTACACTTGGTTTGAAACCTATTTAAATTTTGTAAACAAAGAAAAGGGAGGCCTGCAATAGGCATAATAGAAACAGTCACGCATGACGCAAAAGAGGATATATAATTCGTTATTTTAAGATCTCTAAACTATTTTTTTCCTTTTCTTTCACTTGCAACAATTGGTCACCTTTTCATTTCCATGTGCAGCCAAAACACTTATGGCTAATATATAGGGGTACTGTAGTCTTGGTGCCGATTTATACCAGATCGATTTTCGAATCGAATCAAACAAAGTGCTATCGAAAATTCAGTATATCGCCTTTTCGGTACGGTACAACCGAACCAAACTTTAAAAGTTGGTTCGGTTTCGGTATCCATTTCGTATGTTTGGTATAATACCGAACCGGACCAAACATTAAAACTATAAACTATATAGAAATTTACATATACTCATAACTTACAAATAAATTGTCTTATAGTTTAGTTTAATTTTCCATACGACTTATTTTCATATTTACGAAGTCAAATACAATAATTTCGTATTTCTCCATTGAGAAAATTGTCTTATAGTTTAGTTTAATTTTCCATACGACTTATTTTCATATTTACGAAGTCAAATACAATAATTTCGTATTTCTCCATTTTGTTTTCTCATGTTTTAAAATAATTCTTATTTTATTAGTGTTTACTATTTTAATCAAGTTCACGATAAATGTAGAAAATATAAGAATAATTGTATACATTTTATTTGTTATAAACTTTTTTGCTATTTTATTGTTATCAAAAATTATCTTTTAATAATAGTAATGTTTCGGTATAAAACGAAAAACCGAACCGTACCAACCGAAAAAGTCGGTATACCGAACTTTCGGTATACCGACTTTTTCGGTTCGGTTACGGTATAATTTTTTTCAAACCAAACAAGTTCGGTTCGGTATTGGTATATGGTCAAAAAAGTCGGTACTGTACCGAAGACACCTCTAGTAATATATCATAATATTATCAGTAATGCTATAGAGTCAGATTGGCTCAACCAGACTGATTACCGTACAATATTTTATGTAATTTTTAGAATTATCTTGACATCCAAACAAAACAAAAATAAAACTCCAAATATAATATTTATGAAACTGTAGTTGAGACTACCCTAAACTTAAATATTAATTAAAAATATTTAAAATTTTATGATTTTAATACATTTTATTTGACGATTCAACAAAATAAAAACTCAAATATAATATATTAGAGAACTCTATTTGAGACTACCATAAACTTAAATATTAATTAAAAATATTAAATATATGGGCGAATAACAGATTCTTAAATTTCGGGGTGAAAATAAAATTCTAAATTTACATTAAGTACTGATGTGTTGAGAGTCTGACTGACTGTATACGGCTCATTATCATTATTCTAATATTATATCACTGCAAAGGCCAATTTGTAATTTGTTTAGTATATCCATTATTTGAGGATTAGAGTATTAAACAACTAACAATAATGCATAAAGCTATAGGGATATTAATTATTATATAAGGTTTTTATATACGGTTTCGCTTTGCCACATACAGTGAATGTTAATGTCGGCTTTAGAGGCATGGGTTAGGTTGATTTTTAAATCTAATTGTAGCATCTAAAAAAGAATAATTGAAGTATATATATGCCACCTCAACTCGTGATTTGATCAACTCCTACGTGGTTACATGTCACCAACTTGGATTTGATCAAACTCAAAATATATTTATTTTTTTCATATTCCATAACTTTTAGTTTGGAAATGAAGACGAGTATGAAGCTAATAATTTGCATGTTTAAAGTGTGTTTAATGCGTTGGATTTAGAAGAGTGGCCGACTATGGTTTCGTTGGAAGCCCACTGATTTAGCGGAAATGACCGATGGGGAGAAACTAGATAGCGATCGTCAGGAGCCGTAATCACTATTTTTGAAAAAAATTAATGAAAAAATGGATTTTTTCTATGTATTTTGATCAAAACCTTTAAATTTTAGTGTTTCAGTCCCAAATTCCGTAAGATAACTTCATATACGGTATATATTTTTTTATTTATAGAAAATCAGGCTTTCTCTGTTTTCCAATCATGATTCGACCGGTGACTGTAAGTTTAAAATGTTGGTTTATTATTTATAATAGAAATATATATATATATATACAAATATGATAAATTTTGATAATAATATCATCAATTGATAAATGATTACACTATTAGGTTTAAAAAAATTACATGAAGAATTCTATATTAATAATTTAAATGGGTGATGCTATACACACAACTTCCACACAACTCCCACACTCCTTAGTTAATGAAATATATGTATCCCTCCAAATGTATATAAAACACAATCTATAATTTGATAAACCAAAATATAAATATTCAACATAATAAAAACTCAACTTACTAAAACCCAAATAAAAATATAGTAGAACCATAGTTGAGCATATCCTAAATTTAAATATTAATTAAAAATAAGAAAAAATATTAAATCTGGTATTACTAATATATATATATATATATATATATATTTATATATATATATATATATAACTCACACATTCCATACATGTATATTTGGAGGGATAAAAATGTATTTTTTAACAACAAAAATATATTATTATACATGTAAGGATTGTGCAATACATGTAAGGGAGTGTGGGAGTTATGTGCAAGTTGTGTGAATATATTTTTCCAATTTAAATGCTATGTCGAAACTCATGCTAATAATATTGAACATTAGCTATTAGGTTAAAATGACACTTTTAAACTAGGTAGTTTAAACACCATTCTAACTCCAAGCTTGTAATATTAAACAATAACTATTTGTGTTTGAAATCTGTAAAATATTATGAAAAATAAAATAAATGAAAAAGAAAGTAAAATAAAAAAAAATGAACTTGAAATCATTTTTCGGTAATGTATTTAGAAAATAAAATTTGAAGTTTTGAACAGTGTCGAAGACACCAATGAACCTGGGAATTTGTTAGCAAACGTATCTAAATACTGTATTTTGTGTTTAACGACTATTTACGGTCTCCTTTGTATGTGGATTTGAATTAAATAATATATGTTTTTTAAAAAAAAACTCTAAAACTCTAGTAAGACGAGAGATGATTAAGGAAAAATTATCAAAACATATAACTTTTTAAGTCCAATTATCAAAAACTATAAACCAAAACTTTTATTCTCAAAACATACCATTAGACACTCTAATGAATACGTGTAATTCTAACCGACCCTTAATATTAATAATACTTTAATAGAAGTTACTTAGAAATACACTTACTTAGAAATATACTTTAATATGCTAGTTAGTGACCACACCACACACACATCTATTATTTTATTTTATATTAAATTAAATTAATACCATCATCCATTATTTCACTTTTATCTCTCTATAAATATCTCTCTATACATAAACACATATACATATATATATATATATATACAACACACATATACATATACTTTATATTTTCTTGTTAATATTAATTAAACCTCTGTAAAATAATTAATAAATGGCGATGGAGGACACGGAGGAGAGTTGTGGGAGCAGGGACACGTCATCATCACCGCCACGAAAACAACAGATTATCGAGCAGAAACTTGAGGTTTGTAAAGAAGTTTTCACACGTTTAGTAGCGTTAAATCATCCCGAGACGATGTTATCGGGGTTCCAAAACCAGCTTCGGGATCACTTCAATCGTCTTCCTCCTAGGTCTTTCCTTTTTTTTCCTTTCTTTATTATTATTATCATTTAGTTTAGGTGTCGGTTCTTGAATAGGCGCTTTTTTTATTACTAAATTGTATTTCTTTAATTGAAACCAGTAGCGGAACTTATTTATATACTATTTTTGTAATTACGGGGGTGCTGAAATACTATAAACGTCAACTTTTCAGTAAAATGCATGAAAATTTCGTGTTTTTCGTAATATTGGGGTGCTATAAACCCTTTTAACATGTACCTAGTTACTCCCCTGATTGTAAATAATGGCGATGGATGAGACGGAGGAGAGTTGTGGGAGCAAGGGACACGTCACCACCGAAACAGCAATAGAATAACAATAAACAGAGGTTTAAGGTTTTTTTACCAAGTTTTAACTCGTTTAATAGGGTTAAATCACCCCGAGGCTTTGTTTAGGGCTGGGTTCGGTTCGGTCCGGTTCGGTTTTTGGCAAAACCAAAACCAAAACCGAGCATATTTTTCGGTTCGGTTTTTTTCGGTTTCGGTCTTTTTATTTTTTAGACCGAACCGGACCGGTTTTTTCGGTCCAGTTTCGTTTTTTTTTCGGTTTTATTTTTTATTTTTCGATCTTTTTCGTTTTTTTTTGTTTTTTCGGGTTTTTTCGGTCTTTTTCGGTTCGGTTTTACTGAAAACCGAAACCGACCCGAAAATTTTTCGGTTTTTCGGTTTCGCTCTTTTTTGGTTTTTTTCGGTTCGGTTTTTCCGGTTTTTCGCCCATCCCTAGCTTTGTTACCGGGGTTCGAAGAACAGCTTCGGGCTCACTTCAATCGTCTTCCTCCTAGGTCTTTTTTTTTTCCTTTCTTGATTATTAATTTAGGATATTAATTTAGCATGCTTTAAGTATATAAGTATCCTTTCATTTCATGCTCTCTCGGTCATGAAAACATGATGATTCAGTGTTGTGCTAAATTTTAGCTAAAGCGTTTTTGCAAGAGCTAGTCTGAAGCCTTTCGGGATTAAAAAACAAAAAAACGAGCTTTTAAAGTTTTTTTTTTAATGTTTTGGAACGAGTTTTATTTAATTCAAAGCGCGTTTTTTTTTTAAAATAGTGGATGCTTGTTAATGGTGCGACCCAAGTGTAAGCAAAAGTGCAAAACCAACGAGTCAGTTTAGGCGTCGGTTCCTGAATAGGCTTTTTTTTCCTCTTAGAACAAAATTGTTTTCTTTCCCTGAAAATACATGGAGAGCGCATTTTCTTTGATACTAGCGTATTTTCTTCTGTTGCGCAAGAGACAATATATTTGTAATGTTTCTTGAAATTTGTTTTCGCATATGGTATGAATTTTTCCGAGACAAACTTTAAAATGTGTGCTGAAATATTATGCGTCATAGGTGTGAATACATGTCGGGCTGGCACTGATTGTCAATTTTGAGTCTTCTTTGCAAATTAAGGATGGAACTAGGTAGGGAGAGTTGACAGCCATAGCTCCCAATTAGATGAAAATTCTTAAAAAAAAAAGCAACTTTTCGATTAAGTATTTTGATTGAAATCTCTAAAAAATAGTAGCGATTTAGCACCTCCCATTCTACAAAAAAAGTTTTTAGAATATTAGTCCTTCCGTTTGAGCTTTCTGGTTCTGACTCTGTTTGCAAGCACTGTGGATCAAAGATTTGATAGTTTGCTACAATTTTAAAGATTTACGTCATAATTCTAATGTATGTTATTTGGATTGGGATACCCAGCAATCTGAGCATGGCGTGACTGGTCGTTAGTTTCCATAGCCATGGTCCGTAATAAAGAACTAAAATAAAATTTCCCAAGATCATTATAGGAAAATAACTTTTTTCGAATTGCGATGGCTGCGGCCCCCAATGGCCCTCCCCGGGGCGTTAGCTTGGTTCTGAAAAAGTGTATTATATAGTGTTGTTTACAAAACTGACTTATAGATAAGCACTTTCCGGAATTCCGTATATGATAGGCTCAGGCCCTATCTCTCCCGGACCTGTCCATAGCGGAAGCTTCGTGCAGTTTGCCCTTTTTTCTGGGTTTTTATGAGCTTTCTATAATGTTTGGTGCACAATTTCATAGGTTCAAAAGTGAGGTGGCACGGTTTTATTGTCAATAAAATTATGTATTTCCTTGTCAGGGAGTAGTTATAAGCGCTTTCCAAGGCTATGTGTGACATTTCAAGAAGGACTTATAAGGTCCCTTTATTTAAATTTGAACAAGAAAGCCTTACCTAACATAAATAAGTTCTGTAAAAATATATATGTGAAAACCAAAATCTGATGCCTTCTTTAATATTCTATTACTATAAAAGCAATTAATTATATATTAGTAATTTCAAGATCTGCGTGCACAATTGTTGTTGTAGATCAGATAACTGATTATGAATCTTACAAACACTGCCATTTTTTTCTAAATCACTATGACTAGCCTAGTAGCCAGAATCCATCCTCTCTACTAGGAAGTTGTGGGTTCGATTCTTAAGATCTTTAAGATCCTCTTTAGAGAAATATACCAATTACAGGGTTAGGCAGGAGTGAAATCCTTAAGATCCTCTTTAGAGAAATATACCAATTTTTAAATGAATGGGAGGTCAATCAAGACCAAAGAAACTGAAAACCTGACTATGGATATTGAAACAAGTGGTCACTGGCTAGAGTTTCAAACCTCTCAACCTTTTTTTATAGTAGCTCTGTTAAGATTGCATTTTTGTCCAGTTTTCTTCTTTGGGCTCTATTTGCAGTACTTGGGGTTTCTGTCCTTCTTGCTTTAAGCTCCAGCTTATCTTTCTGCCTAAAGTGCATGGAAAATTCTCAGTTTTCATTTGAAATGATGAATTTTTGTTTTTGATTTATTGGTGAGAGTACATACTGAGAACGTTTGCTAGACAGTTGTTGCCACGAGGCGGAAAACTTAGATGTATTATGATTAAATCTTCGTTGAACAAGTAATTAGTCAAAAAGTTTATAACATTACCACCATGTTGCTCGAACAGAAGTTCCATCAAAGCTTTATAAAAAACAACTCAAATACAAACATGAGGAATTTTTTTGCAGTTTTCACTTTTGAAATTCAGTCCGTGCTTTTGGAGAGAAGATGTACTGGGAACTGAAGTGTGAAAACCCCATTTCTCTTTCATATTTCAAAATTCTAGACACTACATGATCTTTTTGAGAACAACAGTAATGTCAATTTATCCCTAAATGTCTTATACTGTAGGTAGTTTAGATTTCAAACTCGAGCAAATTGTATATTTACACATTTTGGGTCCATAGTTTTGTTTAAATGAGCTCTGTTCGGGATAAGAGTTTTGGTGATGATCTTAGGTATGCATTGGATGTAAACGTGGAAAGGGCAGAAGATGTGCTTACACACAAGAGGTTGCTTCACTTGGCAGAAGACCCTTTGCATAGACTTGCTTTTGAAATACGTCTTGTCCAAGTAATCCTTTTATTTCCTTTTTTTCTTAATTATTTGATTCAGCGTAGTTTTCTCTTCCTTTTTTTTCTTAATTATTTGATTCAGCATAGTTTTCTCTCAAATTCATTGGCGTTTGACTTGTGCACAAAGTGAATTTGTTTATATATATTTCCCATGTATATATATATATATACACACACACATTATACTAAGTGCCTACTCAGTTTCTCGAAACGTTGAGAGATGATCTCTATTATAAGACTCTTTCATTAAATAGAGTTGGCTTTAAGGAAGTAAAATGAGTGCTCTCAACATGGACTATTTAATTCAATAGAAAATAAAATATCTTTTGGGTTGCACAATGTTATTCATATATAGAGAGGCTTGCATATTTGTCTTTTGCTCAATGAGACTGTACTCTTATTTATAATATAAGCAATAGAAGCTCCTCTGACTAGCATGTCACCTTTTTGCTTTTGCCATTTGGGTTAGTACTTTGCTTTTACATGCTTTGGAAGTCTCAGTTATTTCCGGTCGATCAATGCAAATTACGATCTTCAGTCTTTTAGTTTAGTCCATATTTGGATTTTTTTTTGTGTAACAGCTCCCCACTTTCAGTTATGCATATGCTTTTTCTGGGTTTTATTTTCTTCATTTTGGTAGAGATTTTAAGTTCATGTATGCTGGTTTCTTTTAAATCTCACATATTAAATTTGCCTGGTCTTACGTATAGGCTCACCCTATTATTTCTGGGAAGTTGGTGGACTCAAATGATGCAGATTCTTTAGAAAAAAACGATGCTCAGAGTTCTTTGAAGATTAGTACACTAGGGTAAATTATTATATTATGGTCGTATGCCTTCATAATTTAGTTTTATTGGCATCAGTTATTTTAGCAATATTACTTCTTCGGTTTTTCTTGCACTTACTGGTTTGTATCTTTGTTGAACTACGTTTCTCTCTCTTATCCAGAATACATCCGCCTCCTACCTTTGGGTCTTCGTCTAATCTTGAAGAGCTCTTACTTCCAGCCAACAGATCACAAGTTGATGATGAAGACAGTGTTGTTCATTCCGCTTTACAATCACTCCGGTACGTTTTTAAGCAAATTAATTTGCCATTTGTATATTTGCCTAAAGACATGGTTGGTTTATGCATAAATCTTAACATTAATACTCCAATTTAATGGTTTACTTTTCAAAACTTATTTATGCTTATGTTTCTGTTTGGTGCAAGTATTTCATCTATGAAAATAAGAGAGAAAATAAATTGTGTTTTCTTTTTGTTTGATCACTATGTGTTTATATTATTTAAATTGATTTTAATTTCAATTGCTATTTGCACTAGAAATCCCTGCACACAACCGAGTTTTTAAGTCTTCTATTTATTTTATTTTATGGATCTTGCGATAAGAGTGACTAGGCTGTGGTTTTAGTAGAATAAAATGTTGAGTTGTATTTCGGTTAGTGTTATGTTAGATAGCTGTTTTCTAGGTCTAGTCTTTTCAAATATCCGTGTTGGGAGTACTTAATATACTGTCGACCTTTATCTGTATCACCTTCTCAACTGCATGCCATCTAAGTGAAACTCGGCTCAATATTAATCTGTGGAACGCACTAAAGATTATGTTTTTCCAATTCCTCTACGCACACATGCTCCGGACCATACTTTAGGAAAATAGAAATGCTATGATGAAGTTTATCTTGCAAATTGTAACTAGTGATTCATAACATAAATTAGCTTTACAGAAGTTGCTTAAAACATGCACGTTGCACAGAAGGTGTTATAGATATGCTGACGTTATCTCCGATAGTAATTCTGTGGGGTTTTTTCAATTTTATTTTATTTTTCTTACCTTTCTGTGTGAGAATAACACGAGTTGAGCTGAATTGATGATTCATAGCGCAACTAAATCATACAGCTTTAACCTTTTGTTCCATTTTTTTTTCTTTGTGGACTCAAAACTAGTTTTGGAATTGTAGACAAGTACTTCGTGTTTCGGATTCGGTTTCTATTTGAAGGCCTTAAAATTGTAGTTTCCTTTAAATATTTACTTGGAGTGGTTATTATACAGGCCAATGCATGAAATCACTTTTTCATCCCTAGACAAGCCAAAGCTGCTTAGTCAGGTAATCACTCAATATTTTAATCTCTATAACCGTATTTTGCAAATATTGGGGGATGGATGTTTTCTCAGTTCTTTCCCTTTTCTTTATCATGTGATATTGTTTCTATTTTGCATTGGGGAAGGCTCTCCCTTTAAAAATAAGCATAGAATACTTGTATGCATCACAAGTAAGAAATTTGGCATAGGGAGATTGAACCACTAGGTTTTTACACGTAGTTTTCATTATTATCAAAAGGATTGTGATGTACGTATTGTATTATATTTTCAACCTACAGTTGACGGCCTTAGTTTCTGAGATTGGTCTCAACATTCAAGAAGCGCATGCGTTTTCAACTGTTGATGGATACTCCTTGGATGTATTTGTGGTTGATGGTTGGCCTCTTGAGGTATGTCATCAAACAATTTTTTAAAGTTTTTAAGACAATTATTTAGCAGTTGCGGTGTTCAGGTAATGTAGTTTTTATATAATTATAACTGTTTATTCGGTGTTACTGTTGTCATGTTCATGCTACTCCTGGGACAAATGTTTGTCAAGAAATGTATTGCTGCATATATATAAGAAGATTTCTTTCCTGTTACAGAAAAATAGCATTTGCGATCTAAAGTTCTACATTATTGGGGTCTTCATCTATGCTTTGGTACTTTGTATCTTTTTGCGCTGAGAGAAATAATTTCTTCGATTCCCGAGCTTGTATCATTTTTTTGTTTATTTGTTCTTTCACTGTACCTCAGGACCAGAGGTTAAAGTACCTCTTTTTTATCCTTGTACTCAGATACAAGTCCCAGACATTCACTATTTTATTTTGTAGAAATTTATTTCGACTAGATAAAGAGAAACTTGGACTTAATTGAATTTTTTTGTCTGTGCTTCACATGGCTTTGTTTGCATTTATTCTCTATATGGTCTGTTTTCAAATGAAATGTGCAAAGTCACAGTAACTTTTTTCTGATGAACTCATGCATCAAAGCGCCCTCAGCGATAGACTGCTGAGGCCTCAGTATCATTAGGGCCTGAAATATTACAAGGACGGAAATTAGGAGACAATAAAGATAATAAGTAAAGAATTAACGTGTCAAAGGGTGATAAAGTAAAATAAATTTGACTTTTCTTCATTTCAGAGCACGAGACACGTACAGCTCCATGTAGTGCATCTAGATTCTCATTAATATCAACTATGAACCAAATCTTTCTCAAAAAAAAAAAAAACTTCTGTACACGTTTTTGGTTGTGTTTAAGAATCAAGAGACCACATAATAAGGCCGTCTGGAATGTCTTAGGGCCTCTATAATTATGCAGATGCCCCTGCACGAGTTATGCCAGGAATTAAATTCTCTTGGTTTTGGCGTCGTCTAACTTTTGATTCTTGTTTAATGTAGAAGCTTATTGGGTTACTTTTCTTTTTTCTTTTTGTGCTTTTAGAGATAGTGCTAATAAGGTCTTATGTTTAATACCAGGAAACGGAGCAACTTAGAAAGGAATTGGAAAAGGAAATCCTTAAGCACGAGGTAATCACTTTCCCAAGCTCACTCATCCAACAATATATAAGGAACATTATTATTGATGAACCACAGCTATGACATGATAGTTTAGCATTTTGGTTGTACTGTTTCTCTCTCTTGTTTGTCTCGTTCCCATATGTAAGCAAGCTTCGAATGGTTGCTGCCTATTGCATTTAAATCACGTTATAATATGATTATCATCGAATCAAATCGAATTGCAGGGTTTATAACAGTTTTGTACAATAATGTATCATCACATATATATATTTGTAAACCAGCATACAAAAATAGTGATTAGAACCTAACAATTATGATAGAGAAGTGTTAAAAAAATATTTTATTTCAGTAACAATTTTGTACACAACCTTATGATTTCCTCCCCACGCAATCTGGTACACAAAATATGCTAAAATAGTCTAGATTTTTATTGTTAGTGTACTAATAATTGCTAATATTTGTGGGTTGAAATCGAATTTTGATTGATATCTATCACTAAATGTTATATACTGCTTCTCGTTTTCACATGTAAATGGTATGTTTCTTACTTTTTCAGAAGAAATTTTGTTCCAATCAAGGGTTAGTACTATATAACATCAAAGAGGAAAGCCAAACACAACCCCAATCCACTAATGATTTTGTGAAAATACCTTCTGATGGAGCTGATGTATGGGAAATTGATTCACAGCTTCTGCAATATGGAAATAAAGTTGGATCTGGATCATTTGGTGATCTGTGAGTCTCTTCTGTCTAAATAGATCTCTGCAACTATTTAATTGTCGGCATTTAATATAGAACTATGTCTTCTTCAGGTATAAAGGTACATATTGTAGTCAAGAAGTGGCTATTAAAGTCTTGAAGCCGGAGCGTGTGAATACAGATATGTTGAGGGAGTTTGCTCAGGAAGTTTTCATTATGAGGTATGTTTATTTACCTTCTGATTGTAGATTTATTAAGATATGTTATTTTTAAAATGAAAATCTGATCATTAATTTGTTACCTCTGTGGTTTTTACAGGAAAATCCGTCACAAGAATGTTGTCCAATTCATAGGTGCCTGCACAAAACCTCCCAAACTGTGTATATTGACTGGTAATGTTTGTTGAACTTATATTTTTTTCATTTGACATTTTTTGTTCATGTGGTGGTTGTATATGTTTTATTGTTGGAGAAGTACATGAAGTTAAAACTTTAACAAAAACCAAAATGTTATTATTCCAATAAAATTGTTCACGGAGCTGCGATCACTTTACTTCGTCGTTAACTGTTGTCTATTCCAATATGATTCACTGAAATTCACCCCTCCTATTTACCCCACCAAAGTTACTGCAAATCATACATTTTGCATTTGTCCCTTTACATTTCTTGAAAAAAAATAACGTTCAGACCAATGACAGGTGTTCACGTCGGTCTGTCAGGGTAGGTAAATAGGTAGGGTAAATATGTAGAACAACTATTTTTACTTATTGTTAATGTTGTAGTCTGATCATTCAACAATCTTGATTTTTTTCCAGAATTCATGTCAAGGGGTAGTGTGTATCATTATATGCATAAGCAAAAAGGTGCATTTAAGCTTCATTCTCTGCTCAGAGTGGCACTTGATGTTTCCAAGGGGATGAACTATTTGCACCAAAACAAAATTATTCATAGAGACTTGAAGACCGCCAATCTTCTCATGGATGAAAATGAGGTTTGTGGAGTCCCCTTATTAACTGCAAGTATATTGACCATTATTGCGTACGTTATTTAGGTTGGCTTTTTAAAGAGAATTGTCTTTTCTTCTAGCTGTTCTATTGGTATTTGCTTTCTTTACATTTTTTTTGAATTAACTGGACACTCGACTTTCTGTTATCATTAATAGCCTTGGTTTAAAATTGCATTTAAATGTTTTATGTTCTTAACTTCCCCTTTCTTGTGCTGGGATATGGTTTTATCCATTCCTGGCATGCTCCCTTTTTGCAACAAGAAAAGTAGTATCTCATTATTTAAAAAAAAAAAAAAAAACCGTATCTTGTCGTGCTATAATTGTATGACAAGTCTGAAGTCCCACACCGGGCAGTAGTCTGGGTTGAATTTTATTGACGGGTCTATGTGTAGGGCATGTTTGTTTTACCCAGTATTTGTATCTGTAAGTAAACGTAGCAAGTACTTGTACAAAAATTGGTGTTACCTTTCATATCATACTTTGTTGTCGATAGAAGTTTTCTTTTGAGAAATACATATCAAGTTTGATACTATATCATATGAGAGTATATTAATACTTTCCATTCCTCAATACGAAAAGTAAATTTTTTGTTCTCCTTTAACCAGAAACACATACTCGCGTTTCCAATTTCTTTTGGTCTTAACTTTCAACGTATACTCTGTTCTCGATAAAAGTTTTTTTAAGAAAAGTATCAAATCCAATAGTTATCATATAAAAGTGAGCTACTATTTTTCACCACTTGGTACAAGAAATATAGTATTTTCGCTTTTTTCCGAAAACACGTACCTTTGTTTGAAAATATACTTGTTCACATCTAACAAAAAGTATGCGTTTGTACTTATAAATATGACTAAACGAGCCCATTATATCTGTTTCTTCACTTGTTAAAATTTATCGTTTCCGATACAGGTAGTTAAGGTTGCTGATTTTGGTGTTGCCAGAGTGCAAACGCAATCTGGAGTAATGACTGCAGAAACTGGAACATACCGTTGGATGGCTCCTGAGGTAAAATAATTTCTTAACCCGTTCATCTTTTTATCTCTCTCTCTCTATATATATGTGTGTGTGTGTGTGTGTGCCACGCCTCGAGAAGACTTGAGTGATGGACACCAACACTGCTAAATCTATTTTCTTATTGTACATTCACTGAGATAGTTGAATCCTCTTTCGATCTGTGCATTGAAGGTCATTGAACATAAACCATATGATGGCAAGGCTGATGTATTCAGTTTTGGAATTGTGCTATGGGAACTCTTGACCGGAGAGGTAAAGCTTTGTTTTGTTCTTTTTTCACATTTGTACACCTTTACCTTAGAAACCGTTTAATTTACAAATGTTTTACATTTCATGACTTTATACACCAGGTTCCATATGCTTACTTAACGCCCTTGCAAGCAGCTGTTGGTGTTGTTCAACAGGTAATGTTTCCCCCTAAATCTTTTTTCTCTCCTATTTCCTAGTTAAATGATGAAATGTAATTTAGCTGGTATGATCATCAGGGTCTGAGACCTACAATACCAAAGAACACTCATCCGAAGCTTACAGAATTACTTGAGAAATGCTGGCAGCAAAATCCGACCACACGGCCTGACTTCTCTGAGATAGAAAAGATTCTGTTAAAAATAATGAAGGAGGTAGAAAAAATTTGCATAATTAATTTTACCATTCTATGGCAATTAATACTATTTAATTTACATATTTAGTATATCTGTGTTGATTGTTCTTTCTTAAAATAGGTCGGCACTGGGGACAAAGACAAATCAATTGGCGGGTTCTTCTCTGCACTCAAGAAAGGACATAACTAGGCTCAACAATTAATGTAAATTGTGACATGTTTGCCTTTCATTACAAATTTTCCAAATTCATTCACATTTTATATTCCTCTCTAATTGGTTTATCTCAAGTGTTGTTTGCCTTGCATAGATAGGTCTAATTTTCCAAATTCATTCACATTTTATATTCCTCTCTAATTATGATTGTTTATATAGGTCTAATTGTCCTCGAGTTTCTCATTTCAAAATGTTCCTTGTAACTATTTTTTTAGTAGTAATCTGTGCCTGTGATGAGTATTTATGCTTTATCGCCTTATTGTGTGCATTACTGGAAGTGGAAGTAATTTCCTGAACAGTAAAGGCTTAGACTTGTTTTTCTTCCCCCTCAAAGACACGTTGAAAATTTTATCACTCGACTTTTGGGATTTGGCTTATTTTTCCGTCACTCCAGTTACTTAATGTTGAAGAACCTCAGCTTTCTCTATTTAGACATTGTGTTTCATTCTTTCTTCTCGATGCATTGGTCTATCGTCGGAGTCGTAACTTTGACAATAATTAATAGTTTGATGTTGATTTCATTTACTCGTAAAGTTGGGTCTTTAAGTCAACTCACAACTGGTACTTTTGACTTGACCGTGTGCCTGTCGGTTGCTCCGTTGATACATAATCTTTGTAAGTATTATGTATTGGCGTTTTGAGTCAAGATCCCTCTCAAAACCTTTTGTTGCACCATGTTAGCATTTCAAGTCATATGTTCAATCAACTTAATTTTAGCTGCCATCTCACTTGAAGATATGCACCGGAGATTCATAGTTGGACTAGACATATTTTGCGATCGAAGGTGTATTGAGACAGTGTGTACAGTCGTTTACAGACTTATAGTGTCCATTGCGTTACGGGCCTATTTAACTGCAGGAAGTTGGACCTAGAGATGAGATTTCAAGTTGTATTCTAAAAAACACTCGGTAAATGCACGCATACTAAATAACTACAAATTGGAAATATGTTATGCATCACAACTTGTAGAAACAATGTGATTCACAAGCATAAATCGGAGGGCTTTATTTCTTTATTGATGAAACAATGATACATGAAAAGAAAGGCATGTAGCGATTTAGTATTTCTCTACATCCAAAATGACAATTTCGCAGTCCTTCAAATAAAACAAAACAAATAGTTCCAAACAGATAAAAACATACAATAGCTTACTTTCTCAACAATAAATAACTACTCAACGTGGGCGGTACCCAAAGATTTCACCCATGTTCATCATGCTGTCAAGAGGTCCAAGTCGGAGTAGTTGGGCTAACATGCGTTGATATAACCCCCGACTCTAATATTTTTATGATAGACGCGTCGGTCACGCACCTTGGCGGCTTGTACTGATTAAATGAAGTGCCCCTAGAAATAGCATAGTCCATCAACTTCTCAAATGTGCCATTTTTCACTAGCCTTACTTCGAGTGGGCCTATCGAGTTATCTACCGTTCGACCAAGTCGATATACGTAGGAGAATGATTCTTCCATCACATGACAACACTTGTTTAACACGTCATTACTCGGCCAGTTCGATAAATCTTTAGCCACTAATTGCAAATAAATAACGTAATGTCCAGGTATAGTCTTTGTATCAGCATAGCTTGTGTACTCCACAATAATGGTGTCAAATTCTTTTAGTAAAACCGACGCATTGTCAATAGCCTTTTGTAGATCGGCCTCATCAGTCTTTTCCACCGCGACACTGAGGAGTACATTTTGTCTACAAATAAACTTGAATTGAGGGGCCGAATTATAGAAACCAGTGACTCGAAGAATATCACCCATTCGATAACGGCACAAGCCGTTATAATTAGTGATTACTATTTCATACTCTTTTCCAACTTCCACGTCGACTAGATCGACCAATTCTTGAGGTGACTTTTGACTCGAAGACAGTTCATTACTCGTTGGGTCATGCAGTAAAAACTCAAAGTAGGCCATGTTTGGCATGATAGTATAGTTAACATCACCGGGCTTTGAAAGTGGGCTTAAGTTAATCCCAAAATCACACTCCGACGAAGCGTACAATGTGGAAACAATAGGTAAACCCCCACTAAAAAAATCCAATGCCGGAATATATTGCGCCATCGATCCTGTAACAATCGTGTCTATGTATTTCGTGTTTGGCCAAATTCTTGGTATAATTTTCTCCCAATTTTCTCCTTGGCATTCCTGAACAATATATCCGCTTAGTTCATTATTTGGCTTGAGGATCTCCCGCAAACACTTCCTTATAGAGGGATCGGTTATTTTGGAATTCAATATTCCTGATTTGATATCCTCGGCTAGTTCCTTCCAATTGGACCGTAAGAACTTGATGGCGCAAAGCAGGCCATATGCGAATACAGTGCCGATACGTAACACCTCATTGCGCATAACAAGGCCACATAGCATCTGAGAATACATGCTCTGGAAAGCGTCGACGCACAGAATAGTCTCATTTGGGCTAGTGCGTAGATTGTATGGGTCGTATAAGCGGTTTTTGAAGTTCTGACTTTTGTAGTAGCTTGTGAGGGCTGAGTCGACCACGAGGCCACATGGGAATGTTGTTGTGTACCTCGTGAAGAGGAAGTATAGGCCTTTCCCTTTCTCCAGTCCCGGAAAATAACTGTTACAAGTTAAAAAAAGTAATTTATTTAGCTAGATTGACAAAAAAACGATTGGTTCATGTATCAAGTTTAAGGCTTCTGTCCTTTCAACACCATAAGATACCGAGCTCTTAAGCCGATCAACCAAATAAAATGTAGATTTACATCCCTTGAAAAAAAAGTTGAGCCATCAAACTTGAACCAAGCAATGCCTTAATAATACTACAACTTTAGAAGCATTTAGTACTTACCGGTTCATAACTGGCATTATAAGGCTCGAGAATAAAGCACGGCGGTTTTTTTCTTCATCTGTAACGGGAAAGAGTTTGGCCCTACCAGCAGATGTTCCGGAGCTGTCGTATCAACAAGAAATTATTTACAATTTGATGTTCATAATACAGTGTAATGTGATACTATTATATTGAGTATTAAACTCGGGCTTAATTAATCTCAGATCTGTATGTGGCTAATAAATAAATTCACATATGAAATATTTTCTCAACTGTAGAGGCTTATACCAATTTGGTATTTGTTCATGCTATATTAATATGCATTTTACCCGGTTAGGGTGTGGTCCTCCCTATTTGGGAGAGGTTTCCGTCTGGTTAGGACGTGGTTATGTTTCTCAGTCAGAGTGTGCCGATATGAATACCGCTGGAGTGTGACAGTCGGTTTTCCCACGTTGGAGTGTGCCAACGTAGAGATGATTTTTGGTACCGCGTGTAGGAAGTGTGTCCTACACGATCCCTTGAGATCAAGGCGTGCATTCATGCATTAGAGAAAGTTATTTATGAGCACGCATGCCATTTCTATTGTTGTTATATGGCTAACATATGTTTTTGCAGGATATTGGAGTACAGTTTCCGGTTATGTGTTATAGTTAATTATAGTTTTTGTAAGTTAGTAGTTGTTTCACACAAATTTTCACCAAGTGCTGAAAACAGAAAAAATGAATGCAAGGCAAAGTAAATTTATTTATCAATTAATTTATGGATATAATCTCTGATAATTTCTAAAATAAAATATAGAAATAAAAGTCTTTTGATTCTCCTTTTCGAACAATTTGTGATGGCTCGAAATGCTGTTGTAGACTCTCTGATGAATTTTGTTGAGTTTGTTGAAGTTGAGTAAAAATTTTCGGCTTTGATGAACAACTTTGTAGTTTTGTTGATTTCGTTGATGATTTTGACGCTCCTCAGATTTGGGAAATAACTTGAAATTTTTGATCTAGAGAAACGTGTTTTTGCTTCTGTGTAGTCGTTCCTAAAAATTGAATGTCGGTTTGTTGTACATTTTTTGGGTGGAGTTCTTCAGATTTGTTGAAGAACTTTGAAGACTTTGATTTGCAGAAACGTCTTGCTTATTGCTTGTAGTCGTTCCTGAAGATCGAATGCCGATTTGTTGCAGAACTTTTTTAGATTTGGTGAAAAACTTTGAAGACTTTGATTTACAGAAACGTCTTGCTTATTGCTTGTAATCGTTCCTGAAGATCGAAGACAGATTTGTTGTAGAAGTTCCTTCAGATTTGGGGAAGAATTTTGAAGACTTTGATTTGCAGAAACGTCTTGCTTATTGCTTGTAGTCGTTCCTAAAGATCGAAGTCAAATCAGATTTGTTGTAGAAGTTTTTCAGATTTGGGGAAGAACTTGAAGAATTTTATCCGTAAAACGTCTTGTTTGCTGCTTTTAGACGTTCTTGAAGATCGAATGCCAAGTTTATTGCAGATTTGTAGCAGATTTTGAAGGCGTTCATTGAGGCCGGAGTGTGCAGAGTTTCCCCTAGCAGAGTTGATTTCCTGGCGGCCGTGGAGGAGCGGAGCTGATTTCCTAACGGCTGTAGAGGAACTTATCTCTCTAGTCTTTCTTTTTTTTTTATTGTGAAAATAATGGTGCCCCCACCCCTCTATTTATAGTTTTTGTGATGGACTTTTATTTGCAAGGCCAGCTCATTAAGTTTGTGCCCATGACTTATGTAAATGAATCAAACTTGTATTTATGTTTGAAAACATCACTAATGAGTATTATAATTTTAGTATCTCATTGTTTATACCACATTTAATGGTTTTTAGAAAAAGAAATACATTTATTTTATATAAATTATCATCATAGATTTTATAAGATGATAAAATATAATTTTTTTTTCGATTTTAAATTACTAATAACAAGTCTATTTTCAAACTGAGAAATTAGTAATTAATTGATATTTGATTTGAATGACACGTGTCACATTTTTAGTGGACGTAAAATTTGCATGTCAACAGATGCCCCTTTCGATACTTGTTTGCTTGATTTTTTCGAGAAGAACGAGTGTCGAATTTTTGTTTGATTTGTTTTTTTGTCAAAAATTTGGACTACATTTTGCAATTTCGTAGCTTCGTTGCAAATTGCAAATTGCAAATTTTGTAACTTCGTTTCGAGTGTCGGATTTTTCGAATCTTGTTGTAATGGATTGGACGTCATTATCTTTGTGACTTCGCTCCAATTTTCGTAGATGTGTTTTGACTTCTTGAAACTCTTGATCAAATATATCGACGTGGCAAGATAGGAGAGAATTAATCATGCCCATGAATATGTGGATAAATAAAAGATTTTATTTCCTCAATAACTCCTCGTGCTTATTATGAATTTCTCATTCACTTGACAAGGAATTGTATTTTATTTACAATTCTTGTTTTTTTTTTGTCATCGTGTATCTTTCGACTTACGTAATATTAGGAGTACTTGTAGCTAAAGATGCTCAAGTGTGGCAAATGTTCTTATTCTTTACGAAAGAATAACTTAAAGTTCATCTACTGAAGCTCGTCGCATGTACTTGAATGGAGAGACAGCCGAAGCGGTGTAGACATCAGGAAGCTCTATGCGCCAGACTTGCTGATTTTGTAGTTAATATTGATGAATCTATGCCCCCTTATTGACGTGAGAACACTCTACTAGACATTGTTATCACCGAGTATCTTGATGGAGAGTGTTGTGATCTTAAACTATGTTGTGCCAGAACTTGAAGACCGACAAATGAAAAGGATGGAAACTTGAAGAAGCGTCTTGACGTACTAAAGACGGGACTTCAAGAGCTGAAGACTATTATCCAATTATCATGGCTTCAATGTTGAGTTTTATTTTTACTTCTCCAAATTTTGTGGTTGAGTATTCCCTTATACTTGAACAATTCTTGTCTTTAATGTTTCGCATTTTTGCAATTTCTCTTTATACTTCTTTGTCTTATGGAGTTTCTTGAAAACGGGTAAAGCCTTTCTAGTCCTTTATAAGGACAAAGAAGTTGTTCTCCTGCTTTTCTAGTTCTATAAATTCATCTTCAATAAAAGCTAAATAGTTGGCATTTCATGATGTGCTTCACATTTAAACAGCAGTAGCCTTAGGCGCAGCTTCTTTGATGAGCTTTTGGCGTTATGGGCAACCCTAATACTATAGTAAATCCTAAAAAAACATTCATTATCGTATCTAAAGAGTTTGTATAAGTAGGAGAAACTGAACCTACAAAAGCTAACAGCCCCCATGAATAATCGATTTACATTCATGTGTAGACCGACTAGGCTGATTTTTTTCCACGAGCAACACTTTTGGTGGAAATTATGTATTGTGAACATAAGCATTTTCCAACTTTGAGCTATGGTTTAGATGGGCTACACTTACGAAAATAGTTCCTTCTTGGAGTAGTAAATTAAAGTTTCAAAAGAGAGCTTCAAAACAATTTAATAAGATCTTATCACAATAAACATAGTATGGTTTAAATAACAAAAAATCCTAAATACATTACAAGCAAAAAGTATTCAAAAATAATGAACAGAAAGTCTGCAACTCACAAGATGCCACAATCAAAGCTGGCATGGTTATTTGGATTAATGAAGAGAATTATTATGAGTACGACATAAGCAAATCGCATCAACAACGATGTGGATGGAAGAACCAAGAATCCAGTCAAATATGTCTGCAAGGATAATCGCACCACTCTCATCCTTCGCTCTTTCACATACTCATCCATTGCTTCTCCGACCCTTTGTGTCATCACTTTGCTCTGAAAACTAATTTTATTTGAATCACTTTGTTTCAGCTTTTGTGATAAACATCTGGCAAGAACAATAGCATCTTCTAGAGCTGCAGATCCACCTTGTCCAAGAAAGGGTCCCATTACATGCATGGCATCTCCGGCTACAGTAATTGTCCCTTTGCGGAAGTTTCCAAGCAATAGTGCCCATGGTGATCGGTATCTCAATCGTGTTAGAGATAATGTGTCGAGGTCGCCTGCTTCAAACATTTGTATAATTTCGTCTGGGAAGCCTTTTATTGACTCGACGGCTGAATTCCGAATTTCCTCTGGATCTACAAATGCCGTTGAATTGATTCCTGGAAACCGAAAAATTAAATAAAAATTAAGCATTGTTTATACAAAATGATGTTATTACAAAAAGAATTTTACAATTGTGCCACAAAGTTAACAAATGTAAGTTGCTTACTAGTTACTACTAACCTATTATTATGTCTTATTCATTTATCTCAATAATCAAATCATATCGACTTATATAGGTTTGATAATGTCTTTTTTTTTCTGAATTAGTGTTAAGAAGAGTTCTCTACCTTTGTAACTTGAAGATTGCAGAGATAGAAACCAGTACATTGCCTTGTCATCTACTGGAATTGCTCCAACCAAGATATTGTTTTTCCTAATCCGAAGGAATTCATGGGTAAATGCATGACCATTTGGGTATGTTGTCAAACCCCTGACTGACATAAGACCAAAGTCTTTCACAGGTGACAAGTTGAGGAAATCGGCAACCACTGATTTTGAACCATCACATCCAATCAAAACCTGTACGATTATAGATATAAATAAAAATTACCTGGATTCTATTGCTTACCAGTTTATATTTAGCTTCACGTCAGATTTAAATTGTTGAACATAGTTACATACTGTATCTTAATGTTTGATCGTCTCCTTTTCAAATATTTAAAGATTAGATTATGACTCTTTAAGCTTCCTAATGTTTGTAAGACACAACCATAGATGAAAAATACAAATGGCACACACCATAATACGGATTTAAGTGGTTCATGTATTCTATGGTTAATTGGTTATGGGCTAGTTCATTGTGCCCGCCAGAGGAGAAGCCAGTAACCTCAAGTGAAAAAAATTATCATGACGGGTGCCGAATCATTAATTTAGACAAAATTATCCTCTTATCTCTCATGATATTTTTCTACCTAAATTCTCATCGCAATTCTTTTTACTACCAAAGACTATTTTGGTCTTCAACAATTGGTACTAAAACCATCATTTCCGTGTACTGTGGATGTTACGTATGGTTTTTTTCTGGGAAACTTCGGTTATTTTCTTATATAGGTTATATGTCTGGTATGCAGGATGCAGACATAGGCAATGAAAGTCAAGATTTAGACAAACAATAATTCTTGATTTGTAGAATGGAGACTTTCGTGAATGAATTGTAATATCCAGAGTTTAAATTTTTAAATTTGTATTTTTCGTTTTTATATTTTATGGGGTCCTTTAGAATATAGAGTCCATTCTGCATTTGCTCAAGGCCTCCCTGCTCATGAGATCCTTACACACACACAGACACTTAATGTAGGTTTATTCCATCCACAGCAAATAACTAAATTGTTATGCACCTTTCTTGAAGAAAAGGGGAAGAAATCCGAGGTATACACACAAGCTTACCTTAGCCGCAATGGATCTGCCATCAAGAAGTTGGAGAACGGGATATGAAGACACAGGATCAAGCTGTACAGAGACTAACTGGCACCCAAAACATATGGTTTCAGGTGGCAATGCATCCGCTAGTGCATTGATAAGGTCTGTCCGCCTCAAACATCGAGATTCACCAGTCCTGACAGAAAAAAAAAATATTAAGTAGATTTATTACATGGATTTTCAAAGGCTGAAAGCAGAAAGTGCATCAGCTTATAGTACTTACTCTGTCTCGAGTCATATACGCATTAGCTGTGGGAAACTAAAAACATCAGATAAACCATTTCTTGATTTAAAATAGAATGGTCCACATTATCTTAAAACTGTAACAATTTGTAGAAGGATAATTTTCAATGATTGTGTATGCGCAAGACAAACCAGAGACTACATGTACTAGTTGGCAACCTCCACCACACTTCTTCCTAAACAAAAGATAATAAACCTCGCCCATACGGATACTCACTCTCCGAGAAAAAGGAGCAAAATGAAAAGGAGCCACAAAAAATAAGAAAACAACAAGCAAATAACATTACCCTATATTTGCTGGTTTGTTTACACCCTTATCTAGCCATATGTCCCTCCCCCTGCATTAATAATATCTACAGTTAGAGATAGCAGTAACATATGTGTCAGGAAAAAAAATTGTAAAAGACACTTTACAGTAGCTTTTGTTGCAATTAGTGTTGGCGATAAGGATTGAACTTGATTCAAATGATTCTGGAGAACCAGATACAGAAGCAATTCTGAATTTTTTGAGGAATTTGATGAAACATCCCGAGCCCTAATCCTTAATTAGGGATTGTGACTCGAGTATGCTCTATAGTAGCACTAAACGAACTTGCTTATACGGTGCAATATCAAAACACAATGGTAACTGTTACGGTATTACACCATCCAGTATCTACTCTTTGATCTACTTCATCTTCTTATACTGTGCAATATCAAAACCCAATGGTATAGTATTAGCGATTCAAGAAAACAAAGCACGAGAACTAAAATGTAAAACCTGCTTTAACATAATATTTCCCCCTTGGGAAGTATTTCTATTTGTGAAACATATTTTGTCACATCCGGTTGAACTTCGTAGACCAGTTTTCAATTAAGCTAGAACAGGGACAACTGTAGAATTTTTACACTTGATTGTCAAGGGGTTGAGTAACTTACCAGTGATGATTATGGAGTATTTAAAGGGGTTACAGGCTAATCAAACCCATTGGTATTTGAGTAATAGTCCTTAACAGAAATGCTACCTCATTTGCAAGGTAAAGTAATGACCAAGAACGTGGCAAAAATATGACTAAAGACATCATCAATTAGTTAAAGGGTTTACTAAAAGGCCTATTTGTAGAGGGTCATCAAGAATTCACATCGATGGTTTCCGTGTAAGAATAAAAAACTTGTCGTTTTGCTTCTTGGCCTAACAAACATGGCCTTTACTCTTTTCAACAAGTTTCTTATGCTTTTATATCAATCTTTACGTTGTTCAAGTCTTCAAGTAAAGCAAACAACTATTTCCACATCCATGATGAAATGCTCTATATAACAATTTTATTCCAAACATTAGTAAAAAAAAACATAAATGACTAAAACCCCGCTAATAAATCATCAAGAAGTAGCAAAAAATATTCAGCATCGAAGGTAGCACCTGATGGGCTTTAATATTCAGTTAGCCATGACTCAAAAGTAGGCAACCATTTAAAAGATCAAACAAATATCAATAAGATCACGAACTTATCCACATACAGAGAAAGAGGGAAAATTCGAGTTACCCTTCGATAAGGTGAGCAGTTCGTCTAAGTGCGGAAGCAAGACCAAGCTGTTCAAGAGCACGCCAACCGTTAGCCCGTATGCCAATAGCCCCACCACTTACCCGCAGTTCTGCTGATCGTTCCAACACAACACTTCTTATCCCCTTCCTGCACGTACATTTCAGTTAGGTTACAAAGTTTCTTGATGAACATAAAAGATATAAAAAGAGTTGAGTAACTCTTTTTGGTAAGTTGAGTAACTCGACTTTTTGTACTCCTCCATGTACCCATGGTAACTAATTGCAATAAAAGCAAGTTTGAACGCGCTTTTAAGCAAATTAGTTGGTTTTTTTAAGGTTAAAAAAGCTGTGTCATTTACTTTCGAGTCTTGAATTCTTTCAAGACAAAAATGCAAAAAAATATTGCAAAAAACCCTACTTTACTTCAAAGTCAAAATTAGTGGGTAAAATTAAATCAAGGGTTTAAATTTGAAAGCAAAAAAGGAATGTCTTCTAGCACTCTTGTGTTTGTCGATTTCACGTTTTAATAGTTATTATAGTTTCAATAACAAGGAATAAAATAAGCGGGTCGAGCCTTGGCTAGTAACAATTTGCAAGCAAAACATATGGGGAGGTTGTACACCTATCAATTGCTGGAAATTTTGTATATATAGGTGTATATACCTATCAATTGCTGGAAATTTTGTACATATAGGTGTATATACAAAACCGATTATAACAGGTTCATTTCTAGCACATAGTTCATACCGGATTAGACGAAACACTAACATAAAAAAATAAATCAAGAGCGTTATTATCAAGAAATTGTTAAATAGGCTGACGCAGAAAACTTTATATAACATAAGCCCCATAAATCTATAATTTGTACATAATTTTATGGTGAAGTACCCATTAATCCAGAAACTGGAATTCCGTATGAACTGTTCATGACCCTAACTTGTGTATCTATGAATATTCAAGAATATGAAAAATGGACAAACATGAAGAAGTAAGAAACCTGTGGAGAGCAAGGGCAGTGGAAAGTCCACATATTCCACCCCCTATTATTACTATCTCTTCTTCTTCCTCTTTCTCCATTTCTTTATTTCTTTTCTCTTGAAGATCTCATCTTATACAGTCTTCTGTAGCACTGTTTTAAAAAAATGCAACCCGCAGGTTCTGCAATATACTGGTTTTTGAAACAAAAACGCTACGCTAAAACGCTATTCGGATGGAAAAACGCTAAATTCGTGTCATAGGAACGCTATTTACGCTATAGAGTACGCTATTTAAAAAAAAAAATTATTTTTATTTTTATTTTTGGTCAAAATTTTAATGAAATTATTGGAGCTTAAATAGAATGAAACCCCAAAACTCTTGCAAACAAAGTAAATACTATAATCATTTTGTGATTATTAGTTACAATTTTTTATATATATTTAGTTAATTTTTATTAGATGTTTTGAATTTAATGCTATATTTATATGTATTTAGGCACACAAAAAAATACACCGCAAAGCGCTATGAAGCAACATTATTTGCGCTTTTAGCGTTTCTCTCAAAAAAAACGCTACGGTAGCAATAACGTTATTTAAAACATTGTTCTGTAGTAATGATCATGTTGACAACTTGTGTAATGGGACCATATCAAAGTGTGCGATATTGTTTTGTGATGAGTACGCTTATTTGCACCTATTCCGATGACTATTGATAATCTCTTTAGTGCAAGTTAAAGTAATGACCAAGACCGTGACAAAGCGGTTAAAACAATTGCAAGTTATTTGAAAGCGGTTTAATTGTTATTTTATTCTACTTTGATGATCAACTCGTTATTTTATTAGTTATGGGTATTATTAATACCCACGAAACCCTAATATTTTTGGATTTGATTATCAGTTTATATAAAATGGCAGGAGGGCTCATTTGTGATGATTTTATAAAAAATATTGAAGATCAAATTCTTCAACTAATACCCTTTTGTCATTGTCAATCAAATATGAAATCAAATTTAAATCAAATTGAAATCAAATTTGGGAGTCCGGTTGGGTTTTTTCCCTTTAAAAAAAATGGGTTTTAAGAACAATTTTTTTTTTTTTGCATTTGTGATCGATCTGATGGCCGAAAATCCCAAACTGACAATATGAATCATAAGTTAAGGATTATTATAAGTAATCCAAATAAAACCTAGTTTTTCAGATTCCTAATTTGTGTTTTTTCTTTGTAAAACTTTGTGGTTGGGATCTATCTTAGATGAGTTCTAATTTTGTTAAAAAGTTTAATTTTAAAGCTTTAGGAGAAATTGAGAGTGAGTAAATATTAGGGAGTATTTCGATCTGATAAGGTATTTCGGAGTATTTGGGAAGAAAAAGAAATTGAAAGTTCCATTACTAGCATAGCATTAATCAGGTGTACGGTTCCTAAAAAATGGATATACGGTGGACATATACAAGGGTAAATTTTGGATTGATCCATGAAAACAAAACTATTTAAGGATTGGTCCATGAAACTGAAACTAATTAAGGATTGGTCTATTTGGTGACATCATTAAAAAAAATTGCTGACGTCATCAAAAACAATTAAAAAATAAATTAAATAAAAAACAGACTGAAAAATAAACAGTCTGAAAAATAAAAAATAAAACAGTCTGAAAAATAAAAAGTCTGAAAAACAGTCTGAAAAATAAACAGTCTGAAAAATAAAAAGTAAAACAATTAAATAAAAAACAGTCTGAAAAATAAATTAATTAAAAAACAGTCTGAAAAAAAAACAGTCTGAAAAATAAATTAATTAAAAAACAGTCTGAAAAAAAACAGTCTGAAAAATTAAAAAAAACAGTCTGAAAAATAAAAAAAAACAGTCTGAAAAATAAAAAAAAAACAGTCTGAAAAATTAAAAAAAACATACATATATCTATGTATATCGAATTCCAAATCTACAAAATGCTCAAGAGACTTTTGAGTGGGATTGATTTTAGAGTTGATGGACCCAAAATCCCTAATTTGATTTTCCCCCCAATTGGGCATTATCACATCTCTCAGCAAACTTCCTAAGGTCGGTGTTGGTGGTATATTATTCGTTGTAGGGCCCAGATCGATCTCCAATTGAGTTGCTATTGAGTTCAAGAGCCTGTGTATCTGCTAGGGCAGAGTTTTGGGGAGTGATATCAAATAGGTCTTCGTTTTCGTATGTATATATATATATATATATATATATATATATATATATTATGTGGGTATGTATGTAGAGAGAGAGATTTGAGGGAGAAAATGTTTTCTGTTGAAGCCGTTTTTTTTAGAGAGAGAATGATTAATTAGATAAATAGAATTGAGAGAGCTTTTATATTGGACCAATCCTTAATTAGTTTCATAAATAATGGACCAATCCTTAAATGAATTTTATAGCCGGACCAATCCTTAAATACTTTTGTTTTCGTGGATCAATCCTTAATTTTCTCCATATACAATTGGTTAATGCTACATCAGCAATTAAATACAAATTGCTGCCCTCGATTTGGAAGCAGCGTGTATGACTCTGAGTCAGAGTGATTCAGAATCCACAGCCATTGGATATTGCTACAATACATTTCATATTTTAACTGTAGCAATATCTAATGGCTGTGGACTCTGAGTCATTTTGACTCAGAGTCAGGTACGCTACATCCCCCGATTTCCTTATTTATCTCTCTTTTCTTTTATCGTTTGATTGATTATGACTTTTGACGTGAGATTAATTTTTTTTCTCCTCTTTTATTTTTTGATTGATTGTGACTTTTGACGTGAGATTGAATTTTTTTCTCCTCTTTTATTTTTTGATTGATTGTGACTTTTGACGTGATATTGATTTTTTTTCTATTATTTTCTTGCCGTCTATTTTTACTGTCTTCTTATGAAATGAAAGTTTCAAATTTTCAATACAAGTGAAGAGGCCCACGTCTTTTTGAATGAAATCATTTATAATTTCGGTATTTAATTTGAATTTAGCTATTTAACCATATGAAATACTGTGGGGGTCTATTTTGGTAATACTTGTAGGCTACTCCATATTGATCAATGTTTTAAATAACATTATCGTTATCATAATGTTTTTTTCAAAAGATATGCTAAAAGCGCAAATAGTGTAGCAACAAAACGCTTTGCGGTGTATTTTTTTTTCCTATTAATATAACAATACAATACTAGGTAATCATATAATTTATGTTAATTATATTAACACTTAAATAGTTAAACACAATACAATGTGTAAACCGTTATAATTAAGCAAATAAATAATCCAATACAACTAATTTGATCACAAGTCATTCTTTAATCATAAAATTTACAAACAAAATATTTGTAATCCTCCACTTCCGGTATCTTAACAGCTCACTTAAAAGAAAAATCACTCATTTTAACTTTAAGTATGATTTAGTTGTAATCAAACACGTGTCTACAAATTTATTCATTCTTTTCCTAAACAAGATAAAAGTCTAAAACCGAAATATATAATATATATAGTATGTTTCTATATAAAAATAATCAATAACTAGCAAATGTTTAGACTTGAATATATGCCTCAATTAGCTGATCTTAATTAATAAGTGAAATGACTGACTCATCCATAATTGACCTCCATTCGAAGGCGGTGAACATCGGGGTTGGGTGGCGGTGGATTAGAAATAGAGAGTAAGTGAAAATATCCGTTTGTTTGTCTAATACTGTTAGAGCACTAATTTTAGTGTTTACAAAACAAAAATATATCTCAAACCAAAACGACGTAGTGCAATACTGGTTTTTTGTTTGTTTTCTAAATACTTGGTGGTTAGGATTTCGGTCCAAAATATCGCATTTTTTGCGCTTTTAGACCCAATAACACGATTTTTTCGTTTTTACAACCAAATAGCGTTTTAGCATTGCGTTTTTCTTTAAAAAACCACTATATCCCACAAAATTGCGAGCTTTTTAAAATACTGATATTGATATAGACTAATTGGGTAAATGCCGATTTACATCTAAAAATAGGTGATTATAGGCAATTTATAGAGTTATAGTCCTCAAGAAATCAAATCTTGATACAGTTTCTCTTATCCCCAAGATCAGATCGCTTTCCGCTCATATTCATCCGCTTTTTCATAATGGATTCAGGTATTTGGTCATAATCGCGAAATACTTACAGTAATCTTGCATGATGTAGACCTAGTATTTTAGTATTCAGTTCTAAGGTTTTTACATCTACGGTCTCGCTATACAACTTATAGTACATCATCGTATTAATCCTAAGAGATAATTAATGTTAAGTGTATTCAACTTTCACCTCATTACGATTTAGTATACTCAACTATCAACTTTTTAATTTAGTATACTGGACTAAATAAATTATTTCGATTTAGTATAATTTCGTCTGTTTTAACATAGAGAGGCTCTGCACATGACCTCACGTGCCTGTTAATTGACGGTGTGAAGGGTAAAATAGTATTTTCACCAACTTAGCAAGATATAGACTTTTCTCTCCATTACAGCACATATTATTACATACATAAATATATAGGGTTTATAATTCCCAAATTAAAACACAATTACAGGCAAATTAAAATATTGTTGAGTGCAATCACAACTAAAGTAAAGTTGTATCGAGTGCAATCACATCTAAATTAGGATTCCAATGGCGCCTAATGTCATACATAAATGGAGAGTTATGGGTGACAATGATAGCGCTCCAACTTATGGTAAGTCGTCTTTTCTTCTTATTTAAATTATAAATTTACATGTTAGGGTTTATGTTAGATTAGGTTTTATGTTAGGATTTTCAACTATTTTCTTACTTTCTCTAATTGTTTAAGTTCCTAAAGTTATATATTTCTCTTAAAAATCTCGGCCTTTAATATTTGATTAATTACTTGTATAAATTAAACCCTAACTAAAAATAATCTTTCGAATAAAACAACTCATATCTCGAAATTTAAATAAAATTCTTATGACATGGGTCATGTTTAACAGTTTAAGTATACAGATATATAATCTCTCATTTATTTAATTTGTTTTTTTGCTTTATATATAATAAACACCTGAATTTTGACATGAATAGATATATTTTTTCATAAAAATTTAAGTAAGATGTTCCAAGTGTGTTTCAAGCAGTGTCTTGCAAAATAGGGTAGAGTGGAAAAGTAAACAACAAGATATTGGTTTTTTTAATTCAAATAGATTTTTTGATCAAATATATAAGGAATTTGAACAACATTGATTACTAAGATATACAGCACCTGTAAATGGTCCTAAGCATTAAATAGTAGAATTAATTAAGCTGGTATAGTGTTGCCTATTGTGGTTGATTATTAAAAGCTAAAATGTGTCCCATTCACGTCACTAAATGTATTGTGTCCCACACGTTTTGACTATTTTGGTTGATTATTCAATAGTATAAAGTTTAATAACTGCAAGTTGAATCCTTAATCCCGTCTCCTATCTATTAAAATATTGTTGATTTCTGTCTTAATTGTGTCACTTTTCGATGGAAATCCAGAAAAAAATTGCTAAGACAACAATAACGTTATTTAAAACATTAATAACAAACACCAATGACAACAAAAAATAAAAGGTATAGTTATGTTAGTGATTGATACTACTGGTGAGTCTTGAAATATGGGTCTGATGAGAGATAATGCAGTGTTACAACCATCTGGACTAAGCATTCTTTTATGAAAATTACACAACATATATTAATTATTTGGATCCGTTGTTTTTTTTTCCTAACTCTATTTACGCTTTTGTTTCAAAATTTCGTGTTTTTTGCACTTTTGTTCCCAATAGCGCGAATTTAGTAATTTTTCATCCAAATAACGTTTTAGCGTAGGCAATTTTTTTTCAAAAACTGTTATATCATAAAATGTTACGTAATATAACATGCTTTTTAAAACCGTGTTTCTTATCAACCCAAGTACATAAATGGATACGCATATTGTATAAGCCTTTCGTTGTATCTGGTGTCTTTTGTGTTGGATCATCGATCGTTTCATCACTTTCTATTTCAACATATCAACCTATTCAAATCAGGGGCGGAATCAGGACCAAATGTGTATGGTTGTCAAAATTAATAAAAACGTATAATATTTTCTAAAATTTAAACACGGAAAAGAATGATTTTTTTACCCTTTTTACCATATTTTCTTCATGTTTTTTTACCTTGATTTCTTTATTAAAATGTATTTGATTTCTATTTTTTTCATTTTCGCTCAATTTTGACATTGTTTTCAAACTCCAAAAAAAAAAACACAACAATAATATCACGTGCAGTCATGTGTCGAAAATTTCAGCGTTTCAAAATTGACTAAAAAATAAATAAAATAAAAACAAAAAAGATACAAATGTTAAATTTAAGAAATCAAGTTATAACAAGTAAAAAAATTAAGACACGAAGGTAAAAAAATATATGTATAATAAAACCTGAAAAAATCAAACGTATATTAAATAATATATATATAGGAACAATTAAATATCTCTTACATATTTTCAGTATACCCACTTCAATTAAAATACAAACTAACAAAAATTATTTTATAAATTTTGTTTGTACTCATCACTACTCTAATTATTATTTTTGTTTAATTTTTTTTAAGATGTGTGTTAGGTGTCAAAATTATGGTATGTTATTGCACTAGCAATATATAATTTTGGGAGAGGTTATCATAAAAAATATTTAAGTGGTTGACAGAATACAGTATATATAAATTATTATGAAAAATACTAATACAAAAAAAATATTTTTTAAAATTATGGGCTTTCCATGGCAACCCTTAGTTACATGTGTGTACCGCCCCTGCTTCAAATCATTTGCTTAAGCGTAACTTCTCTAATATCCCAATATAATGGTTAATGAAAAAAAGCTACATATGCTATTTCGCTATATCGTTGGTAAAACGCTAATAGTGTGTTTTTCGTGCTTTATTAGTGTGATTTTTGCATTAATATTTCGCCTTTATATAAACCTACGCTAGAACATCATCATTTTGAGGGTTATTAATTTTTAAAAGACATAATCTAAAAAAGGCTATCACAAGTACTAATGAGCCGAAATCGCTTAGTAATTTGATAAATTGCAAATTAATTTGAGCATTTAAAGTACTAGAAAACACAAATTTGTATCATTTCGTTCTATTTATAAAATATTTTCAATTTACTTTATTCTTGTTGTATAGAAAATTGAAAATTGATATTTCAGAAATAATTTTTGATTCGTAGTTTGCTATAAAAAGTTTAGAATTATTTAGCATTCCATTAATACCGTATATGGGTATGATCTCTTCGGCAATTATGATAGTTTTGAAGTAAGGTTTGTCTTATTTGTTCCTCACTTTGTGACTTAAATTGAATTTGTAATTACGAATTTTTGTACTTTTTAAGTGTCTAAGATAATTAACATGAATGCGATGTTTTTGTTAAATTATTCTGTTTATAAATATTTATACTTTTATTATAAAATTTGTGTTGCGCTTCAATGCTACGCTATTATCGCTTTTAGCGTAGCTCACACAAAAACGCTATACTTACGCTATCGTTTTTTTTAAAACACTGGTCTAAACTAAGCCTACAATTTGCTCAGAGTCTACCGCTAGGTAAGGCAAACAAGATGTTGGCAAAAACTATTATTGGCCTGTCTTATGCATTTGTGCCAAATTGTTCATTACCAGTTACGACCAGAAAGAATGGGAACCGAAGAGGTTTGCCTTGTAAATTGAAACACTTCGAATTTGTAATAAAACTGTCATTAGTGTATGGGGAAAAGAAGAATGCGAGGGAAATAAGCAAGAAGCAGAGGAACGAACCTAAATGTTAGTGACATTGGGGACACAATATGTTCTCGTAAACGACTTCTTATGACAGAAACTTCGAAAAAACTGCAAAAACTTTACAGTATTAGGAACAAAACATACTACCGGACATTAGCATCAGTATCTTTATATTAAGATCCATATACCTTACCATTAAAAGGACTCGTAATAGCAAAGATGGATATCTCTTTATAAACCACATGCTCGATTATTATCTATACGATGTGGGATAATTACTCTAACACTTTAAAATGACTATATTCCTCAAAAATTTAACTTTCTCAGTTCTAGTATCAGTCTAACCAAATCATATTGTTTTCTTGTTATACATAACTTTTGCAAAAAAAATGATGCTGCATCAATTATTTTAGGAATACCTCATATTAACTCTTGTCCATTTGTTTCCCTATTTACATGGTGAGTTCAAGTCTCCCTCAACAATAAAAAAATAATATTTTATCTACCATTTTATTTAAACAGGACCTCCACTATATCAATCTCTTATGTATCTATCATCCATCAAATAATAAAATATAAACTTTTTTGAAATAAAGATGTTATTTTAAAGAAACTGAAAATGGGATAAAGTTAAATGGTTGTAGTCAAAGTGTAAAAGTGTGTTAATTTGAGAAATTTTTTAAGTATATTGATGCGGTTGCTCTTACGATGATCAATACTGGATTATTATTATTAGTCCCAAAATTACAAAATATTTGTATTCTCTCTCAACAGTTGACCTTTTCATTTACAAACAGCCATGGGGATGTAAATCTTATTTAATGATTTAATCTTATATGAACCACTGTGTAATTGTTTAGCATCATTATTGAGTTTTTGTAATAATATATTGTTTAGCATCAAGTCCTAGGTCCAATCTCTTAAGGCTTAAATAGTCATGAAATTGGCATTATGGTTACAGATGTATACATTTTCTGATTTTTTTAATACATATTCTTTAATCTCCAAATCCAGTCTCCAACTCAATCAAACCATGGATCTGGAATACATTGCAACAACTCTTTCTTCTCCAACCTGCGATTGGGATGCTAAGCTTAAACTCATTGAAGATATGACTAGAAATACCAAGGTGGTGCAAGAAAAAGTCTTGAAGGAAATCTTGACTCGAAATGCCGATACAGAATACATTCAGAGATTTTGTATTGGCAAAGCAACCGACATGGACACGTTCAAGTCAAAAGTACCGGTGGTCACTTATGAGGATCTTCGACCATTTATACAACGAATAGCTAATGGAGATAAATCTTATATACTCTCTTCCCATCCCATCTCTGAGTTTTACTGCAGGTAAACTTTTAACTGAAATCTTTAACAAGCATCAAACTTAATACTTAAAACATTTAGACTATACCTACGTAAGCGCAATCTCTAAAAGCAAATATCTCCGCCTTACCGAAATTTGTCATTTTCCTGTGTAACACTGAAAGTTTCATACTCCACTTTGAGAAGATGCATGGTATATAAGTTTGTATAAGTACTTTTATGTTTAAAGCAATTGACTAATATCAGAAATCGATTTTTGGGGCGGAGCCATTGTAGGTCTAGGAGGGTACCCCCTCGTATATTGATAGTTATAGTACAATTATGAAAAAATTATGAAAATATACATATAAGTGGTGATTAATTATTAAAAGATAAACATGTCAAAACATTTTTAAATATTAGTACAGATGCTACATGATTCTACTGCATGATGCTACAAATTTTTATTCTTTACCTTCAACTTTGATGCCGCATAATATTACATTATATGTACCAAATCAAAATTAATATTTGAGAATTCCGGTTTTTTGAAATTAAGTACGTTTTTATGTACTAATCAATGATTCTTCCTACATTTATATTGTTGCTATTTATAATCAAGTGCAATACAAACAATGGTTCTATGCATTATTTTATAGAGTGAAAGGAGAAAATTGGAAGAAATAGTACTATCAATTGAAAATTTTCATTTGTTATTTCGTGATTAGTCAAGCCAATAGATTTCTTAACAAAATTACAAAATTTTCCTATTGTTCTCCAGTCATATTCTAGTTGGTCCCTGACCAATTTTTTTTTAATTATACTTGATCCCTACTATTTATTTACAAGACTAATAGTCGCATACTATAATAAATTAACAAGATTGATCTATAAGACATCAGAAATTTTATTTCCTGAACGTGATTTTTTTCTAATTTTCATAAACAGAAAAGTTATGTAGTTCTATTAAACAGTCACCAAATCATAATGTTTTGGAGTTCTAGCATATTTGTGTTTGATAGTAACTTTTCTTTCGAGCTGTCTTCCTTATTTTTTAATCGAAAATGTGCCCCCTGAATAAAATTTCTAGCTCCACCACTGACGGGACTCATTGGTCTCCGCCCCGGCCGAATAGGTTTTTAGTTTGACAGGTGCCCATCTTCCTTTTTAATGGAAAGGGGACATCTGACTGTGTAAAACACAGTCAGAAAAACTGTGTTTTACACATACTGTCTGATCCTTTGAATCTAACTGGATCAGACGGTCTGTGTAAAACACACTCAAGTGCCCCTCTTCCATTTTTAATTTTCAAGTTAAAACCTTTTGAAATTGCTTCTTGAAGTATCAGCTTTTGTTTCGTAACGATGGAACCTGTTTTTCGTAGTAGCATCTTTCTTTGACTAAATTAATAAACTTGCAATTCGGAGAGTTCTTGCTTCGGCCACAAATGCAAAAGAAAGAGCAAAGAATCCCGATCTAGAGCATGTCATGTACGTACTCAACGACGAATCTGGTATCGAGCAAACGAGCTAGTTTGAAATAGAAGCTTCAAATTATCTAAATTAGCAATATAAAATAAAGGGCAAGGCTATAAAGAAGAGCACTGATATTCACACACTGCGTTTTACCCCGAAGATTACACCGGACAGTGTAAACAAACTTTGAAAATTTATATAGGAAATCCTCCGAATTCAATAACTTTGTTAAGTAATACTTCATGCGACATCATTCGGGGCATAATTTATGTGCAAGTATTCGGTGCATCAATCATTTTCCTATAAAGAATGGTCGAATGCTAGATTGTTATCGAAATCTGGTTATGTATATTGATAACACAAAATAAGATCATACGTACACTGTTATAGTTTAATCTATTACGTTTAAGTCCACAAATTTAGCTTAATTACAGTGACAAACCAGTTCTTTCTTTATTTTTGCTCTAGTCCATTTCTTTTTGGATTTTACACTTTCAGTCCAACAGTTTCGGCTAACTACAGTTTCAGTTCCGCTATTCTTTTCCAGAAATAAAATTGCTAGTTCTTATATTTCCCTTGTTATTTATTTACTTGTTTTAAACATCAAATACAAACAATATATTATTTGTCGATTCAACAGCTCTGGTACATCCTCCGGTGAAGCCAAACTCATCCCCATCACACATGAAGAAATAAATCGCCGTGCCTTATTCTTCAGCCTTTACATGCCTATTATGAACAGGTAATTACTAAATGCTTTCTATATTGTACATATAATAGTGATGTCAAGTCCTTGTTTAATTGTAGTATTTTATCTCACCGTTTTATAGTGGCTTTAAAGCTACTGTACATTATTTGATTGATCCCTTACGAGAACGTTTTATGGTTTTGGGGTCGGAATGCTAGAAGGCTTAAGCTTGATGAACCAAACTTTTTATCCAATGTAGGGGTTTTTTTTGCTTAAAATCTGCAACTAAACAATCCCTTAATCTGGGCTAATAGATCAATTTTGGGAACTTGTAACAGTTATTTTCCAGGACTAGAGAAAGGTAAAGGTTTATACTTCCTCTTCACAAAGGACACGACATATTCCCCATGTGGCCTCACGGTTGGATTCGGGCTTACCAGCTACTACAAAAGCGAGCACTTCAAAAAACACATATACGACCCATACAATACATACACAAGCCCGAACGAGACTATATTATGCGTCGATCCTTTTCAAAGCATGTACTCTCAGATGCTATGTGGCCTTATAATGCGCAATGAGGTACTACGTGTTGGCACTGTATTCGCCATTAGCCTGGTCTTTGCTATCAAGTTCCTACAGTCTAACTGGAAAGAACTAGCCGAGGACATCAAATCAGGACTATTGAATTCCAAAATAACCGATCCCTCTATAAGGACATGTTTGGGGAATATCCTTAAGCCGGACAAGAAACTAAGCGAGTTTATTGTCAAAGAATGCCAAGACGAGAAATGGGAGAGGATTATCCCTAGAATCTGGCCAAACACAAAATTTCTAGACGTGATTGTTACAGGGGCTATGGAGCAGTATATTCCAACATTGAATTATTATAGTGGTGCTTTACCAATAATCTCCACATGCTACGCTTCGTCGGAGTGTCTATTTGGAATTAACTTAAAACCGTTTTCAAAACCCGATGAAATCACTTATACCATCATGCCAAACATGGCCTACTTCGAGTTCCTCCCTTATGACCCAATGGCTAGTCAAAAGCCGTCAAATTACAAGTCCCCTCTATGTTTGGTAGATCTTGTTGACGTGGAAGTTGGGAAAGAATATGAATTAGTCATCACTACTTATAATGGCTTGTACCGTTACAGAATGGGCGACGTTCTCAGAGTCACCGGTTTCTATAACTTAGCCCCTCAGTTCAAGTTTATTCGTAGGCTAAACGTGGTACTTAGTGTCGCTACAGAAATGATAGATGAGACCGATCTTCAGAAGGCTATTGACACTGCATCGGTTATACTAAAAGAATCTGATACTAGCATAGTGGAGTACACGAGCTATGCTTATAGAAAGACTATACCTGGACATTACATTATTTATATGCAATTAGTGGCCAAAGAATTATCGAACGGGCCGAGTAATGATGTGTTAAAAAAGTGTTGTCATGCGATGGAAGAATCATTCTACTCGTTTTATCGACATTGCCGACATGTAGACAAATCGATTGGACCGCTTGAATTGAGGCTAGTGAGAAATGGCACATTTGAGGAGTTAATGAATTATGCTATATCTAAGGGCGCATCGTTTAATCAGTATAAGCCGCCTAGGTGCGTCAACGACGTTTCAGTTATCAAGCTTTTGGATTCTGAGGTTATTTCAACGCACTTTAGCCCAGCTACACCGCACTTTAGCTATTAAAATAGATCATGACCTGGAAAAAATCGGATGGTTTGCTAGCCTGCTAGAGCCGTCATCTTAGTTTTTATTTATTTATGTACTCGTCATTTGTATCCCGTTGATGGGGAGTTGGTGCGACTCTCCAAATTTAAACCTTGATGTTCCTAAACTACTACGGAATATTTTTCTTATTTTGTTTGCTTTTATTCAGTTACGGTTCTTCACTTTTTAACATTTGCTTAAATATAACCATCCTGTAAAAGTTTCCACATACAATCGTTTGTTTACAGGGTATATTTTTTCACAACTCCTACATCGTAGACTACACTCTCTACCCCCAACAATCATATGCGTAACAGTGCAAGGTATCCAAAAGAAAACATTAAAAACTTATTCAAAGTATTGCGATTTCATTTTCAAACTTCTGATAGTCTAAAGCGTATAAGTTATGAACCTAACATGATTTTATCAGCATACAATGAATTTTCTGATGAATCGTGTACAAGGCTGTCTAAGATTGTAGGATGCGCATTGCATTTGTAAGCTCTCTCAACGTTCTGTTTGTATCATTTCAGCCAAAACATAACCACCCTGTCTTGTGTTGTAGGTTAAATTGTTTCAGAACCAGTTGCAGGAAAAACGGATCTAAGACAGTTTTGACTCGTAGATTCAAGCACTTCAAGCCTGCAACCACGACTTAAATTACTGACTAAAGAAAAAACAGAAGGTAGCCAAGTGAAAACATGTTATAGATTGCACATTTTGTAAGTGTGAGCTTTGCTGGTAACGATAGTAGACGAGGCACCTGATAACTAAACTACACAACAAAAGTATGCATAGTGTAATAAAATAAACAGAGCAGAAGAAAAGAATAATCTTCATAAACATGTGTACAAAAAGGTACAAGCCAAAGGGGAAAACCGATTATGAGAGCCAGGATATAAAGTAATGTCCATGTCATAACCACTGGTTTAGAAAACTTGTTTCAAAGTGGATAAGCTTGATTCAAAGCTTGAGAAATTTGAAAAAAACAAACTCACTTTCACGCTTTCTACGCAAATAAAGCTTACACCTTCACGCTTTCAGCGAAGCTCTTGCAAGAAACGTTCACGCTTATTAATACATTGGTCATAAATGTTTTTAGCATGTGCCATGGGGGACACTAGATATTCTGGACATCTAAACAAAAAAGTAGAAGCTTAACAGGTTTAGAAACAAACTCACTCCATTACAGATGATAACATTTACAAGTAACAACAATATGGTGCATTTCAGTCCTGACACATTGCTATCCACCACCAAAGTTAGGATTTCTCATATAAGACGATTCTGTTTATAATATGGATTGTACAAACTAAACGGATGGAGGGTTTAAACAAAGAACCCTTCAGGTGCATATGATCATTAGGGTGCAACATGAGCCAGTTTCGCATCCTACACGCTTATTTCTAATACTCCATGAACAGGATTGACAGTTTCACAGGATGTAACTAAGGAGCATATACAAATACAACTCAAGTCTTCTATACTAACTTACCAAAGAAGTCTTCTATATTATCTCAGTTGACTAATTACTTAAATGCGCCATATTAATGTCTCCATACGCAAAAGGAGTCGCAGAGCTCTCAAGCGTTTAATGAATCTGGTGTCGGAGTTTGAAAGCCTTTAAAATTAGTTTTTGAAAACTTTGTTGCCAATCAAAGGAGTTGTCCATCATCAAAGTAGTTGTTGTGACTTTGGATAAACTTTAAGAAGCTTGATCAGCTGATATGTCCTTGTGTCTCGACCAAGGTAGAGGCATAAATCAAGTGGGGTTAAACCCTCCTGAGACAAACATAGGTTGAGAATGCAGTGTGAATATTTGGTGTACACAAGCTATGTAAATCATGGCAGCATAACTTATACTCCGTATATCAATACCGAATACTATTTTGCTCCCTGCTAACAAGGGAAACGAAAAAAATGACGACGCGAAGCAACATGCAAAAGAAGGGAAAAAATTATCGAGAAGATGTGATAATTATCAAAATCAAACTGTTTTAGGTTTGTGTGCTTGTTTCAGTAATTCAACATGTTCAAATATGTGTGTTGAACTCTGAAAAGAATTTAACATTTAAGTTTTCATCATTTTCCAGAAAATTATTTCCAACAATTCAGCTTTTAGAGTGTACTACCATTTGAGAAGTTTTCTCAAAAGATTTCAACAGTTTTATATTACGCATCCTATTACAGGCGCTCTCAAATATTACCAGCTTGAGACCAAAAAGATATTTATCTCAAAAGATAAACAAGAATTTAAACCCCATAGTACTTACCATGTTTTTCAGTGTCCTGTCAGCACACTTTATCAACAAGAGTTTAACTATATCTGTCCTACGAGTTTGCACAGCTAAATGTAATGGTGTCCACCCGTCCTAAATTAGAAAAAAGGAAGTAGCAGAAATTAAATAAGCCGTAGCTGAACAAAGATAGAGTGAGAAATGAGACCAAATACTTAGGCTTACATTGTCCTTAGCATTAATATCCACATTGTACAGTAAAAGGATTTTTATCATCTGACTTGAAGCTGCACGGACGGCATAATGCATCAAAGTTGCCCCTTCCTGTTTTAAAATGAAAAATTGCAGAGAGGTAAAGCCAATTGACCATCAATTTGGGACAATAAAACATGGGATTTGTGAAATCAACAGTTAAAAGAAACAACATAAAAACTTAATGCTCTCATACTGGCACACTGGCACGTAAGGGAAATACGTTATATCAAGTATACTCAAAGAATATAACGGAAAGTTCATAATACATACTGATATTTGACATATTGGTATATTAGCGCGTAGCACCGCAACAATTCCCATTAAAAAGAGCTTTGATTTCTTAAAAGATAATTAAAAGTGCATATAATGTTCCTGGATTCATATATAAACAAAGAGAATAACAAGTGACGTATTAGTAAGCTCACGTCATCGCAGACAAAAGGATTAGCAGATTCTCTCAAAAGATAGTTAAAAATGGCCTGTTTTTTGGAAAATGTTGCTTTGTGGAGTGCAGTCAGTCCATCCTGCAACGCAATAAACAAACGAGAGGTTGACTATTCACGGCTTATGAAGAAAAAACAGTAAAGAGGGAGAGAGAGAACAACAAGAATGATGTAGGTGGAAATGCTAAAGAAAAGGAGAGCGGGAAAGAAGGATACTAAACTCACAAGAACAATTATTAAGCACATATCCATTTAACCCACCTTATCTTTTGCGTTAATGTCAACATTGTGTTTCAACAATTCATTCGTAAGGTAAAAATCTCCCGAAGCAACAAGAGTATGAAGGGGTAACCACTTGTCCTGAAAGATGTTTCGACAGAAGTCATATAATAAAAGTAAATTAGAAAAGTTGAACAGGTCCAAGTATGAAACTGATATACTTTGACAAACTTATCCCAAAAAATGTAAAAGAACGAGTGTAATGCATCAAGTTCCATCTAATAAGACCCCTTGTACAAACTAAGAGTGGTCGTCAGCACACAAATACAAGTATTCGCACATGGTCTAAAAGACGGGTAAACCTAAAATGCAATTACACACACACACACGTATTCATACATAGGTGCTATGAGACTTACACAAATAGCGTCAGCCAATTCAGGTATGCGTTTGCTCAAGTGGATCTTTTCTTCCTTCGTAAACAACTTCCGACGAGCTATTTAGAAATGGATAACATAATTAGACACCACATTAAAGATCTGACAAATTTTTATAAAGAAGATAAAAATTAAGCAAACACCAATGTCTTGATAAAGGATAGTTTCGTAAAACTGAGGGTGTATAACTTGAAGCATCCGATTTCAAAGCGTAAGCTTTTACTTAGAATCTGGTATCAAGAATACCTAATGTAATTCTTTGTACCGGATTGTAAGTAAAAGAAGTTTACTGCTCAGTCAATCCTAATACACACCATAGCACAAAAACACATGACTTTTATAAGGAGTAAAAATTACTGTCTCAACCTAAAATGCTACAAATTATCAATAAAATTGGACGCCAAACCGAAACACTAATAAATGATACCTTCCGTTTTTTTTGCATCAGTCGGATCATATACCCCGCTGTTAAAAAACTCGGTAATATCATCCAAGCTTCCCCCATACACCGCCATCCGAGGATTTCTCGGAGCCACTCTCTCACTCCTCCTCACCACATCATCTCCCCCCTCCTTTCTCTCCCCCTCATCCCCAACATGTAACTCGCTAGGCCTCTCTAGCACTATTGGACTCAGTTGTGCCAGCTTCGCATCCCTATGTGCCACGTAATCTTCTATCGATACATTTCGAATCGGAGCCAACCCTTGCAACCGTTTCTCTACCCTACGACCAAATTCCATCTCCCGAGACATTTTTCGTCGCTCCTTTTTCGTTATATGTATCGCTTCCACCATATCCTTCCATTTCTCAGGTACCAAATCTTCCGGTTTGATCTCGACTATCGGTTTCTGATAAAATTTAAGAGCAAAATGGGAAAATTTGAGGAAATCAGATGAGACATATAGAGAACTAGTTGAGAGACATGGGCTAGACTCTAGAGTGTCATAATTCTGTATTGATTTGACAATAAGCAAGAACTAAAAATGTTTAAATACCACTGTTTAGAAAAGCTCGCTCTGAAGCAAAAAATCTCAATTCAAAGTTTAAAGAAGCATAGATAAGCTTTTTACCCGATAAAGCTTAAGCTTATAGCATAGCTATGGCAAATATGTGTTATCCACATTATTGTTTCTTATAGGTAATGATATAATAGCTGCTATTAAGGACTTCTTTTACACTAAATCCTTGCTCAAGCAAGTTAATAATACTTGTATTGCCCTAATTTCTAAAGGAAATAATCCGACTACCGTTAAAGACTATAGGCCTATTTCCTGTTGTAATTCTATTTACAAATGTATCACCAAACTGATGTCTAACAGAATAAAGTCTTGCCTTAATCAACTCATTATGAAAAATCAGTCTGCTTTCATACAGGGTAGAAGTATAAGTGATAATATCTTACTTGCTCAAGAGCTTCTTCATAATTATCACACTAACAAAGGCAAGCCTAAAATTGCACTTAAAGTTGATTTGATGAAGGCTTTTGATTCAATTAACTGGCAATTTATCCTTGATGTATTGGATTTGATGGGTTTTCCTTATCAACTTATTCGGTGGATTGAAGCTTGTATTACCGCTCCTAGATACTCTATTATGGTTAATGAAGGTATGGAGGGTTTCTTTAGTGGTGCCGAAGGCATATGACAAGAAGACCCCCTATCTCCTTCCCTTTTTGTTATTTGCATGAATGTGCTATCTCTCATTCTTAAAAAACAATACAAAATTTCTGAATTTTCTTTTCATGATAAATGCAAAAAAGTAGAGTTAAACCATTTGTGTTTTGCAGATGACTTGCTTATTTTTTCTCATGGTGACTATAACTCTGTTAAAATTATCAAAAAGGCATTACTGAATTTTTTTAAATTCCTTGGGTTAGAACCTAATCCTAGCAAAAGCTCTATATTTTTTTGTGCTGTGGAGGATAATGTGAAGGAAAACATTACTAATTTGCTTAATTACAAGGAGGAAAAACTCCATGTTAGATACTTAGGTGTAACTCGTATTACCTCCAAACTAAAAGCTATTTTTTGTAAAAATCTAGTGGATAAAATAATTTATAGGATTACTTCTTGGACTAGCAACTTCCTTACTTATGCAGGCAGATTACAGCTTATTAAGTCTGTTTTGGTGAGTACGAACTGTTATTGGTGCTCTCATTTTATTATACCTACTAAAATTATTAAGAAGATTGAACAAATTTTGGCTAGATTTTTCTGGACAGGTGCTAGCTTAAACTTTTTTGGGGCTAGAATTTCTTGGAACGACATCACGCTTCAATGACCTTACATTGAAGGAGGTCTAGGCATTAAAAAACTCAAAGAGTGGAACCAAGCCCTTATTAATAAACATTTATGAAATTTATGTGACCCTAAAAATGATACTATTTGGAAAAAGTGGATTTTTACTTATAAAATCAAAGATAGAAATATTTGGAACATTAAAATGCCATCTACTTGTAGTTGGGCTAGGAGGAAAATAATTAATTAGAAAATCTAATTTTCTTCAAAATTGGTACTGGTGAGAATATCTCTCTTTGGTATGATCATTGGCTTCCTATTGGTCCCATTTTACCTAGACATAGTGTTAGACCTCTTTTCATTACCAATGGGTTGGGAACTCATGTTAAGCTTAATGCTATTATTAAAAATGATAAGTGGGAATGACCACACTCTAGAACTGCTGAAATTCAACTTCTTAAAAACACTCATCACCCTTATATACATTCTCAAAGTAGAGATGTTTTAAAATGGACTTTGCCTAGCGATGATTATTCTGTTAAATGCATTTGGGAGAATTTAAGGACCAAACAGAATACTATTGATTGACACAAATAAGTTTGGTTCAAGTCTCATATTCCAAAATGCAACCTCATTTTGTGGCAAACATTGAGGAAAAGACTACCAACAGCTAATAGAATGCTGAAATGGAATGTCAATGTCAACCCTATATGCCCTCTCTGTAATTCTTATACAGAAAACTTAGATTATTTATTTTTTAAGTGTGATTTTTCTAAAAATGTCATCAAAACTCCCCTAAAGAAAGCTGTCTTTGTTAACAACTGCAATTCTTGGACTGAGTGGATTGAGTGGGCTATAAATATGTTTAGAGGTAATAAGTTACCTGCTCTGGTGGGAAAAATTATTTTCTCCACAAGTCTTTACTTGGTTTGGACTGAAAGAAATGCTAGAAATCACAACAAATGAGATAAGCTTTTTATATGTTCAAATGGATTTGTTCATTAAAAATCGGATAAGTTCACTTAAGAACATTCCTCATGATGTGCGGAATGACCATATTTTGAGAAGTTGGAATTGATGATTTTTATGTTGTTGGGCAATGAACTTCTTTGGCTACTGTGGAAACTTTTCTTCCAGGAACTTTAAGTGGCATTTTGGCTGTTTAAAGTGGAGGAGAAGAGCGGAAAAGCAAACTAAAGAAAATGCGGATAAAGTCACAAGTAGCTCAGCAAGAACATAAAGATAAGAAAGAGAACATATTGCATAATAGACTTTTGGGTTATTGGTAATGTTTAAAGAAATGCCATCATTAGAAAAGGGTATTTTGTAAAAATCATGCTTATATTTTTGCTTTTGTATGATACTGTAGAAGAGACTATTTGGATCTCTGTGTATAAGATTTGTTTCTTTGAGTGACAATGAGCTAAAAGCATCATGTGGGACGAGAACAATTTTAGGCTTGTTCCGACTTGTGAAATATGTCTTTGGTTTGGTTGGTTAATATAATGCTTACGTTTCAAAAAAAAAAAAGAATGAGTGGATAAAAATTATCAAAATCCAAGATATTTGTTTTTAGTTGATCACCTCTCTTGTTTCCTTTTTTTTTAATCTATTTTCTTATTCTGCACCTTATGATCCAATTTTTTTTTTAAATAAAAATTTTACCATCCAATTATTGATGAAAAACTAGGATAAGTGGACATAAAACCAGCTTAACATATGTTTTCCATCCGTATCGAATGAGAAATTTCAAAACCTAAAATAAACACGAAATCAGAGCGGACAATAAGGGGGTGCCAATAGTCCACACGAACTGAGCATCCCATCCCATGACAAATAAATATGGCGAAATAAACAAATTATACTATCTATTTCTAAAAAACAAATCATTTTTAGACAAAAGTCATGTTTCCTGATAGATAATTTTTGGACCGTCTCTGCACGAATGATTATACTAATTGAAAATAACTAACAATATAACAATATGTAAGGTAATAATCGAGAAACACGCAAAAACACAATATACAAAACGGCTAAAAACCCGATTCCACTTAATACAAAATACTTTGCATTCTTAAACACTAAAATAACCTCTAATATTGGCCCTTCTCGGAACCTTCCCACTAAAAGATCCAAAAATTCAAACAAACAATCCAAATTTTTAGGAAGAATAACCAAAAGAAAAGCTAGAAAAGTTTGAAAAAGTAAAAAAAAAAAACCATAAAAGTTAGTAAGAAAAATACTAATTTAGTACTCCCTCGGTTCTATTCAACTGTCCACTACGGCAAAAGGTCACTTATTTCAAAATTTATCGGCCATTTTGACAAACAAAGTACCAAAATGTACCTTTTTCTGTCGTGGATACATAAAGTGTAACACTGGGAGTAATTACTACTCGTGAATAGTAAGTAGTAATAAATTAGTCCATGATTCATAAAACAATGAGGATAAATTTTGAAACCAGTCATTTTGGCAAATTAAGTAACAACTAACAAAGTTTTGCATCTTAAAACAAGAGAACTGACTAATGATTAAACAGTAAAAATAAATGTGTGATTCATCAAAATTCACCTTATTTTTTACCGATTTCAACTACGTGGATATATTTTTAAATCAGTCATTTCGGCAAATTGACTAGCAAAGTTTTGCATCTTTAAAAAAGAGTAATGATTAAACCATTGGAAACTCCATTTGGGGTAGGCATTGCGTTTCCAGGGACTTTTAAATTTTAGGAGAAAGTAGAAACGTATCCCAAATGTTTCCGATTAAAATTTTAAATAATACTACTCACAAACTTCAATATATTTAGAAAACTTGTAAGATACTTTCTTTTTCTAAATAGCGTGAAAAAAATGCATTTAAAACATAATGAAACTGTGTTAGTACTAAAAAAAACATATACGATATTATAATACATATTCCCTTATTACTCAAATAATTAGATATTATTGTTCACTTTATCATTATTATTGTGCAATTTTCAAAAACACAACAGATTTTCATAAAACATTTCCTATATATTTTATTCTAAATTTTTAACCAGGTAGTAGCTAAGAGGAAACACCACTATATCATGAATAACACTACCAGTGTATATTTTACCTATAAACTTATTTTTCCCTTTTTTTTTTTATTTGCTATTCCAGCACCCCATATACGGACCCTAGCTCCGCCACTATTTTTTAACTATCTCGCCATTTCCCGCTTACTCACCTTATTTTTAACCGAAACGGAGCCCAAATGGGAACTACTCGGAGTAGAGTAAACCAAGGGGTAATCGAAGGCGTCTTGTTCGAACAATTTCGAAAAACAAACATCTCGATCGGATATTCTAGTCAATATATACTGTATTATAAGTTTTAAACTATCTCGGAGTTCCCGCTAAATATTAGCTTGCGTTTCACATTGGTGCTTCTCAACTTGTCAACTATAAATGAAACAATAAAAACAAATAATAGCTGTGTAAATTGTGAATCATCAAAACTTACTTTATTTTTAACCGAAACGGAACCCGAGCGGGAAGCACTCGGAGTAGAATAAACCGAGGGGTAATCGATCGCGTCTTGTTCGAACAATTTCAAAACAAATAATAGCTATGTAAATTGAGAATAATCAAAAACTGGCCTTATTTTTAACCGAAACGGAGCCCGAGCGGGAAGCACTAGTCGAAGTAGAGTAAACCGAGGGGTAATCGAACGCGTCTTGTTCGAAAAACAAGCATCTCGACCAGATATTCTAGTCAATATATACTATATTTAAAAGTTTTAAACTATCTCGGAGTTCCCGTTAAATATTAGCTTGCGTTTCGCATTTGTGCTTCCCAAAACAAATAATAGCTGTGTAAATTGTGAATAATCAGAAACCGACCTTATTTTTAACCGAAACGGAGACAGAGCGGGAAGCACTAGTCGAAGTAGAGTAAACCGAGGGGTAATCGAACGCGTCTTGTTCGAAAAACAAACACCTCGATTGGATATTCTAGTCAATATATATACTATATTTAAAAGTTTTAAACTATCTCGGAGTTCCCGTTAAATATTAGCTTGCGTTTCGCATTTGTGCTTCCCAAAACAAATAATAGCTGTGTAAATTGTGAATAATCAGAAACCGACCTTATTTTTAACCGAAACGGAGACCGAGCGGGAAGCACTAGTCGGAGTAGAGTAAACGGAGGGGTCATCGAAAGCGTCTTGTTCAAACACCAAGCAGTCTCCGATGACGTGTTCTTCTTCTTCTTCTTCTTCGTAATCGTAGTTTTGTTGAAGAGAGAATGAGAGATGGAGTGGTTTTTTATAGAGAGAGAAAGTTAGGGTTTTAGGAGAGAGAGAGAGGAGAGTGGGAAAGGCTGATGGTGACGTGGACCACATGGTTTTGGTTGTTATGCTCTCTCTATCTATTTCAGTTCAGTTCAGTTCAGTTCACCGGTAACACTATGGAAGTGAGGATATGGGTGGGTTTGCTATCAAATGTTTTGGGTTATTTTTTTATTTTGAGAATTAGATTTTTTTTAATATGTATTAGGTTACTAAGTATTTTTTCTATTATTAAAATATAGATTTTTAGTTAAAATAATTCAAAATTACATAATTCATTTTTTGCTGGATTTTTTGATTTTTTGATTTTAATATTTGTGATCAAAGAGAAAGGAGGGGGGCAAAATTGGGATAACATGGAAAAATTATCTCTAAACTCAAAAGTAGTATTTATAGGAAGCCTGGGTTCGGTCTGATTTTTGGCAAAACTGAAACCGAACATAGTTTGCTTTTTGGTCTTTTTATTTTTTGGACCAAACCAAACCGGTTTGTTTTGGTCGGTTTCGGTCTTTCGGTTTTTCTTTTGGTTTTTTCGTTCTTTTCGGTTATTTTTCGAGGTTTTTTTGGTTTAATTTTCGGTTTTTCAGGTTTTTTTGATTTTTCGGTTTTTTTCGATCCAGTTTTATTGTAAACTGAAAATGTGAAGCGAAAAAATTCAGGTTTTGATCTTTTTCGGTTTAATTTTTCGGGTTTTTTCCTAGCCCTACTTTCGGGTTTTTGCAAGGCAATGCTCTGTTGGCATCTTATGTTTACCAGCATAAAAGTATACTTTTTTTAGAGATATAAAATTATACTTTTATTGTTTACTTTTAAGTAAGTGTATATTGTTTGGTGAATAATGTAAAAGTATACTTAAATGTTTTAATGTTATTTGGTATAATTCGTATACTTTTACTTTGTTTAAAGTGAAAAAATACTGTTTTATGTATCTTCGTTCTTGGTTTATATCACTCTACCAATGAACTAAAATTAAAGCAAAATGAAAATTTATAAGTGCAGTTAACTTGACGAAACATCGTTAAAGTTTTAAAAATTAATCGAAATTAAAGAAATTACATAACACATCTTTAAGGCAAACAGATGAATTTCGATTAATTTCTTTAATTTCGATTAATTTTTAATGATATTGCATAGCGAACTATTTTGTCGTTGGTCTCGGTTGGTTTTTCTTCAACAAATTCCATAAACTTTTGGTTTCACTTTTTTTTTTTTTGGTTTAGAATAATCATGAACGATTAATATAGCACAAATTTAAACAACTTATATTTTCAGATTACCCGAAACAATGAAGTAATGGGGCACTTAGAAAAGGGCAGAAAACAAAATGAAGTAACAAGTGAAATAAACCAATATTAGTTGTGTGCTAAACTGGGCAAGAGTTTGAAAAGAAAGTGTAAAGACAGAATTTGTTGGAATTTAATGAGTACATGAACAATATGCAAAACTTACTTTTGGTAAATAAGTATGGGGAATGATAAGTATACTTTTTAGGACTTTACTTGTTGAAAAAGTATGCTTTTAAAATTACCACCAAACAATCTATTTACTTAAGTAAAAAGTAATGACAAGTATATTTTTTTTGATTTACCAAACAAGCACATTAGATAAATAAAAGCAACTTTTTTAGTTTTAGCTATGCAGTATAGTTATTATACGAAACATCAGCCTGTTTATCATCATCTCTATTATAAATAAACTAATACTATTTATATTTTACTTTTCTTTATCTTTGGAAACTAAATAATCTTTATTGAGGAAAGGAAGAGGATTGAGAGAAAAAACTCGTTTTTTTAAAGAAACATAGCCATGTATTGCTAGTTATTTTTAATTAGGTTCTTTAGAAAAAATAAGTATAACTAGCGGTTTACTAGTCTGATGGAGCAAAACTTTTTTTATCTTAACTATGCAAATAGTACATATCATACCTATTTGTTGAGCCAACTACGGGTGCTCTAAAATACCAATACTACACAGTTTCGAAAAGCAACCTTCTTGATCGGTCAACATATATGGTATTTTAAGTTTTTCAAATTGGACTTAAATGTTACCTTTCTAGTACTTTATTAGTGTCATATTTTAATATTCCCTCGGTTCATTTTTAAATATAGTTCAATATTGTAAAAATACGGTCCGACCAAAGTTACCGGTAAACTCGTTTCCTTTTTCAAAAATCCCGTTTTCCGTTGTTCGTTTCGTATCCCTTTTTTGTTTCTCATACTGTCAACTATGGTTCGGACTCTTTGTTTCTTTTGGTCTCCGATTGGTTTTGGATTACTAGTAATTAACAATCTGATAATGAACAAGTTCTGAAAAGATTGTCATATTCTTAGTCTCCGAATAAACACCACCACGTCCACCATGTCATTCCGAAATCCAAATACATAGTAATAGATAATTTGCAGTTACCCAAACAGTAGATAATTTAATTGCTTTCTTTTACCCAAAAACCAAGTCTGTCAAACCAATCACGGTTTGATTTTTTTTTGTTTTCAAGAGACAAGCAAGCAAGCTCTTATGGCATGTGATAGACTTACGAGATGAATAGAGCTCAACTGACAACTCGAAGGCAATTTGTTGATTACACAATTTTCACCCAGGTTTAGTAGAAATTGATAGTAAAGTCATGACAACTGACATCAATATATTAAAACAACTTGTAAATGTAACCAATATCCAAAGACGCTAATTTCTGGAAGAACAAATACTACAGACGCCCATGAAAAGTCACAACACTCGGAAGTACCAACTATAGTTCACAACATCAATAAAAAGTGTTTTCTTTTTCACGAGCCCGCTACGCAGAATTAACGACGATATCGCCTCTCTGGGCTACCACGGGAATACAGGGGCGATCTTGACCTTCCCCTTCTTGACCTTCCACCGTAAGGAGAACGCCTTGGGGAGTAATCGCGACCACTTCTGTATGGTGGAGATCTTCGAGATCCATAGTCATCACGCCCTCCACGGTACCTATCCCGGTCACCACTCCGATATCCTTTAACAATAAATAAATTTAAGTTAGCAACTCTGAGATAACTAACTCCAATATAAGGCATAAGTCTAAGGAGACAACTATGATGCTAATTTTCTGCAACTCCGCCTAAACTATAAAGCGATCGACCTGGAGCTACTAATAAATACTTGGCAAATAAAGAAGAAAAAGAAGAATTGGTTGTTAAAATGGGGAACTACGGAATTTAGATAGAACTGAATAATAACTTGTAAGCCGAAAAAGGCAGATGCTAAGAAATATTTCCAGCTGAAATTGACACTGCACTTTACTAGTGGTAAAGCTGGATATCTGCATGGCAATAATAATTTGAACAGGAGAAAGGTCTCAGAAATTTCACCACTAAGAAATAGATGCTGTCACATCTAAAAATATTTGTTTTCTAAATGACCAATCATAATACGAAACAACAAGATAAACATCCTGAACCACTTCGTTCAGCTCTTCACTTTTATCTATCCATATGTCAAAACAGTGCATCTTCTAATTAAAGGAAATTCACACATTAGGAAACAGAAAGTATACTTTCTGCATATATCTGAAGCATTTCACACCCTAATGGATACTCTCCCACGGCCATACGTGTATAGTAGATGCAAAACAAATACTATTATAAGATCAATATTAATGCCACGTACAGATCAGCACATACAAGCAGAGAACATAACATAAATCAAGAGAAAAGGAATCAGATAATCATTACCCAAACCAGAATGGCTTAGTAGCGAAAACAAGATAAAAGGAGATTACCTTCTTCCCTGGTGTTTTTCAGCCCAAGATAGTGACCAGGGGTTGGAGTTCTGGGACGTTTCCTCCGCGACTGGATGATTAAACAAACAAAATTAAAAATCGTCTACATGACAAGCTAAATAAAATTGTATCATCAACACACACAAGAAAAAAGCAGAAGTGACACCGATAAACACCAACATACCAAACGTAATTTTTCAGCAAAGAGTAATTGTAAAAGAAAGAATAATATTTGTAAAAGCTTTTGAAGTCAAAACAAGCACCGGGGACATATATGAATTATTTCCATTAAACAAATGCCAGATGTGAGGTACCATAAAAACCATGATTAGATTGTTGATAATGTCCGTTGATTAGTTGGGGGAGTTGAAAGAAAGTGCTGAAGTTGTATAGTTGTTGATCAATATAGTTGTTGCTATCTTAGGTTGAACAGTTGTGAAAGGCTGTTTTAGCTGGCGATTTGATCACTTAATTGTTGAAAGGATGAACTCAACATCTGATTTGCTGCCTTTATAGCTGAAAGCAATGTCTTCTGGATATAACCACAAATCTCCAGGTCAAGCAAGCATTAATGAATAATTTAATTCATTTTTATACAGCAAAGGCAAAATTACTTACCTTCTCCACCTTGATGCAACGACCATCAAGAACTGATTGATCAAGGTGCTTAATGCAACGGTTAGCATCCTCAGCAGTTTCCATTGTGATGAAGGCAAAACCACGAGAAGCACGTGTACGGGGCTCCACAACAAGAAAACATGATGCGACCTGGAAGAAAAAGAATATCATATCACTAGAGAAAGGTTGATCACAGTTTTGTACACTAATGTATCAACTGATCTGGATTTTGTACACCAACCTACAAATATTAGTGACAGGTACACAGACATTGCATTTTCCAATTTGTTTACTTATTGCACCAAATAGAAATAAAATAGACGCCAGATACTAATTAATATAAAAAAACCTACTACTTTACTTGTTCAATTTTTTTTCGGTTTTGTACATATTCTAGGCTTCTGGCAAATGTATTCTCATTTTAGTTCTCAAACGATGAATCTCTTCTATGTAGATATTTTAAAAAGATGATGTCAGGCAACGGAAGTAGTATCTAACCTTTATTGGTAAATATACAAAATCAGAGTATGATGATATGTAGGTATACAAAATTGCAATTTACCCTTACAGAAGGCATAGCCATGGGGAAGAAAAGTCAAAACAAGCAAATTATAGGACAAAACCTTAATTAACTGCAAATTACTCTCATGATGCCCAATACCGAGGACAAGTAAACCAAGCATTTTCAAGAATAAAATATAGGAAGAAAAATTATTCCCCTTGCAATTTTTTTAGGAAGCAGTTCAAACTATTTCTAGCTCGAAACTCAAAAGCAATGGTTTATTTACATGAGAAAAACAATAATGTATATTTTATAGTTTTGAAAAACCAACCTTTCCCTTCCTGTTAAAGTGATCTTCAAGTTCTCTCTCTGTGACCCTTGTAGATAACCCTGTCACATAGAGCGTATTACCAGGATTCACAGCAACATCAGATCTGCCACAAAGTTAACTCAGATATCATTACAATTTAACAAAAGCAATACAAAAGAACCATTATTAAAAAATAATAACACAGGGGCACAAATTTTACATACCTTCCACGGCTCCTAGATCTGGATCTGGACCTACCCCTTGACTTTGGCTTTGGCCCTGACCATGACCTTGACCTTGATCTCGACCTCGACCTTGATCTAGATATAGATCTGGACCTGGACTTGGCCTCGTCGGGGGAAGGAGATCGTGTTTGCCTACAAGGTAGTACAAGCCATTAGGGGCATAAAACAATTAACTAGTAAAGTAAAAAAGTTGAGAACTAATACCACATAATCTTTCTAACCTTTTAATTTACTTATGACAGTTAAAGAGTAGTCTAAGATAGAAATCATGTAGCACAATTTATGAGAAAACTGGTAAAAGTAAAAAAGCTGAGAACTAACACCACATAATCTTTCTAGCCTTTTAATTTACTTATGACAGTTAAAGAGTAGTCTAAGATAGAAATCATGTAGCACAATTTATGAGAAAACTGGTCAAAGTAAAAAAGCTGAGAACTAACACCACATAATCTTTCTAGCCTTTTAATTTCCTTATGACAGATAAAGAGTCTGAGACTACGATAGAAATCATGTAGAATAATTTTAGAGTTCCAAAATAAATACATTTGCATGTCTATACTTTACTGTTTTAGTCTAAGATCATAATCCACAGCAGCAACCATAGAATTTGGATGGGGATTTGAGGCAGCTTCATATTAACTTATATGGAAGATATTAGCATGCAACGCATGAGTAACATGCAAATGTGTGTGTAACATTTTTCAGCTTCCCTCAAGTTAAAAACTGAAGGTTTATATTTGAAACCACATTATTACTCTTTATGATCGATTTGATAGTTCCTTCCAATATATTTTGGGTTGACCAGTTGAGACATGAGATGCCACAAATGCATACTGCTCATGAGTAACAATTTATTCAGAGTGCAGATTTAAAACCTGCACCGCGTTGCAATGTATGTCTAAAAATGATTTGATCAATTTACTTCTACTGCCCTTCTAGCCTAACTTAGATTTAGAACCATCCTTATATGGTTTTAATGGCAGTGGTGTATCTAAGGTTAATCGTTGAAAGTACTGACCCTACAAAATCTGTATTACCAAAATATGTGGGATCTTCCCGAATAACCCAGTTTTGGGTGTCATGATGTGTTGCACCAATATTAGACAGATGTATGCGTAACGAACAATGCAATCAAGATACAAATATCTCAAAGGGAAAGATACCAAACCTAACACTGTAATTAAATAAATAAATAAGTAAAATAAGCATCAGCAGCCAAAACCAAATACTATAGATGTCAAGGTACGCAAACTGATATGTCTTACAAGTTGATTCCAGTTATCTAACATTATGCTTTTATTTAATTTTTACATTTGTATTTAAAAAAATCGACCATGATTGCTTTACCTAAGAATGTTTCATAACAAAATGAGCATGGGAAACTAAAGCATCGCTATTTCCTTCAAGACATTTTTCTAATTTTACTTTCAACTCCTTTTTCAGCCTACAAGTCGCGTTACTTTTGAGCGGGTCTATGTTCCTGTACGTTCTTTGTATAGGGTATATGATTCTTCACATATTCATAATTCTGGGGGGCCTATTTCCCTCCCTTCTTGTATGTTTTATATACTTCTTATTTACCAAAAATACCCTAACTAAAAGGCTTCTTTGGCTTCAAACGTTGGAGCAAAATAAGCTGGCTTATTTAAGCCTAGAAAAAACGAGGTTCATCCAACTTAAGATAAAAGTTTTTTTCAGGCCAAAAGACTAAAAAAACTCAGCTGGTTAACCGAATGCTATAAACTGAATGCAAAAAACCTACCTTAGAAACTAAAGCCAAACAAGCCCTTAGTACGACCTACCCGGTTTAATTTTAATATTCCTCTACTCGTAACACCACTAAACTAATAGTGGTTAATATCAAAGCGGAAAATTCAAACCCACCTCTAAAATATCCCCAACCCTTAACTCCAATATATCACCTAATTAAGCAGCTAGGGTTTGGATTAATTCATTGAGTAATAAGAAATGAGGAATAATCATAACAATTAAAAGCAAAAATCTACCTTATAACTTATAAGCTACAAGCAAACACACCCTTCTTATCATCTTATGACCTTCCGATTTTAATTTTAGAATTCTTCTCCTCATAAATCCCGCAACTAATAATGATCTTATCAAAGCGGAAAATTCAAACCCACCTGATAAATATCCACCAACCTTAATATCCACCAATAAACAACTAGGGTTTGGATTAATTCATCAATTAATAAGAAATTGGAAACCTAATCTCTAATTTATTAGAAAACCCCAACTTTGAGTCCGTTTGGCAACATATTTTTTACTGGCTTTTTAGATTTTTTATTTTAAAAATATGTGGGTGTTTGGACAGTCAGATTATTTAGCTTTTAAAAAAGCAGAATTTTAGGCTAAAAAAGCTATAAAAAATCTAAAAATAACAAAATTCTGGAATTTCAGTCGATTCTTGAAATTGAAAAATATGTTGCCAAACATAGCCTAAACCTTGTCAACCAAAAGTTAAAAAACGGAAGCAAAAATCTACCATACAAGCTACAACCAAACAAGCCCTTATTACGACCTTCCCATTTTATGATTTTAACATTCCTCTATTCGTAAAACACCCAACAAATATAACCATTTTAATTTTCATAAGCGTTATAATTTTAATATTCCTCTATTTGTAAAACACCGAACAATTATAACCATTTTAATTTTCCTAAGCGTTATACATACATACATATATATATATATGGCAAAATATAACCCACCTCACAAATAATCCCCAAACCTTAGTCCACATATAAACCCTAACGCTCAATTTATCAATTAATCGAATAATAAAAAATAAGAAACCGAATCTTAAAAATAAGGATACCGAGTGAAATCGAGCTTAGATAGGGATATTACCTTCTGCGAGGAGAATCGGCCTGTAAAAATACGAAAATAATAACGTTAAGAGAAAATAAGAAATGATTTTGTAATGTGATTAATTCGTAACACATAAATCACATGAACTTGTGATAACACTATATATTATTGTATAAATATATATTTGTATATCTATGTATATATATATAGATATATAGATATATATAGATATATATATAGAGAGAGAGAGAGAAAGGAAAGCTGACCATGTTGAAGAGCAGAAGAAACCCTAGACGGCGAGAACGAAGGAGTGGGGTTTTAATTTAATTTTAGTGATTGTTTTGAAAATGAGTTGAAATATTACTTTAATAAGGTAAAATTAACGGATTCGGTCCGATCCGTTTCGGTTCGGTTTTTAACAAAGCCAAAATCGATGATATTTTTCGGTTAATTTTTTAGACCCAACCTAACCGGTTTGTTTCGATCCGGTTTCGGGTTTTTTTCGGTTTTTCTTCGGGTCTTTTCGGTTATTTTTCGGTCTTTTTCGGTTTTTTCCGGTATTTCGCTTTTTTCGGTCCGATTTTATTATAAATCGAAACCGACCCGAAAAAGTTTCGGTTTTTTCAGGTTTTCGCTCGGCCCTACTTACTTGCATATGTTTACATCGATTCCAATTTAGTCTATACTATTATTTAAGCAAACACGGAGTCCTTTACGAGTTACACCACATATCGTGTGAGAGGATTACGTTAGTACGTATTATTCATTCCAATTTAATATATAACTATTATTAAAAAAAATATTGGTTTAATGTACCGTTAATTGATACGACTAGATTAAGTTTAGTTTCTAAACTCAGTATACTAAATCAATAATATGAAAACTTACATGTAGCGATCCGGTACTCAGACTGAACCGACACCTCCCCTTTCTACCAACAATATTGTCTGCACGGCTTTAAAACGCATTGTTAATGAAAAAGAATGATTCTCTTAGCTTTATTTAGCTTATATATCAAGACGGCGTGTGATTAGCGGACTCTCTCTTTACCACTGTATTTTCATATGGGAATCTGGGTTTACATTGCTTCCTCCTTTAGGCACGACGTGCTCTTCGGGCATGTCGTCCTTCAAGAGTTCATTAAATCAAAATTTAATCAGTAAACTCGATACACTAAATCAATGATTTGAGTCATTAGTATATTAAATCAAAATTTTGGGTAAACACATATCACTCAAGTGTAATTTTCCCAAATAATACTAATATTGTGCTGAATAGTTATCTTATGGAGCATCTGTTACTGGTGGTTCATGTAGTGTTTACTATGTTGAAATTTTATTAAGATAAATTGTTTTTGTCCCGAAATGTTATACAGATACATATATATAATTTGTGCAATTCATGATGTGACATTGTGACTTGTTTTTGGTGGTGGTTAACGAAAGATCTACCTAAATGGACAAACTTAGCGACTTTTTTTTGCAAAATATCAAAATTCTATATATGGGTATATATCCTTGACAAGTGGTAGAATTTTGACATTTTGCAAAAAAGCTCTCTAAGTTTGTCCATTTAGCTTGATCTTTTGTCGAACCACCACTAAAAACAAGTCACAATGTCACATCATGGATTGCACAAATTATATATGTGACGACCCATATTTTCAGGAAGGAAATTCTGTGGTGCGGTGTTGTGCGTCAGTCTCACATCGCCCAGATATGAAAGTATTCGTGTGGTATATGAGCTTAAAGATCCATTTTCTATGAACAACGCCTTTTAAAGCCGTGCGGCACAATAGCAAAGACAGAACTTCATAGTTACGCGTGCTTAGCTTGGAGTAGTACCAGGATGGGTGACCCCCCCTGGCAAGTTGTGCCAAAGCGGACAATATTGTTGATATGGGCGTAGCGGTTCGGTCTGTAGGGACGGGTCGTTACAGATGGTATCAGAGCCTCTATCTGGCCGGAAATGTGGGGACTAGCACGTGTGTGTGGACTCCTGAAGGACGACGTGCTCGACGAGGACGTCGTGCCTAAAGGGAGGGTGATTGTGATGACCCAGATTTTCCGGAAGGAAATTCTGTGGTGCGGTGTTGTGCGTCAGTCCCACATCGCCCAGATATGAGAGTATTTGTGTGGTATATGAGCTTAAAGATCCATTTCCTATCAACAAGGCCTTTTAAAGCCGTGCGGCACAATAGCGAGGACGGAACTTCATAGTTAAGCGTGCTTAGCTTGGAGTAGTACCAGGATGGGTGACCCCCCTGGGAAGTTGTGCCAAAACGGACAATATTGTTGATACGGGCGTAGCGGTTCGGTCTGTAGGGCCGGGTCGTTACAGAATATTGTTGATACGGGCGTAGCGGTTCGGTCCGTAGGGCCGGGTCGTTACAGGTGGTATCAGAGCCTCTATTTGGCCGGAAATGTGGGGACTAGCACATGTGTGTGGACCCCTGAAGGACGACATGTCCGACGGGCGTAGCGGTTCGGTCCGTAGGGCCGGGTCGTTACAGGTGGTATCAGAGCCTCTATTTGGCCGGAAATGTGGGGACTAGCACATGTGTGTGGACCCCTGAAGGACGACATGTCCGACGAGGACGTCGTGCCTAAAGTGAGGGTGATTGTGACGACCCAGATTTCCAGGAAGGAAATTCTGTGGTGCGGTGTTGTGCGTCAGTCCCACATCGCCCAGATATAAGAGTACTCGTGTGGTATATGAGCTTAAAGATCCATTTCCTATCAACAAGACATTTTAAAGCCGTGCGTCACAACAGCGAGGACGGAACTCCACAGTTAAGCGTGCTTAACTTGGAGTAGTATCAGGATGGGTGACCTCCTGGGAAGTTGTGCCAAAGCGGACAATATTGTTGATACGAGCGTAGCGGTTCGGTCCGTAAGGCCGGGTCGTTACAATATATATGTATCTGTATAACATTCCCATATATAGAATTTTATGGGTATTTTATTGACAAGTCGTAGTACATATTGTTGGGAATGCTCTAATGTGTATTTTCAATACCGGGAAAATGTAATATTAAAAATACCCTTGAAGGGTGGTGTATTACAAATGAACATTTCATTCTTTATACCACTCGGACTCATATTCTCGGGAGTATAAATACCGCAACCAAACGAGCCATAGGTGTAATAGTAATAATATAGTGTAGGGGGTGGAAAAATTCCCGATACCCGACCCGATCCCGCCACCCATCCCGGTCCCTGTTAGTTTTCGTATACGAAATAACAATTAACAAATAATAAATGACTAAAAAAGAATAAACAAAAACCAGTGTAATATTTATTAATTCAGAATTGAAACTAAAAATTACAGATTACAACATGTATGAGCTGAATAGTAATTAAAACAAACGTTAGTCAGATTATTATTAATTAATAATCTGACGGACTGAATTGTAATAAATAGAAACTGCCAGACCAGAAAGTATAAACTTAACAGTCAGACTGTTCTGATTGAAAAATTAAATTACAGGACTGAAATGAAACTATTCTAATTACAGAAATTAAATTACATAAATGAAATTACAGAACTGAAACAGTACTTTAAAGAAATTACAGAAAGATAAAAAACAGAATTGAAAATTATAGCTAATTACATCAAATTAAAATACTGAAATAAAATTGCATGATTGAAAAAACATAATTTAAATGACAGAATATAAATTACAGTATTTAAATGACAGAAATAAAAAGACGAGGCGACTGTTAGACAATCTGTCCTTAACCGATATTCGTCTAACGAACTTATATTTCTGGTTGCGTTGGCGCTTCGATCCCAAGGTACAACGTCTCGGATGACTCGTCGGAAACTGGCGACGAGTCAAACTCAAGCCGTTGGTGGGTGGTTCTATCTCTTTCTAGTACGCTATGAGAAAATATGTATGCTGTTTTTAGAATGTAAAACTGTGTTTAGAGAGTGAGGGAGAGCTATCTATTTATAGGCTGGGCTGAAATCTCAGCCATAATGGTCACTTAATTCAGCAATCGAAACTGCTGAATTAATGGTGCAATTATTCTCATTTAATTGCATCAGTTACAAGCTTGCGGAATTTTTGTGACTGTTTTGTTATTATCCAAAACTCTTATACTTTTTTGGAATCAGAACCAGAACATTCCCGAGATCCGAGCGAGCGCGTGTGTGTGCTGCTCTTGTATACACACACCTATGAGGCTATACACTATTAACACTCTCTAGTTTTTACTCTTTCATGTGGGATAAAATATTTGGGTGCCTTCCCCATCCATTTGTTTTTCCACTCTCTCTTCCAAAATTTCAGATTTCGTCTCTTCATGGTCCAACTTCGGAGTCAATTTTCATTCACACCCATTCTCTGAATAAGTCATGCGATATACCGTTTCGAATCTCGTCACACGAGCTACTCAAACCATTTGAGTACGGAGTCTAAACTATAGATTTTTCGTATGGAATTTGACCAAACTTTTGGACTCGTGACCAATTCGGAAAACCCCATGAAACATGGTTTTTCCCAACAGTCCCGTCCCGCCACAATCCCGTCCCGAAACAATCTCGTCCCGACTTTTTTCGAGATCAGGATCGGGAATATTTATCGATATCCGACGTGACAAATTATTTAATGTTAAATTACACACGTTTCTCTGAAACTCGTCTAGTACTCGGAGGTATGTCCCAATTTTATAGTTTACTTGGTAATAGAAAGTTAAAAACCATCTCTAATTTAATTCAACGTAGTCTATCAAACATAAGCAATGTAGCAAATCAAACAAAAAAAAATGAATTTTAGATTAGTATTTAAGTTTTGAGTAAAAATTAGTTACGGTTCCGGAGTGCCTATTTAGAACAGTCATCTTATTTGACTGTTTATGTAGCAGTCACATTAACCACCGTTATATTAAAAAATGGACGGTTACATAATATTTTTCAATAACTAATTTATTTTTTCTATTTTCAACAAACTAGAATTTGATAAATAAAAAACAAATTGTACAACACACTAAAAATCCAAATAAAAATATAAAACCCTTGGTAGGCCTACCTTAAACTTAAATATTAATCAAAATTTAAAATTTTCTAATGCATTTGACACATTTTTATGCTAACGAGTTGTAAACCAGCCATATAGTCTAACCGTTCCTTAATAATTCCCCTTTTCAGTATTTTTTTTGGTATTGATAAAATTTGTCGGGATTATCTAATCCCGATCCGATAGGAGTCGGAAATCATTTTTACTTCCCGTTTCGACTCTATCGGATCGGGATTCGGGTCGGGGGTATTCTGAAATTAAATTCAACGCGTTTAATTTTATTGATAAAATTTGTCGGGATTATCTAATTCCGATCCGATAGGAGTGGGAAATCATTTTTCCTTCCCGTTCGGACTCTATCGGATCGGGATTCGGGTCGGAGGTATTCTGAAATTAAATTCAACGCGTTTAATTTTATTGATAAAATTTGTCGGGATTATCTAATTCCGATCCGATAGAGTCGGAAATCATTTTTCCTTCCTGTTCGAACTCTATCGGATCAGGATTCGGGTAGTGGGTATTCTGCAATTAAATTCAACGCTTTTAATTTTCTTTTCTTTCTAACCACCGCCAACACGCCTTATAAAAACCCCAAAACTCCTCTCTATCTATCTCTCTCTCTCTCTCTATAAATATATATCAATAGATAGATACATATCAATATATATATATATATATATAATCAATAAAATCAATGGCATCAATATACTCATGTTCAAATTGCAACACAGACCTAAACCTACACACACAAAACCTCTTCCCAACAGATTTTTATTTCGAAGCGGGTAACAAAAACACCCTCTCCTTCTCCCTCATCGACCCCGCTAAATTCCGCTTCGATAAAGAAGACAAAATCATACCCTTTTTTGAAACTGTTAATTACTGGGGGTTTCATCGTAACCGCACCAAAATCGCTTGTTTATCGTGTGGGTTTTTAGTTGGACACGTGTACGACGATGGGCCACCGTTGACCGAATCAACCGGTCAGTTTCATATGGGGCCGAGCCAAGTTATACCGAGAGCTCCCCGTTACAGGTTCAAGATAAAAAATCTCAGGATTAGTACCGAGACTTGAGGTTTATTACAGTTATGGTCCCCTTCTTTTCAAAATTGACAGATTTGATCCTTTTTTTTTTATGAAAATACACTCTGTAAGGATAAGAAAGACTTCTTTGAGATAAATATATTGTTAAAAAGTTACTTAGTGTATGTTTGTTTTTGAGGATTTTGTACTTTTTGTGTTTTTTTTTAATAAACTGGTGGTTTGTTGTGGAATTATATGCTAATATATGATCAAGAGAGTCGTTATTAACTCAGAAAAATACTAGTATTAATTTGCTGAATTTTTTACGCTATTAATTAGAATCGGATCAGTTACCTTTTCAACTTTGAGGACTGTTAGTGTTTAAGTTGAAACTGTGAGGACCAATAAAAACACCGTCTTCTTCTCCCTCATCGACCGAACCAAACTCCGCTTCGATAAGGAAGACAAAATCACACCTTTTTTGGGTTTCACCGTAACCGCACCAAAATCGCGTGCTTATCGTGTGGATTTTTGGTTGGACACGTGTACGACGATGGACCACCGTTGACCGAGTCAACCGGTCAGTTTCTTATGGGGCCGAGTCAAGTTATACCTAGAGCTCCCCGTTACAGGTTTAAAATTAAGGCTCTCAGGATTAGTACCGAAAGTTAGGACTTGTTACAGTAACGGTCCTCTTCTTTTTAAAATTGACAGATTTGATCCCTGTTTTATGAGATATATACTGTGTATCAGTATGAATAAAGATATCAGGATTAATACCCAGACTTGAGGTTTATTACAGTTTTGGTCCGGTTCTTTTCAAAATTGACAGATTTGATCCTTGTATTATGATAGATATACCGTGTTACAAAATTCACTTGTTTATGTTTTCTTAATTTGACCACACAATATTTATAATAAATTTATTATAGAGTTACTTGTGTATGCTTTTTTGTTGTTGAGGATTTGGTACTTGTTTATGTTTTCTTAATAAAATTGGTCTATTTGAGTTGTTTGTTGTGGTATTATCTACTAATGTATGACCAACATAGTCGTTATTAATTCAGAAAAAAACTGTTAATTTGATAAACAAATTACGTTATTAATGTATGACCAACATAGTCGTTATTAATTCAGAAAAAAACTGTTAATTTGATAAACAAATTACGTTATTAACCGGGAGCAGATCGGTTGCTTTTCCAACTTTGAGGACTGTTAGTGTCTAAACTTAAACTATGAGGACCAATAAGAACACCCTCCTTTTAACAAAGAATACAAAATCAGATCCTTTTTTGAAACTGTTAATTAATGGGGATTTCACCGTAACCGCACTAAAATGGCATGTTTATCGGGTGGGTGTTTGGTTGGACACGTGTACGACGATGGACCACCGTTGACCGAGTCAACCAGTCAATTTCATATGGGGCTCAGCCAGGTTATATATAGTGCTCTCCGTTACAGGTTCAAGATTAAATCGCTCAGGATTACTATAGAGAGTTAATACTTGTTACAGTAATGGTCTACATGGTTTATAGTTTGACACTTTTAGTCCCTGATTTAATTATATGATGAATTTTTTTTGTACACCATCTTTCACTTGTTTATGTTTACTCAATAAATTAGTCAATCTGAGGTGTTTATTCTGGAATTATCTCATAATATTACCGCATTCGTTATCAGAAAATAATATTCATTTGCTGATTCTTCTATGTTACTCCTCTGTTCCCATTTAATCGTATTCTACGAAATTACGTGCAATGTTGACCGGCTTATAACTTGTATCAAATCGTCGAAATGGAAGGAGTATGATTAAATAAGGAAATTTTAGTTTTCAGTGACTTCTCTATGGTTCTTAGGTAAATTGTTCATTTTTGTTGTTTATTCTGGTATTATCTCCTAATTTGACCAGGATAGTCGTTTTAAAATCATTTGAATACTATTGATGAACTGATCTTCTTATATGACCATGATAATCAGTACAAGTCTAGAAGATTACAATTGAATGACCGAATCTATCACATCTTTTTTTTAAGGACTGGTTTTTATGGACTATTAGTGTTTGAACTGAAATTATGATGACTAATTAGAATATTGTTCCAAACTATTCGACCGTCAACTACTGGGGATCCCCTGTTATGATTGAATGAAAATCGTTGTATAGAGTCTACAGACGAACGTGGTTATGTTTTCTTAATAAATTGGTCTCTTTGACTTGTTTATTATGGAATTATCTCCTATTATAACCACGATAGTCGTTATAAATGCAGAAGAATACTCAATTTGTTGAATCTTTTACGTTTTTACTGAGACTGAATCAGCTACTTATTCAACCTTCACGACTATTAGTGTTCGACTGAAATTTTCGGACCAAATAGAATGTTGTTTCAAGCCATGGGGACCATCATTATAATTAAACCTTTTTTTATTTGCAGATTATGTGTATGTATGTGACTAAATATAGAGGGATTTTGGGGTGAGGGTGTTGAATAGCAGTTTCTTGTTAATCATTGTGTTTTTATCTTATTTTAAACAAATTAATGAAGTGATGACCTCATGAAATATGATGGAATAGTTGATATTATTTTCTGGATTTGGCAGTATTTTTGTGTTTCTTTACTTGCTTTGAGCCTTTTATTTTCATGTTATATGGCTTTGGAAGTTTATGTTCAGAGGTGGGTTACAATCTTCTCTGTGAATTGTTGTTTCCTTGTTGCTGCAGTTAGCTTTCAAGTTTTGTTAGGTTAACGGGAAATTGTAGCGATTATGTAATACACCGGTTTGGGAGTTAGATGTAGCGGATACATTAAAAATAAAAAAGTAAGGTATGTGATCGAAATGAATTAGTTTTTCATTTTCTGGTATTAGGTGTATGCAGGCATTTTTAGAGCATGGTGTTGGAATCAGCTTTATTTTGTTAATTTGGAAAACAAATATAAAGCTGATTCCAACAATATAATTGACGGTAAGATTATATGGATTTATTTTTTATTTTTTTTTTTGAATTTGGTGGTACTTTTTGCATCTATATATGTATAGATTCCTGATTTAGGGTTATTTCTAGTTGTTTGGATGTGAGGGTTTTGCATTCAGAGAGATGACGAGCTTGCGATTGTTTATGAGATTTTACCTGAAGATGGGTTATGATTTCACTTCTCATCTTGCTTTTTTGATTCAACGTTTCCCTGTTTCACTGTTTATGACTTTGTTCTTTGATCTCTGTCTTCATTCTTGTAGTGATGAAAGTAAAACGAGGATATAAAAGTCAGGTCACAGAAAACTAACAGAATACAAAATATGGCGATCCTGGTTTCAAATTTAAATCTTGAATACTATTAATACGCTGAATCCGATATGTTTGTAACTGGGACCGAATCAGCTACTTATTCAACATTGAGGACTACTAGTGCCTGAACTGAAATGGTTTTGAACAAATAGAATATTGTTCTAAGCCATGAAGACCATAATTTGTTGTTCAATCTTTTTATTGCAGATGTGTATGTATGTGACTATATATAGAGGGATCATGGAGTGAGGGTGTTGAATAGCAGTTTATTGTTGATTTATTGTGGTTTTATCTTGTTATTTGTTAACGCAAATAAAACGAATACATGATATATGATGGAATAGCTGTTTGTATTTTTTGGACTTGGCAGTACTTTTGTGTTTCTTTGCTTACTTTGAGCTTCTTATTTTCATGTTATTTGGATTTTAAAGTTCATTTCAAGAGGTGTCCTATGGTCTTCTCTCTGAATCATTGCTGGGTGGTTGTTGCAGTTAACGACTTGTTAGGTTATGAGGTAATTGTTGTTGCAAGTGATAGGTGATCCACCAGTAAGGGAGTTGAGTGTAGCAGGTGGTGGATACTAAAAACAGAAATGAAAATTTTGAAGTGTTAGTATTTAATTTTCGCATGCTATCTTGCTTCATTGGTAGGAAACGATATGACAGATGATAAATTAATATGTACTGGGAGTATTTTTCTTCTGAATTTGGTGGTACTTCTTGCATTAAAATAAATATGTGTGGACCTCCTGATTTAGTGTTATTTCTAGTTATTTGGATTTGAGGATTTTTGTGTTCAGAATGATGTTGTGCCTGCAATTGCTTATGAGATTTTACCCGAAGATAGGATTTTGTTTCGCATGCATCTTGCTTCATTGATAAAATGTTTACCAGTTTTTCAACCTCCGTGTTCATTGCTATAGTGATGCGTAGAATGATAATTTAAATGTTCCGTCGCATATAACTAATGGAAATCTACAAAATATGGCGATCGTGGTTGCAATTAGAAGCAAAATATGCATTTCTCATTTTGGTGCAAAATAACGGTTTAAATGAGGCATTAAGAAATTATCGTCATAAAAGCAAACGATAAATTTCAAATTCTCAACTACGAGAAATCAAGAACAAGCATTCTAGAAGTTCTGCAGATTTTTTTATGTTTCTTGGAGAAAAACAGAGCACAAACCTACCCAAACACTAAACAAGTGTTCTGGAAAGGTTTAAAAATGGCACAAGTGGTGTTCTCTTTTCTTTCGCTGTTGAATATTTTGGTGAAAGTTGCTAGAGTGCTACCGACCTTCTGCCTTACTGTTGTTGTTGGGTTTCTAGATTAGACTATAATAGAAACTTCAATCATTTCCCCCTACTTTTTGAATACAATTAAAACTCAGAGAAAAATAGGGAATCCTTGAGGGCCCATTCTAAATTAAAAATAAAATACTAAATACTTATTGGTTTGGCACACAGTTTATAGGGTAGATTAGGTTCACCGAAAAGTTTATTGGTGCTTATTTCATTATCAAAGCTTGTAAACATCAGATGATGTGTACTAAACAACTAGATCATATTCCTGGTGCCTGCTGTTTAGTCTCAACTACCAGTCAAGTACTGTAATCTTTCCCTTTTGTCTGTTTCACTACTTTTATGAATTTACATTTTGGTTTAAATGAGTTTCATACTTACCCAAATGTTTATACAAGAATAAGAATGACCAGTCACTCGATCAGGCTTCTTTGCATCTGCTTGTGTGGTACCAAACTATATCCTCTGGTTTTGAAAGTTAGGTTGGATAGGTAGCTCCACAGGAGTAGATAAGTTGTGAATTCTATAGATCTCCATTGGTACTTGGAAAATACACTAAAAATATCAGATTTGAGATATAGAAACAGAACTGAGGTTTTGTAAGGATGAAGAAAGTATCGGCAGAAACTGGAGATGGTCATGTGGCAGGAAAACGGGCTGCTCCTTCACCTCCACCTCCCCCACCATTACTTAAAATGAGATTAGTAAGTTTGAGTGTGACAAATAGGGAGATTGCTAAGTTCTGGAGAGAGAAACGTACAAACGAGGAAGATCATCTTCTAGCTGCTATTAAGGCTGCAGCTCGTATCAGAGCCTGCAAACTCACGGTATGACCTTTTATGAGTGGACATTAAAGCCTTGCTTTGGCAGCAGTTTTTTTGCTTTTTTCCCCTTTAATTCTAGACTGTATCTTAACTGACTAGCTTAAAAGGTAAGTGTGTCTGGTTTTAGACCTGAAGAAGTTAGAAGCTTTAAGCTGAAAAAACTTAGGTTCCAGTATAGTTGCTTAAAAGTTGCACGACAAAGTACAAACAAGCTTCAATTCGTTAAGCTTACTCAGATGTGAGTATAGTACACTGAAGTTTAAGAAAATGATGAAAATGGCTTCTTAGTTTTTATTTAGCGATAAAAATGCAGGTAGGTTATTCTAGTTCAAACCACCGGGTTTCTATAAAGGATTGGTTCTTTTTATTTGTCCAGAGACTATAATCCTTCTTTCGGATCATCTGTTTCCAACTTTTAGGTATTCGGACACAAACTTTTCAATTATAATATCACCCAGTTGTGTCAGTGTGGACTTTCATCAGTGAGAGTATTCACCAGTCAACATTCAACTAGTTTTTGAAAAAACCATGAAACCATACGGCAGAACTAACATTCAAATCGATGCAAATGATTTTTTGTCGTATTTGTTTGTGTAAATGACTAATCAGATAATTATGTGGCAAACAGGATGAGGACTACAAGCGTTTTGAGGAGTCCTTGAACGACGATGATGACACTGAAGCAGAAAACCTTACTAGTAGCACTAAGATTGATGAGAATGAGAAAGAACTACGCATAGGAATTAAGGACTGGTATGTTCAATTACTCTCTGTTTTTAATTACTCTCCTTTATTGCCAGTTTAAAACCCTTATTGAAGGAGCTTGCATTTTCTCTCTAAACAAGCAACTATATTTGGTGCTTAGTAAATTTAATCGCCTCGTATCCCTCTTTTTTCATTACGATTTGTGCCTTTATTTGGGAGTTTGCTATGGAGTCTGCATTTGGCCCTGTTTTTTCTTTTTCTTTTTCAGAAGCACCATTATAGTATATCTGAATTACTATGCTAATAACCAGAATCATTTGATTTTTGTTAAACCAAATATGGACAGGCTGACAAAATAAATAAAGAAGCTTCATGTAGCAATTTATCGCCCTTTTTTCCTTCTTCTTTCCCCTCCTCTTTTAGGCTTATTCACATGTAATTAAGTCATACTCTTTTTATTAATTATACCAAATACCAACACATTGCCTTTCCTCCTATAATAAGGAAAAAACTAATTGACATTTATGCAACACGTTTTGCTTTCTTACAGTATCAAATTTTGGAGTAATTTCAGTCGGCAACTATAACAAATTGAGGTTGAGGATTTTTTTTGGTTTCGTCACTTTGCAATAACTATGAGTGGCAATAAAAATAAATGCAGGTGGACGAAAAGCAAGTACGCATATCTGAACCAACCAGCCCTTGGATCGGTGGATAAGCCCAAGCGTCGGACTTCCTCCTACATTCCCAATTTTTGCAACTACATGCCTCCATCGCGATCAACTGCCTCCTTTGGCATATTCTAAGATGTCCTGTGTTTCTTCGCGGTAGTTGATCTTTACCAATTTCGCGAAATTAATTTACCAATATTAACGTCTCTTTCGTTCTGAGCAAGTTAGTGTTTGTCTATAGTTTGTGACAGTATATCCTGTTGTTATCACAAAATCATATGCCGATAGCCTTCATATATCTGGAACTTCATGAGATGTACACTTTTAAATACAGAGGTTATGTATATTTTTTCTTTCTCTTGTTTGGGTTAATATTGATAATAAAAAAAACTGTATTGAAATTGCATCAGATATAATACACTAGTTCTTGTACCTTATTTCATGTATTTAATTGACATCATGCTCTCTTTTAAGAAAATAGTAAATTTTTATGACTACTAAAATGAAATGTGAACAGTCAATGAACCTATTCCAGTAAAAGATGCACCTCGTACCAAGGGATCTTTAGAGACGAGTGCAATTTAAGTTGATTTTCCAAGAGACATTGAATTTGGTTTCATATTCTTGACTAAGGACCAGAGTTATTATCAGTGTTGCTATAGTCACTCAAATATCTGACCTAAAAATTTTATCCGCTAATGTACTGAATTAGGTGTACTAATCATGTATTAAGTGAAAATTATTTTTCAAAATCATAAACAAAATGATTTGTAGATGTAATCTAAGATAAAATTTGTTCCCTTCTACTTAAAAGCTCACTGTTATGAGAAATATAAACGATTACATTATATTTTTGATAACTTTGCTCATTATTTTCTAGACAGAAAAAAATTGTATAATTTTATGCGGATAGTTTGAAGTTTTCCGATACTACTTGTATTGAAAATCACACGATTATAGTGATCCATTACTCCGCATAATTATATAAAAAAAAATTATTACATGTAATTCAATCCAGACATGTCTAAATCCGTAATCCGACACTGGCCAAGTAACAAATTTGAAATGTTCATAAAATTATACTCATTCCGTTCCAAATTATTTGTCCACCATGAAACTACGTGCAAATTTGACCGACTAAAAACTAATATTTAAATTGTTGAAATGAATTTTTTCAAAAGTGAATCATACAGCTTAACATTTAAATTTTATGATCAACTTTTAAAAAATTTCGTTTCGACATTTTACATATGCGTTCCGATTAAAGTTAGAAGTAGTTTCTAGTTTCATGATGGACAAATATGCCAATAGGTATACTAATGAACAGTAAAACTGAAATATAAAAAAGAATAAAAATAATTTAGTTGGACTTTTAGGTATTTTCTTCTATATATATATATATAATCTGACCAGTCAACCCTCCTTAAATTTTTATTTAAAAAAAGTATTTGACTGGAAAAGAATTACTACAACTGTCAACTAAAAGAGGAAAGAAATCGTGCGTAATAATTAAATTCCATATCTAAAAATCTGCCATCTTTTTGCCAAACATAATCTCTTTTAACAAAGCTTTTGAAAAAAACATACAAAGAAAGAGCATTTTTCTTCTTTATATCTGCCTTTCTCTCTCTATATATAAACATGCATTATAAATTTACTTAACAAATTTCAGATTCTTCATTTAGAGCTGATCCAAAGCAAGCAAGAATGGTGACCAAGGGAAGATTTTCGCGTTTTTTGCCTCGTAAATTGTTGGAACTTTCCTTCATTCCCATGCTAATAATATTCTCCTTCATAATGCTAATGCTTATCCATCGTCTCTCTTTACCAACGGCCTCTCGAGACACTGCTCAACCCCATGATCTTGCCTCCTTCGTACACAACTCCGTAGACAAAAGGTATAGAGTATCATCATGCCCGAGCTTAGTTTTTGAAAAAATGGTCTGTGACTTTTATACAGTGTTTTAAAAAGCGAAATCTTAGCTAAAACGTTTTTGTAAGAGCTACGCTAAAAGTGTTAGCGGCCTAAAAATCAGAAAAAGCGAGATTTTTAAGCTTTTATCGAGCTTTTTTACTACGAAGCGCACTTTTTTTAAAATAGTGCTTTAATACTATGGCTGCATTCGTTTTTCCATGTTTTAGTACTGTTTTCGTTTTGGTACATAATTAGTACTGGTTTTAAGGGTAAGGATAATCTATGTTACATAACTTACGTTACTATGTAGATGAAACATACAACATGTACATAACTTGCGTGGCATAAATGCATAATACTCGTCGCTAGGTTCTGTTTTTCTTTTCTTTTATCCTTGGCTTAAACCAGGGGCTACGAAGATTAAGTCACAAATCTTCTTCTGTATGCTTTTATGTGCATTAGTTTGTGTGTTTATATCATTACCTTAGTTGTATACTACATAGTTTGTTAGTTTACTTCTATGAAGCATGGGTAAGATAAGGAGTATGAATACGATACGAGTAAGCAAGGTGCAGGTACCGAAACAAAGTAGTAAATTAGGGCGTAAATTTTAAAATTAAGGTAACAACTGGACAGTCAGTTTATTGCTATGATGTTGAAAATTGTTCATATCGGAAAAATTATCGCTAGCTTTATCATATAAGTTTAGATATAGATAAGAAAATTCTTGTAATAGAGAAAATAAGAGAATTTTGAGATCAATATTGCAATTACAGTTACAATCAATATTGCATACACTCAAGGGACGGAGTGAAATTCAATTTAAAAGTATTATTGTTTTAATACTATAAATGAAAATTTGGCTTATAAAATAAAACTTTTGTTAGTATAGAAGGCCATATCTCTTGTATCTTCAGATAGTTCTCAAATTCACTGGCTTTGCACCTCCATTAAGTATAGGCTTTTCTTCACCTTCAACATGCTTAGGTCACCACTTTAGTGAGAGGGATTACCAAAAGTAAACCGTATGCACTATCAGATAAGGGGTTCATTCGGGAATTTTGATTGCAGGAGTGATGTAAATGATGTTGATAATGGGAGTAGAGATCCATGGATTGAAGTCATTTCTTGGAAGCCTAGAGCTGTTGTTTATCACAATTTCTTGGTTAGTTTCTCTCCTTTTTTTGAAAGAAAAGTTCTGTAGGTATTTGATAATTACTTGCTATAGTGTACATGTAATTCTATTTTTAAAGCTAATTTTGGCAGTGATTAGAACAGACTTAGTTTCCGGGATTTGAAACGAAGACGGGGAACGAAAACAAGGCCTTGAAAATATGGCTTTTCTTGAAATATTAGGTTCGTTTTGGTTAGAAAGAACACTACTGTCTTTTAATTTTTTTTTAAATATGAAACTACCAAAATGATTGTATGATTTTTTATATATGTTGGTATTCTAGCAGAGAGGAAACTTCTCAATAGAAGTTTCTGTTCGAATTTCGTAAGCATGTCGTTTCCAAAACGAGTTTCCAAGTTATCCTTCGAGTTTCTTCTGCAGTATTTGGAACCTTAAATGGATTACATCACATTTCATGTCAGCTCTCTTCTCAACCAATGAAGAATTAATAGTATTATGTATTCGTATATCTGGATTAAATCTCATTCTAATCGTAAGAGTGTTTAAGCTCTTTTCATTTCCTTAAGTAATTGAACTATGGATTGTTGACTAAACAGCCCTTAAACACCCTCCTGCACTGCCTTTTTTTACAATTAAACTTCTCATAACTGTTATTTTTTCATGACATTATAAGTTTACGCAAATTTACACATGTAATCTACTAATCTTTTCATTTTCTTTTCATCTGAAATCTTAATCATATCAGTTAGAGAAAACGTGAATCGTAAAAAATAATTGTATGGTACTATATAGCATTACTGGGTACACAACATATGGAAGTTGCGTCTGGGGTTGGTGGAACGAACTAATTCAAGAACATGACAATTGGTCCCCCAAAATTGCATATGATTAAAATCCGGTTTTAGTTGAAAGGTACAACCTAAACTGATTGGTTTTATATAAACAATGCAGTCTAAGGATGAATGTGAACACTTGATCAATCTTGCTAAACCTCACATGAGAAGGTCAACTGTTGTAGATGATAATACTGGTGAAAACATAGATAGTGGGTATGTGCTTCTTTGCTATATCATAGTTTCCTTTTCAGACTAATTATTTTAAGTTGCATTTTTTTCTCGACTTCTTATTTTTTAAAATCTCTTTTCCAATGCAGAGAGCGGACGAGCTCTGGTACCTTTCTATACAGGGGCCAGGATAAAACAATCCGAGATATTGAAAATAGAATTGCCGATTTTACCTTCATCCCAGTAGGTATGTGACTTTAGTGGGAGATTAATATTCCCAAGCTTGTCTAAGTCCCAATCCTTGTTGAGTTGATAGGTGTGTGATGTAGTTGCTTTAGTATCAATTTTTGGATCATTTAACTGCTGAGCATAGGAACCTTATGGTAAATCTGGAAACCAAAGGAATTCTTTTTACTTGTCTTATAATCTAAACTTCTTTTTGATGTGACCTCCCATTTTAAGACAATCGGAAATGCAGAATTTTATTGGTACCTAACATAAAGATCGTAAAATGGCCAGAAATTTCATAGCAGATACTTGTATAATTGTTGAAACAGAAATACTCAACTGACTCATAAACCTTTATAAATCTTTTAAGTCAATAATATGATATACAGAGCATGGTGAAGGGCTGCAAATTCTCCACTACGAAATTGGACAAAAGTACGATCCTCATACTGATTATTTTTTGAATGAGATTGACCTAAGCAATGGGGGTAACCGCGTTGCCACTGTTCTAATGTACCTGTAAGTAATTTCCCTTGGACAAGTACAATACTGGAACAACACTGCATGTACAAAAGTATAACATGTTTTGTGCTTACAGTTTCACTATTTTCCTTTTTAATTGTATGTTTTTGATACTTTTTCATAAATCTATATTTTCTCCTCCAAAATTTACTAAAGTCAACAACTTCCAATTACCCAAAACATATTCACTGTTTTTTCAGTAAAGATTCTTATAAGAAGAGGTAGAACTAGGTGGTAACATAACACGACGCAACCCCTCCCTATTTTGACAAAAAAATTGACGAACACTCGTTTTTTCTCCATGTTTTTTCGTTAAAGTCTGCATAATAAGAAAAAAATGATACAAAAATTACATTTTCTCTCCCGATGCGATCTTCGTTCTACCCAAGATATATACTTTAGTTTCGTACTTAGAAGTTGCAACAGTCCTACAAGTATTTTGGCCTTTGTTGACCAGCTCGGATGTTGAAGAAGGTGGTGAGACAGTTTTTCCTGATGCTAAGGGAAATATTAGCTCCGTTCCTTATTGGAATGAGCTTTCTGAATGTGGAAAAGGTGGACTCTCTATTAAACCAAAAATGGGAGATGCCTTGCTTTTCTGGAGCGTCAATCCCGATGCAACTTTCGATGGATCAAGTTTGCATGGTTAGTCGTCCCTTACATATTTATGTATTGATTGTGTAAACCATAGATGCGTCTACAAGAAAATAAACTTAGTATAGATTATCAAATGCTAGAATGAGTTGTTTAAAAGAAACTGGTTAAATCATCAAGAACATATTATTTATGAATGGTTTATTTCAAAGCACTGTTTTTAAGAATCCAGTTTAAAACAAAACTACAAAAGGTATCTCATATCTGGTGAATTTGTTCAAAGTATTAGAGATCCATAGTCAGGGTGAACTAGTTGTGAGAGTTACCAAAGTCAAGAAATTTTCTTAACGTTAGACGAAACTCCATACACTATTAATGCAATCCTGCAAGGTTTATTAGCGTTTCACTTGATGAAATATGGACCAAATATGATTTCTACTATAAAAAAAATCGAGGGATTATTCATGAAGTTGTCTCTTGATGGTTAATGACTTTCAATCATATAAGACGGTTCAGCATAAACTTCACCTAGTATTTCTAAGGACTAAAAAGCTTAAAATTCAAATTCTTATACCTGCTAGCCTATTGATGAATAATTTACACAAGACGAGTCACAAACCATTTACAATTCAAATAAACGAAATAATATATTTGGAATTCATCTTTCTTAATGTTCTTAGGTGGCTGCCCGGTAATTAAAGGGAATAAGTGGTCCTCAACAAAATGGCTGCATATGGATGCATATATAGCTTAACTTACTGATGCAGAGGTAGATTTTTGTGCTTACATAATGTTTTTTTTTATCAATGATGCATATTTAATGTGGAAATCTCATCACATAAGCTATAAGTTTGGAGTTAGCATTTAGGTAGTAATAGGCATAAAGTAGAATTCTTCACTTCAAGTCTTCAACCAACAAGAATAACAGTTCTATACAAGTATGAGATGACTTGCAGTCTTGAAAATATCTGATTTTAAGTTTTTAACGTTCAATAGCATTTGCCTAATTCGGTTTGTGGCAGTGGAATAGCAAGAGATTTCTTCTTTTTGAGGGGTTGGAATGCCATATCCCTTCTTTTAGGGTAACCAGACAAACCCCGTGAGGTGAAATGACTATCGCTAGCAACTTAAATTTCATGTATGTTTTTGTGGTTTTCTTCTCTCATAAATTGTAGCAAAATCGATCTTTGTCTGGGCTAGGAGCTTCTTGTTTGTTTGTAATTTCCGGAAACAATCATTTATAAGAGTGTCGAATACTAAGTGGCTGTTGAATGATGCTCTTCTAGTTAGATTCTTAGGTACTAGCTGGTTGCATTTTCTTGTTTATTTTCAACAAACGAAATTCGGGAAAGATAAATAACTTTGCAAGAGTTCATGCTTCCGTTCTTTTTTCTGTATTAACAATCTCCATTCTCTTGTGTAGCAGATGATGATGTCAAATGGAGGTCCGGTGTATCGTATACAGTCATAAACGACAGAAAATATCTTCCATAATGTAGTTAATTTTGGTTTGCAATGTTGTTTAATTATGTACCAGAAACCGGTAACCAGATTTTCACTTGTAGAAACTAGAAAGTGATCTTTTTGAATTGGATAGTTATATAGAGAAGGTTGTGTGTAACATTCTCTTGCAGATCTATGCGTCATTCATTTGATGTTTACCTCTGCATGCGTCGTTGGTAGTACATGCCCCGATACATGTGTTATTTGATCCCCCTCGCGATGCATTGTTCACCTATTTCGCCACCAAAGTACTAGGTTCACTAAAAAAAATATCGATAAATTCCCGAGTTATCCAAGAACTTACGACTTTGTCAAGTTATCAAGACACTGAGAATTTTAACAATTTTGTCAATTATGGTTCACTTGACCTTCTTCACATCCTATTGAAGAGCCTCAAGTTTTTTCACTTGTTCCAATTTTAATTTCACTTTTTGGAGAAACTTGATGGTTTGGATGCTTCGGGTTGAGAATTCCGTTTACTTAAGAGTATTTTTATTTTATCCACTGGGATTAAAGGAGAATTCCGTTTACTTAGAGAGGAAAAGAATTAAAATGAGGAATTATCAAGTTTCAACTACGAGTCTGTGACAAAAATATACCATCAACGATCTCCGTATTCAGAAGATTACCTTTTCGTTAATGGAATTTACTAAATATGCAAATAGCCAATATAAACAAGAGTCTATTAAGTCTAAAGCGCTTCCCGTAGGATTTAAAACTGCCCCGTTTGAGTTTTGTCTATTTACATCTATATCCGATCCAATGAATTCACATAACATACTCGAGGTGAAGAAGGTTACCCGAGTTTAATTTCGTGCAAAAGACGGCATGATTTCCCAACATTCCGAGCTAAGTACACATACATTCATAGACTCATTGTAATGGAAATTGGAAATCCAATAAATAGAGCACCAAAACCCAACTTTATTATTTACTCACACTAAATACTGTATGCACAAGTAAATGAAGCATGTGATCCACCTACCATGGGAATCATACAGACTACAATTGGTACGAGAACTTAATTTACAACAACATTAGTACTTGTTACGTTTGTTTCGTATTAAAAGTTTTACTTGAGAAATTATTTTCATGGGAAAATTTTTGTTTGGCTTTTATTTACAGACGATTAAGGTATACAAGTTTTTCATCTCAAAAGTTTATACAAACTTATTTTCTTTTTCACAATTTTTATTTTTTTTTGCAAATAAATCGTTGTTTGGTAAAAACCTCAAAATACGTAGGAAACTTTAATTGAACACGTAATTTTATTTCATATACGTCACTTGTATAAAAGATAAAACATTGATTATAAATTATTTTCAATAAGATATATATAAATTATAATAATATTGATTTTTTTTAGCTTTTATCGGGTTTTTGTAGTTTTTTCAAAAAAAAATTACCAATTTTTGTTATTTTGTAGAATTTTTCCTTTTTTTTTACCAATATATGTAAAATAAAGTTGATTTAGTGACAGTCAAAACTGTGACAGGCCTCATATCAAATTATATCAAATTTCAACTGAGATATTAGGAGAAAATCTTGCATATACGTTATTAGTATGCATCAAGTACATTTAAAATTCTAAAATCTTGATCTCTATTTCTATAAAATTCAAAGTACGTACAGTAAACTCTTTGTTCATGTAGCATTTGCTTAAATATTACACGGGACAAAATATAATTGATATAAACTTTATTTGCGCTTTTACATTCATGAACGTACATTACACGCACTACAAAAAAAATACGAGTAGTTCCATCTAGATCCCGTCTTTGAGTGTCTGTCGGAATATACATTCACACCGCGAACTCAAAATTTGGAAAGAAAAAAATTCTTTTTCGAAAACTGTTGGTAAACTGAGTATTTGTTAACTTTTAGGAACCGTTTATCAACATGATTAGTCATTTTATCAACGGTTTTCAAGAATGCGTGTGTTGATCTCCCGACATTTTCTTGTACCGAAGTTCCACAAGCGACTAAAGGAGGGCCTAGTAGAGAACGTGAGGGTTGAAAGATACAGTTTTGTTGCTTCACTATTAAGAAACATGAGAAGCTGCTATTAACCTAATTACTAGACGATACTAGTTCATGATGGGATTGTTACCAAATAGTAGCAACTTTAAATACTAATTATAGTTCATTCTCGTGACATGTAACTGTACTTGTACATGTGTCAAATACAAAATCTTCAAGATTGTCTTTATCAATTGCATACCAAATTCAAATATTTGCCCTACTTGTTAAGCTAAATACGATGTCGATGTCTGTTTGATACAGACGCGGCTGTATTAGTAGGATGGGATATAAGTCACGTCACGTAATAAAAACTCAATCTACTAAAAATAAATAAAAAATAAAAAATTAATTAATATTAATTAAATTTAGGTTAGACTCAAACTAGGGTTATAATATATTTATTTGAGTTTTTAATAGGTTGAGTTTTTATTACGTGGCGTGATTTGTACCATTACCGTCTGTATAAATCAAAAGTCATTTGCATGAAGCAGCAAAAGCCACTTGTTAATCCAAACAATTTGCTGGCCTTTATACACGGTTTCTCTAGGTCATTGTCGTACTTCATATCAGATTTCCATTTTTAATTGTTGTATCTTATGGTGCTAATTAAAGGATCCATTTTTGTTGAATTTTTCAGGCAATAAAAATATAATTTTTTTTTGAAATAATGTAATTTTGTACGTTACATTTTTGTTTTAATGTTTTGGAATCAACATCGAACGATTAACACTAACGTGAATCTAGTCCATTATTATCTAGGGTGTGTCGCATACTAAAACCTAACACATATTAATGAACCCAAAAATATATATCATAAAATTAATTTAAAATTAAAACTAAAAAATATACTATTATTTAGGGCGTGCCAACCAATAATATTTTTTAGTTTTAATTTTAAATTAATTTTAGGATATATATTTTTGTATTCATTAACATGTGTTAGGTTTAGTATTTTTTAGTTTTAATTTTGAATTAATTTTATGATAGATATTTTTGGGTTCATTAATATGTGTTTGGTTTTAGTATGTGACACAACGTAAATAATAATAGACTAGATTCACGGTAGTGTTAATTGTTCAATGTTGGTTCCAAAACATTAAAACAAAATTTTAACGTACAAAATTACATTATTTCAAAAAAAATAAAAAAAATTATATTTTTGCTGCCTGAAAAATTCAATACAGTCTGTTTTGAATTTTTCGTCTTGAATTTTTGAAGACAGCAAAAATAGATCACTAATTAAGACTCTGTTCTATGGGAACAATGACTTCCACAAGTAGACAAATTGAATTTTTTTAGTTCTTACTTCAATTTTTTAATCCATTTAATTTTTTTACTCTCTCTGTTCCCAATTAATTGTTCATTATGAAAATATGTGTAATTTTGATCGGCCAATAACTTGTATCAAAATTTAAAGTTAATTATTTAGTTCAAATATTAAATTATATGATTTGGTTTTGAAAATTTTCATTTCGACAATTTTGATACATGTTATAAGCCGGTCAAAATTATACGTAATTTCGTAGATGATAATTAATTGAGAACGGATGAACTAGTTATCCTAGCTACGATGTTCCGAATCCGAACTCTGAAAATTTACAATCAATTAATATTAAAGCAATGTTCTCTAATATCGATAACATATAAGCTATATAAGTTGGGAACTCTGAAAGTAGCGAATCAATTTTTTTTACCTTGACTCAGACAATAATTACCTTTCTAACAAAATTTAGACTTAAAATGGTCACGTTTTCAAGCTAACCATAGTCCGTCTAACTAAATATAAGGATTAGGGGTGACAGAGACCGACCGAAAATCGATTATATGCGCCTTCGTTACACCATACATTGGAGCAACTCTACAATCCGTATTCTTGCTCCATACATAGGGACTAGGGTGCCTCAACTCCGACACGACAAAGCAAGTTCTACTACTACCCCGAGATCTCGGTTGAATATAAAATTGGGTAATAGTGAAAAAATTCCGAGATTATACAAAAAGAAATGTTGCCCTAGTATTAATCAAGTTGTTGAGTTTTCTTAATTGTTTTGTTTACGTAACGTATTTGGAGAGTGTTTAAGCAATATTCTTTAATCCAACTGTTAGCTTATTCATCAATCGTACTTACTCATTGATGGAGACAATTTAATCATTTGATTATGAAGAATGACCAGGCCCGATATCGGGGCTAGAGGTTAAAAAAACGTATATTTTTAATTTTGGCAAAATATTAAATATATATATATATATATATAATTTATTTATTTTCTTGTGGTTGTTTCTTTACTAAATAGTTTAGTTAACCCGTGTTCGAGTCTTTGCAAAAACAAATTTTTTTTCTCATTATAAAATTTAGTACACTAATGAACAATTTAATTTTAGGTAAGGTTCCGGTCTCCTATATTAAAGAAAATAGGAAAGAGTCTGATTTTGGTCACTGATTTACTTTTAAAAAAATCATAGTATAATTTTAGTTTAAATGCGAAGTTTGTAAAAAATTTGTTTCGTATAATTGATTTTTTTATTAAATGGAGTTAACTTATTGCATCTAATATTTTATAACTTAATATTTTATAATTTATTAATCGTATTTTATAAATTTTATTTAAATACCTTTCTTTCTTTTATAAAAAAAAACTCATTTTTAAGATGATCTAAGACCCCAAAACCCTAGAAGCAGAAACTGTGACGATTAATTAGTTGGACGGTATGTAACGTCCTAAGTGTATAGTGGAATTATTAATTGTCCATCAAATAAAGTACCGAATATTATTATTTGTCAAATAATAGCATCAGGTCCTCACTCGGCTACGAACAAATTAGTAAAAGTGTCCACTAAAATGATAATATCGGCCCGAAATTAACCCTTTGTAAAATTAGGAACAAATTAGACATTTATAATGTTATGTCAAACCATATAAAATTGATTGGAACAATTGTTGAAATAAGGTGCAAGCTTATCCCCATAATTAACATATTTTATATAGAGTTGGCTCATGTGTATATATTGGTACATGTGTCATATTTTGGTTAATACTCGTGTATTGCTTACTCATTTTGTGTCTTTTCTCGACAACGAAGAGTATATTACGTTTACTATCAGAGTTCGATTCTAGACGGGTACGAAAGAGTTTTACCTTTAACATAAGGGTTACTAATTATAAAAAAGAAAAAGGACAATGAAAACTTTAATAAAATCAACATGGTTAACTGCTTGTTTAGATGTACATACACAATAATTATATTTAGTATATACTATTATGTTTAGACCAGTTTTTTTCCCAAAAAGTTGACGGCTTGGTTGCCCAACAAGGTCACCAGTTTTTCCTTGTTTTTACTCAAAAAAAAACAAAACATACACAGTCGATAGTATCTGTTTTGGTTGACTTACAAACGTTACGGGCAAGCTATCGTTTTTTTAAGCCATTCGATAAAGGTTAATAAAAACAATGAAAAAATTCATTTTTATTCAAACACAAAAATTGTATACATAAACACCTAGTAAACAACAATATTTCATATTTTTTGTTTGAATTAGCCGGTATGGATACGGTACGTCATTTCAAATACGGTATACATGAAGAAAAAAAATAAAAATAAAATTATTTGACGTGCCAAAAAAGTACCGTTGATGTAACGTTCATACACTTCTGTCGTTCACAAACCGTGCCGATATGGTCAAAGACGAAAAATGTCAACGATATTTCATTTGTCATATCAGCTACTTTAAATGGTATACCGTACGTAGTCGTAAATATGGTGTATATGTTGCAATACGTCTGTTAAGACAAAAAAAAAATACATTTTACCATTTTTTTTTTTTGTTAATACTTGATTATATAATAAAAAAAAACCAGTTTTTTTTGTGCCTTAGATTGAATTGTATTTTAATTCAGGTAGTCTGCCTTAGTATTAATATGGCAGCAAAAACGGATTCCAGTCATTCACACTAGTTACTAGTACTGTATCTAACAAGATCTGGCATCTTATTTGCAGTGGATATAATATTTATATATCTTGTGATAGTGTTACAAGGATTAAATTCTTATAAATAAAATGGCAGGGGCCCTATTAAGTAAAATATCTAAGCCTACTCGACAATACCTATCCACCAATTTCTACCCCTTTTTCTCTCTCCTAAATTATTTAACTTCAATTAATAAACAATGGTATACAATGTATTAAAATTAATTGTTCATTACGAAATTACGTGTAATTTTAACCGGTTTATAAATTGTATCAAAATTGTCGAAATGAATATATAATCAACTTTTTTCATTTCGACGATTTTGATATAAGTTTTTAACCGATCAAAATTACACATAATTTCGTAATAAACAATTAAACTTCTACTCATTTTGTGGGCAGACTAACCCGAATCTACACGTCCTCTTTGTTTATTCGAACCTTCCTCTTTTTTTTTTTTGTCAACAGTTTGATCCTTTAAAGCGTGTCAATATTATTATTAGTCCTTTTAGTCTCGACTCAATATTTTTCTACCTTCTTAAGTTTTCATTAGATTAAGACATGCCCAAATATTTCAAACTTGATGAATTTCATTATCAAAGTTTTTCAACGAAAGAAAAAGTCATGGTGCTTTAAAAGCTGTTTTTCCCGGTTTGAATGTGCTAATCGAACTATGGTGGCTAACGAGTTGTTTTAGGCTCCTAACTACTTAAGACAATCCAATTATTTGCTCCGGTATTTGTTTAAACCTGATTCATGACACACAGTGTACACTTTACTCCGCAATTGTCTATAAATTTCATTATCTAATTACAAACGCATCTCCGAAATATCATGTGATGCTTTGATCATGTCATGCCCGACTATCAAACAACTCATAACTTTATACTCATACGTCTATTCTCATATTCTGCTTAGTAAAACTCAACAAAGTCATCAACAATCGTGTCAACCCACGGCTAGACGGTCCAATAACGATAAACTTCTAGATCTAATAAAAATGAACATTTTAAATTCAAATAAGTTTTTATCAAAATTCAAAATTCTCAACCCGTAGGACGTCGGAACCTTTGGACCGACACTGAATCAATCGAGCACACATTTTTTTTGAAAGTAATGATTTCATTAAATCAAACCATGGTATAATAAGGACCAAAATTAGGCAGTTACATCAAAATAGCAAAAGTTCTCAGAGACTACTCTATCGTAGTTTGCTAAACAACTTACCAGAATACTTGGTTAATCTCGTACATCAGCAAAAGCAAAAGCGCCAATTGCTACCGAACACGAGTCTACAAATATCTGTAACAAAAGATTCGATTTCTCACATAACTTCTTCACTATCTTCTTTGCAACATCATACAAACGTTACGTTATCCGATTCAAAATCGACTTGATTACATTTGCGGTCCTTTGTTTGGTTTCTCTCCCCCTTTCTAAGCAATTTAGGCCTATTAAAGTTATAAGTTGGAATCCACAACCACAAGGACTATAAATATAATTTACCATCTCCTTTAAAATAATAGGAATATTCAACATTTCATTTCAATCTCTCTCTTAACGACTAAGCATACAAAAATAATATTATTACTACTATATATAAATATAAATATAAATACATATATATTACACGCTTATAACTAGTTGTTCCTCATTGAGACTTGTCTAAAAAACGAACAAAATCAGAAAATAAGGTTGTTTTTAATTTAAACAAATTCAAACCTTTTATTATTAGAAAGATAATAATAATAATAATAAGAAGAAGAAAAATAGACAGAATGGATGTTCATAGATTTATGAATTTATCACCATCAGCATCTGCGGTTTCGATTGGGGAATTGGTAATTAGAGCTAAGGAATTTCTCCGATTCGCCTTTTCGGTTGTTGTCGGGAACGTTCTCTCTGCGATCCTCACCTTCTGTTTCGCATTGGGTATGCTTTTTTCTTTTCTTTTTGTGTTCAAATAATTAATGTTGATTTTGTTAATTTTACGTATTACGTTTTCAATTAATTGTTCACTACAAAACTACGTGCAATTTTGACCGACCTATCAAAATTATCGGAATGAAAATTTTTAAAAGTTAATCATATAGTTCAAACATTAAATTATATGATTCAGTTTTGGAATTTTTCATTTCGACAATTTTGATACATGTTATAAGCCGGTCAAAATTGCACGTAATTTCGGAGATGACAATTAATTGGGAACGGGAACGGAGTGAGTAATTGTTTACATATTTGATTGTTCCTATTAATTGAGAAAAAGTAAAACTGCATAAAAAAATTGGGCTTTGTGTTTCTGGTAGGCAAAAAACTAGTTAACTGCATAAATATAGACAAAAAATATTATTTTTTTCTATGTATTTTGATGAGAATCTTTAAAAGATTGGAGTTTTTGAGCTTCTCTTGTATTGTGTTTTTTTTTAGATTTTTTTTGGAGTTTTTGAGTTTCTCTTGAATTATGAAAATAATAATCATGTAGATTATTGGCCCTTCCCTTTGAGTTTACTGGTTCTTCATTTTCTTAAATTGTTTTTTTTTTGTTATTACCATATAAGCTATAAGAAGCAGTACATTTTATTAGTGTGATATTTTATGGTTATTTTTCATAAAATTGGGTTGTTGTTTTTTAATGTATTTTGATGAAAATCTCTAAAAATTGGTGTTTCAGCTCCCCTCGATGAAAAAATTATAGTAATATAGAATTTTAGCCCTCCCATTTAAGTTTACTGGTTCTTCATTTTTTTGTTTTTATTACGCTGGAGTAAAAGTTTCAAAGCTACAGTACATTTGATCGATGTGATATTTTTTCGGGTTTGTTTGGTCTGAGAAAACTACAATGATTTAAGCGGGATCAGCCTTTTCTCGACCGACCTCGAATCCGGACATCATTTTTTTTGGCTTAAGAGCTTCATTTAAGAAAATATATTCGTTTAACTATGAAGGGAATGAACTGCTAAGAAATGGTATCTTTGATGAAATTTGTTGCTGATTTTCCCTACTGGTTTGGTTTTGAAAGGTATCGTATTAGTTTGTTGTGCTTAGTTATTTGAGGTGGGGGCAGTTGAGTTAGTGTAATCCATTTCGAGTCCGACGAATATATAATAGACAAATTGTTGAAAACGCCATGGTAGTGGAAAAATTGAAAAAAGGTATTGGCGTTGTCGTGCTATTCTTTTATCCATTTAGACAAGTGTGGTCCAGTGAATGGGACTCCTACATTACGGGTACATGGAGTGTTAACATAAACATTTGTATGGCATGCACCTCAAGGTTGGGATTAAACAAATTTAGTTTTTTGAAAAGTCGAACAAAAAACCTTATTGTTTGTTCAAAAACCACCTAGAGGTTAAAACCTAGTGGTGAACCCTCGAAACTGTCTCTCGGAAAATATTAGATTTCGTGCATTTACACCCTCTCTATATTTCCCAATTCTGGATCCCTCCCATGCTGGCTCTGTTTATAGATACAGCACAGGACTAGGGAAACATTCTTCTATTTTGTCTTTTCTTTTTGGATTCGGTATGATGAAAAAGGCAAGGATAAGTACAAAGTACTTGGGGCATGTTTTCAGATTTTGTTATTTAAGTACGTATCATGGAGTCCGATGCCCTCTTTGATAGCAAATATCTTCAGTTTTATCTATTATGAAAAGTTTCTTATAATGAAATTGTGTTGCTACAGTGGGCACTCTGCTGGGAGCTATGACAGGTGCCTTAATAGGACAAGAGACCGAGAGTGGGTTTGTGAGAGGGGCGGCAGTTGGCGCCATTTCTGGAGCTGTTTTCTCTATCGAGGTCTTCGAATCATCTCTTGTTCTATGGCAATCAGATGAATCTGGTCTTGGGTGTCTCCTATACTTGGTAATTTGACTTTCTTACTCTTACATTTTAGTAACTGTCAGATATTAGGTAAACTCTAGACATATCTCGTATGATAGTTGTTGCTTATTGCTATGGCCTTCTCAAAATCCGTCCTAAGAAAAAAAGCGGAAAGGAAGTATATATATATTAAAATGCATCCACACAAGAATTATACCCTCTTTTTGTTACTCAGAGCTTGTTTCGTTGTAGTTTTGATCTTTTAAGCTAGCTTAGAAATCTGCAGTGTGCTTGGTTAGCAAGTCTAAAAGCTAAAGTTTCTTAGAAGTTTTAAGTTGGGACTCTTAGTTGCATTTTGTAAGGAAGTAAGCTGAATCTATGATGTTGAAAAATACTTGGGATCATCCAATTCAAAGCTTTTAGTTCTGTTCAGAACAAAAACTAAAAAGCTTATGTCTCTACCTTGTCAACCAATGAACCAAACACAACTTGGGTTCAAACAGAAAAAACAAAAAGCTAAGCTTAATATCTGCAACCAAACAAGTGATAAATCATGGGCCGGACTCAGTGTCAGGAGATTTCAATGCATAAGATTTGAATAGGGATTTGAAATTAATTCGCCCGCAATGTGCAATGCACTTGTTTCAACAAGTCCTTGTCACTCTCTGCATAATTTAACTATCAGTTGTTGTCCCACTTATGATATTTATGTAATTTTCAGATTGATGTAATTGCAAGTCTGTTGAGTGGTAGACTTGTACGTGAACGAATTGGTCCAGCCATGTTCAGTGCAGTGCAAAGTCAGGTACTTTCTAACCCCATTTTTTTGCCCAAGGTTTTGAAGAATACTTCTTTTTACATAAGATGTTATTTTTTAGGACAAGTAAATCTTGTGCTCATGATTTGACTGTGCTTAATTAGATGGGTGCTGTTGAACCAAGCTTTGAAGACATCCATAATATATTTGATACTGGCGGCTCTAAGGGTTTGGCTGGAGATTCAGTTGAAAAAATTCCAAAGATTAAAATTACTCGCAATAACAATCATGACCTGTCCGGAGACGATGCCTCTTGCTCAGTATGCCTTCAGGTATTTTTTTTTATATATATTTTGTTATTACTGCTCATATATCACGAGTCTAGCTTTTAGAATGAAAATTTTCAAATACAGTGCTTGAAGTTTTTGCCAGACCCTCTTCGAGTATGTAAACAGTTTCTTACGAGAGTTGTTCAAGGAACTTCTCGTTGACGTCAATAAGCATTATGTTCAGATTCTCTTGTCCATCTTTCATTATTTGGGGGAAAAACTAAATAAAAAGATCTCTAGTTAAACTCTTTTTACACTTAGTTGCAATTGTTTCCCCTTCTAATCGATACGTTGGACATGATTCTCTTGACTTTTGATTCGTTCTTACATCAAGCTAATCAAATAATTCTTCTTTCGGGTGTATCTTTGTCGGTTTGTTTAGATATAGATTATAATGTACGAGGCATATGGAAAACATAATTGAAAGGATAATATGAATTTTGGCTTAAAAATTGTTAATGAGATGCCAACTAATTCTAGTTCCTTAATAAGCTACTCAATAAGTTATTTTTATTGATTACCAGTCGATTTCCATAAACTTTCTTGTCACGTTTATCATGTTACTGCCTTGGTCCTTTCAATGTCACGTTTATATTTGGGAGAACCTAGTTTTAATATTGGTGGTTTTTGTATATTTTGTAGGATTTTCAAATTGGAGAAACTGTTAGAAGTTTACCTCAATGCAATCACATGTTTCACCTACCTTGCATTGATAAGTGGCTGGTAAGGCATGGTTCTTGCCCATTATGCAGAAGAGATCTCTAAATGGCCATTCAATGTATAAATATATCACAAGAAAAGAATGAGTTTTTTTTTGTTTTTTTTATTGTTTCTTACCCTAGTTTTTTTTTTCAAATTTTGTTTTGAAAACATCCACTGATCCACCTATACATTTCCCCCATATAGCCTTTTGTGTAAATTAGTTTAACTGAATCATGAAATGAGCTGGAACCATTATATACTTCATCAGTTATTTGTATAAAGTTTTTGAAATATGATGAGTTTTTTTTATTGCTTCTGTTTTAGTCACTTTCTTCTTGTAATACTTTTGTTGTCATTTAGGTTATTTGTTGTAGTTGAGTAAATTTTTTTCCTTCTTTTAAGTGGTGATTTTGGTTCCTTTAGATTTCTACATTACCCAAAAAAGTTTCGTAATTGCGAGTTATTGTGATTTTGGGGGTTAAACATAATGATCGAAACCGATGTTGTGGATTTAGTAAATTATATTATATCAGTCTTTTTCATATTTGAAGGAGTAGTTGATATAGTTAATGCAAATATGTCTTGATTTAGGTTATCTCCAAGTAAACAAATTTCCCTAATTATGGGTGGAGTTTGAACTAAAAATGGTCACAACTGAACCACTTGATACCGACTAGTTAGGCTTATTCAAAATAAAAAATATAATCTTGTTTATCAGGGGTGGTTTTTTTTTACCGATTTGTACCGATCGATTTCCGAACCAAACCAAACCAAACCAAACAAGTTGTTATCGAAAGTTCGGTATACCAATTTTTTGGTACGGTACAACCGAACCAAACTTTAAAAGTCGGTTTGGTTTCGGTATTCATTTCGTATGTTTGGTACAATAGCGAACCGAACCAAACATTAAAATTATAAAATATATAGAAATTTAAACATAGTTATAACTTACAAATAAATTGTATTATAGTTTAGTTTAATTTTTTTTACGACTTACTTTCCTATTTACGAAGTCAAATACAATAATTCCGTATTTCTCCATTTTCTTGTATAATGTTTTAAAAGAATTCTTATTTTATAAGTGCTTACTATTTTAATCAAGTTCACAATAAATTCAGTAAATATAAGAATAGTTGTACACATTTTACTTTTTACAAATTTTTTTGCTATTATCTTTTAATAATAATAATGTTTCGGTATAAAACGGAAAACCGAATCGTACCAACCGAAAAAGTCGGTATACCAAACTTTCGGTATATCGACTTTTCGGTTCAGTTATGGTATAATTTTTTTCAAACCAAACAAGTTCGGTTCGGTATTTGTATATGGTCAAAAAAGTCGGTATCATCCCAAAACCACCCCTATTGTTTATGATTAAATTTGGAAGCTATGTTTCTTAAGTCTTAAAGTAAAATACCCGTTGATTAAGATAAAATTGGGAATTAGCAAGTGTTTTCTTTATAAAAAAAATGAGGTAAATAAACCAACCGTAGATCTGAGGTGAGGTCCACTTAAGTTGTCTAAAAATTTTGATACATAAATTCGATGATATTCCTGTGTAACAATTGTACTGACTTTTTTTCTGTACCCACAGATTTTTATTTTATTTTTGAAATGTCCCACAGATTGTTTTGGTGGTTTTTTTTTGTAAAAGTGTTAGGTTTGGAGTTAACTTAGAAAAGACCATTTATATTTGAGTGACGTTATAACAACTCATAAAACTTATCTCAAAAATCTATCCGATGGTATAAAATAATTTTACTCGTTTTTTTTTAACACGTGTCAAAAAAATGACACTACAAGTAAGAAAAAAGAGACATGTCATTCTCAATACTAATTACTATATTAATTCTTCTACGTATTCATTTATACATATCGTTTATTTATATTCTTATTAAAAAAACTTGTGGTCAAATTTTGATATTAACGTTTGAATAAAAAAAAAATTAGAAGATGGCAGTAAAAGTCACGTTACGTAATAAAAACACAATCTACTAAAAACTCAAATAAAAATATATTAGAACCCTAGTTGAGTCTACCCTAAATTTAAATAATAATTAAAAATAAAAATAAATTGTTCAATCTAAAAATACTACCCACTAAAAACTTAAATAAAAATATAATAAAACCTCAATTGAATCTACCCTAAATTTAAATATTAAAAAAAATAAAAATTGTTAAATTTAATATTAATAAAAATAAAAACTTTTCATGAGATGGATATGCCATGTAATGTGAGTTGATTTTTTAGATAGAAAAATGTGTGAGTAAAAGCATCTTACTTTATCTTTACCCATTTAGTTATTTACAAATTTCCAACGCATTTTGTTTGTTTTTGTTCTTCATTAATTTCTAGCTATAGTAATTACTATTACTTAATATGACACAGTTTATTTTGTGCAGTTGAATGCTTAAGTATAAGACCAAACATTGTTTCTTTTTTGTTTCGAACAAGACAAAAAATGGTGTGTTTATGAAAGAACTTTCAATAATAATATTTTCGTAAATTTTGTAAATTTCACTCGGATCGTAATTAACACCCCCCCCCCCAATTGGAGATGTTAGCATAATAATGTTTACAATTTTACATGGTAAAATGCTACTTAACCCTATTGAGTTGTTTTTTCAGCAAAACAATTAGTTCGGTGTAAGATTCTTTATACCGGACTTTCGAAACTCGATTGACAAATCGAAAACTATAGCAAGAATTAAATCAAAACTAAATGAATTGTATGACATCAAAATTAAATCAAAACAAATACCGCCATGACTTGATTAGAGATGTATTGTATGACATAATTTCAGCCAGAAATGAGGTACCTATGAACTTTCTTACGGATTCATCTGAGTGCAAATCTACCCTTAGTTCAGTAGACGTTCTTGTTTACAGCTGCAGCGGTGGAAAACATTCGTGTGTTGATCTTACCGGTGTTTCGTCCTTGGTGAGCTTTGGTATTAGAGAATTTACCGTAGGTCGCGCAGCTACTATTGCAGTGGCAGCGAAGGTAGAAAAACATGAGAAGGCATGTCAAGACAATCAACATAGTTTTCATACCTTTTGCATTTGATACATTTGAGTTTCTAGCTACTGGGTCTGTGAAGCTTCTCCGGAGAGTGTATAAAGTTATGAACAGAAATATGTTGACCGCGGTTTCACCTGAATATATATTTACAAGGTTAGGATTTACTATTTAAAAAAAACTAGCGTCGGAGTTTGTTACCCACTTATTTCAAACTCATGTATAATAATTTTACCCTATTCAGTTTTTTTAATATAAATCGTGGATGAAATGATCGGTCAATTCTCTTCAGTGTCATTATTTTGTTCTGTTCTCACAGCCTTAAATTCACAGCATACCCATCGATTGTTCTCTGAATTGCCTTTTTGCACATCAGTTGACCTATGGCTAATTATCAAGAGATTCTAGATGTTAAAAGTCGTTAAGCGGATACGAAATAATCTAGAGCAAAGTTGCCCAAGCACGATCGATCAGACTTGCTGGTTGACCTCTAGTTTTACTTTTACTTTGTTTTAAAAAAGGTCTAGCGACACAGCTTATTGGTCGCTTACCTTCCGTTTGAATATAATTATTTCCTGACTATTATATTAATAAAATTAAATAGTTCTTCTTTGCTTTTTTCCAAGCAAGTAACATCTCGTACTTGAAGATACAAAAACATAAAATGTTCACCACATGCCTAGAATTATATACTCGTCTCCGTTAAAAGTATGCATTTGAATATTAAATCGAATACCTTGCTTTTTTTTAGTAAAAGTATTTCTATTCACCGGATATTACTTTTAAGTTTTAACTTCTTCAAATCAAACAGGTAGTAGAAACTTTGTTCCACTCTTTACAGAACACAACTAGTTTTCAGTTTAACAGTATACATGCTTTTGGACAACGCTGTAAAAGGATGACCGACCAGAGCCTAGCGCCTTGGCAGGCCAGGACATCTGGAATGTATTTAGAAAAAAGTATCGAGAACGTAGAATATGATTACAGTTTTCCAAGCCTTGTTTCTTTCAGGTTTATAAATTTGAAACTTGATACTAGGTAGGTGTTATGTTCTGCAAAACAGTCTTGCTTACCATTCCAAGATTAATTGTTTTGAACTACAATCTACGAGGTCTGCGATAGTAAAATTATTTTGAAATCCAAAAACTACTGCTACGAGGGTTCAAACTCCAAAAACAAAAGAATGAAACCAAAAACAATCCAATCCCTTGCCTAAACTCTTACTTGTTTACCTTCATTTCAAAATCCGCCAAAAGATCAGCATACATCTTCATAGACCCCTTTGAAAATTCGATCAAAGAATCAAAAACCGAACCAAAGCCGCTTTGAAATACCCGTAAAGTGTTTTGTTGAGTCTCTTTCGTGATATCATAATGCTTATCCTTTTCCATCTCGAGCTTTTTCCTTGAATCATCCAACAAACGTTTTCTCTCATTTAAGTATTCGACACGATATAATACATTTTGTACCAATTTTCCCTCTTCTCTTTTCAAAGCATTTACACTCCTATCAAGCTCCTTAGTGAGCCCGTCAACTTTTCTCTTTTGCAATTGCTCATCTCCTTGTTGGGCCCACAAATCTCGCATATCTTTTCCCAAGCTCATCATCGCATGTGTTACAGGCTTTTCAGGTAAATTGTTGAGTAAATTTGACCACCCACGAGTGATAGAAAATGACGGTGGATCATCAGTAAACGGCATGCGCAGAAACTTACCTCTAGTGTGGGAACCAACATGAGGAGAAATGTATTTTGAGAGCCAACCATTAAGAGCCTCGGCATATGCCTTTTGGGCCGAGAGATACTCCACAAAACAAATACTCCAATTTTGAACTTCGGCTTCGAGTCGAAAAGTAGTGAGGCGATGAGAGTCGTTGCACAATTCCGCAAAATTCTTATTGGTCAATCTTTTTATCTCTGAAATCGCTTCTTTTTGTGCTTTATGTGTTTCCAACATACTCTTCCAAGTACTCATAAAACTGCAAGAGAAAATTCAGATTAAGAAACTTGCATACATTAGTAAATGGATCAGTTACACAGCTTCAAACTAACGCATAATCATTTTCTATTTTGTTAAACATACAAAATTAGGTATTAGTACAATAACATTACAGTTGCTGGCGATTCAGTATAACTGGTGGACTAAATTAAAAAAGAATTCATAGGTTGGAATTTGGATACTAATTCACAGGTTGGATACTAATTAAATACCAAAACCTAATATTTATTTTATACACCATTTTATTAGGATGTTTTATCACAGCTATCACGTTTTTCTTTTAGTCTTGAGTAATTGCTTTTGTGTATGTTGGGTTACTTGTGTACAAAAGCAAATTTGTTTTTCTGATAGATGTACTACTTGCTAATAACCCTTGATATATGTTTTATTTTACAGGGTTCAACGAATTTCTAGGAACTTCTTTATACCCGTTAAACAATTCGATGAGTTGAGGATGCAGCTCCTCCTCTTTCAGTTTTTCAATTCTTTTAGAAATTGTTTCGACTTGACGAATGGAAACCATTATTCTGGAGTAAAAATCTCTCGCTTCTGCCTTGGTATTCTCCGGAAAACCCGATCCCTTGCACTTAGAATTCCGATTCTTCAGTTGCCAGCATTTTTGTTGATACATTTTCCTCGTATATTCGCCAACCTGTGTCATCATAATGCACATTAGAAGTTCAAAATACGCGATCATGATAACCAGTTAGATACATTATTTCAAGGCTTTATTCATCTTCATCAGGTTGGAGCATGCAAGTATTAGTGATGAAATCTGAGACAGACCAGGCTCTTTAAGGAGCCAAAATCCTGAAACAGCTTAATAAGGTCTTGTTTGGCTGAAGCTAAATATGTTGCTTATCTGAAGCTGAAACGAAGTTGAGGCCGGAAAATCGTAAGATTTTAGAACATGGCCAACCAAATAAGTACAACTTACAGGGAAAATAAGAAAAAACAGAACATTGAGCATTAAAGTTGCAGCGAAACAATCCCCAAGGACTTGCATCGTCAAATAGGCTTGTTTGGTTGCAGCTTTGAATCAAATAAGTACTTTTTAGTGCCTTTTTCATGCTAATAATCCATACAACATCATCTTTTTAAGCTGATTACAAAAATTCAGTCCAGATTTAAAGCAGAAAAGCTGAGCTCAGAAGCTGCAACCAAACAAGCCAAAATGACGAGTTGGATATTACCTTAACCTCTTGATATAGCTTACTCTCCCAAGCATACAACCTTCCCAATGTCAAAGAATGACCCCCAGAGATCATTCCAATATTCTCGCCAAAACATTCATTATTAATATCTGTCCATGTCGAAGAAAACGGGGAGCTAAATGCAAAAAAGCTCCTGCAAGATGAAGAAGACGACATGGATCTTCCCCACGAGATAGATTGGAAAGGGCTTTTCATTGGGCTTACAGATTTGAAAGGACTTTTCATTGGGGCTATAGATTGGAAAGGACTCTTCATTGGGGTTATAGATTGGAAAGGACTCTTCATCGGGCTTTCTGTGGAATCAAAAAACAGTTAGAACAATTTTAATTCCGTTATAAATACATATGGGATGGGGTCATATTTAAAAAAGCAGTTTTTTCTTAAAAAGTTACTACATGAATTTTCAGTTTTTCTGCTTTAAGCAGACCTTTCTATGCTTTTGGTCTGAATTAGCTTAAATCTTGAAGCTGGAATTATCTAACTTTTAATCAATCTCAAAAAAAAGTGTCTCGTAGTTTTTGCTGTTCGTGACGTTGCTCGAAATGTCTAAGTATTTGAAGGGTATGAATAAACCCTTATCCCGATACATCAATATCAATCTAATGTATATCACATCAAGAAATGAGAACAACTGATAAGCAGTTAGGGCGTTCGAAGCTAGTAAATATTTCCCTATCCTAATACTTGGTCAATAATGGTGACTCAAGATTAGCCAATTTAGTCTTCTAGTGAACAATCCCCTCCCCACGAAATGTCACGGCGACATAACCTCTTCTAATGGCCCCTATCACCCAAATATCACCCAAGTCATCAATCTTATAGAAGTAGTTAGCCGGTTTATTTATTGAGACCATGTTATTATAAAACTAGAGTTCATTTAGCAAAATTAAAAAAATTGGTTTTCTATGCAAAACAAAATTTGAAGTTTCTTTTATCTAGTCATACAAATATTCTAACTGGTTAGCTGATAAGCAAGAAGGCAAACAAACCCAGCTTAAGAGTTGCACCCAATCAAGCCTTGTATAACACTATCCTAATTTTTTCTTTCAATTAATGAGTTAGAGCTCACCTTGCTTAGCTCTTATTATAAGAAACACTGCATGATAGCAGTAGTTTGAGCTTAAAAGTAGCAAACAAACAAAGCTTGAATATATTTTCTTTACTTAAATATCCCATGAACTAGATGTATCCAGTTGTCGTACGTTGACAACCACTAAAATCCTATATCGGAGGGGCTAAGATGAAAACAAATCAAACATTACATTTTCTTTCTAACCTCGCAGAGCGAATAATTTGCAGTGCAAGATGTAGTTGATAGTTTAGTGTTTGTTAAAATATCTTTATACAGATAGAGGACATTTCATTACCAATAACCTATTAAAACAGACTTTCAAGTACTTCAAAAAATCCGAGTAAAATACCTTCTTTTTCGAAGTCCGGTCCTAAAATCAAAACTACAAAGAAAAAAGAAAAAAAGAGAGCAAGAAATCTGACCTTGAAACTTATCCAAACCGGATTTAAGATGCTGAACAGACGAGACCTCAAGCATTCTAGAAACTTCCGCTCCACATTCGGAACCCTTCAAAAAACTCTCCTCCACCAACTTCAACGCCTCGAAAAACTCCTTCTCGTTTACAACCCCTCGGCTCACCTTAGCATCACATACGGTTTTTTTCTCTCGGCTCACCTTAGCATCACATACGTTTTTTTTCTCTCCTGAATACACATTCACCACCTCCGTTTTCCACCCATCAAACAAATTAAAAAAATCCCAACCATAATTATTTCCACCCTCATTCTCACCCACATTTTGCATCAACGGCACACCAGCTTGATCGTTATTGTAGAAATGCTCGCACACATCTCTCTCATCATCGCTTTCCTGAGTTTCCTCTTCTGTTTCTTTCTCCGGTATCGGCTCAATGACATGAAACTTCGTCTCGTATAACCCTCTGAAAGACTTTATCGTCATTGCGATGGAATGCAGACACTGAGTGTACTTGAAGTGTGCCATCGCGAGGGCGTGTCTTCGCTGAATCGCGAGCTTCATGAGACGCTTTCTCTCCCTGCAGACCGACATCATTTCCGCAGCATTGTTTTCACCGTTGCGTTTCGAAAGAGAGCAGCCCATTTGGTTGGTTTTGAATAAACTTGCTATGATTATTATTAGCAATATGGATATGTGTATAGATATGTGTGTCTATTTTTATTTTCTTTTACAAATGTTATCCAGAATGTATACATTTACATATATATATATATAGTGCATGAGCAGAAGTTTTATAGTTGTAAAGCATTTATAGTAAATTTTGATTGTGTAAAGAGACGTTGGTAATTAAATGAGATTTGTCTAAACTAACAAACAATTAATGTGATTGCATTACAGATAAATTAATGCTAGTATCTGGTTTCAAGAATTAACAAATGGATTTAGCTTGACCATTATAAACATGATACTAATATCACAACAATCGAATTTATTTTTATTCACAAAGCTTTATAGTAAATGGACTGATTTAGATTTATTATTTTTGAAACGGTTCAACAATTAAATTTAGCATAGAAATAAATACAATGATATTTACAACAATCCAAAAAAATTATTCCTTCAAGTTGAATTATACAACATCAAATAGAAAATTTATTGTTTTCAGGAAAAATACATTTATAGAGTATATACAACATCCAATTTACATTAATTATTTTACTTTTAACTATCTATTATTTATAGAGTTATTTATCAAATTAATTGTATTAGAGAGACCATTTTGCTAATTGGCAGTAGAAAACTATTGTTAAATCCCATTTTGCTCTTAGTTAAATAAGGAAGACAGAAAGACCTAGTCTAATTTAGAAAGATAGGAAATAAAGTCACTTAAATCGATTTTGTTAAATGCAATGTTATAAATGGCGCAAGACAGGGTCCTTGGCGGAAATAGGTTATCCAGCGCCTAATCCCGAGTAATCATGTCTAATTATGCTCAATAACCGTCTAATCTCGTCTAATCACGAAAGTTATCACGCCTACCGCTTAGACTCCGTTCAATTTCTACTTTGTCTCGCCTTTTAATTTAGAACATTGGTTAAAAATCCATCACAAATTTCAGAAGCGCTCTTATGTTCAATTGCATCACACTCTCACGCCTTAGCATTAGTACCAAATGTATGCTCTTTTTTTTTTTTTATCTTAGTGTAACTGTGCATGGCCAAAAAGAGTAAGTTGAATATATCACTTTGCAAAAGCAAGTTATGTTTTCAGTATTTGATTTATGATATTATGAATATGCTCTATTAACTTTGGGAGATTCACATGCCCATCATGCCTTTCTTTTTCCTCAAAAAACCTTATCAAAATGCTAAAAAATTGCATTTTCTGACAACTTTAATAGGACTATAGTGATTCTATTTGGTAATAATATTCAATAAGACTATATGATGAGTATCAATTTACATAGAAATACTTCGTATGAGTTACTGAGTATGAAGAACATACTTATAATCTTGGTGCAAATAGTGAGGAAAAAAATTCTGATGCCCAACAGTAAAAAGATTAACAGACTATATAACATTTGTATTTTTCTAATGATTGTGAGCAAATGTTGAGGTTTTTATTTTTATTTTTATAAATTGACTTATATATGCATACAAAGATTGACTTGGTATTGCACATGATATTTGTCTACAAGTGATAAAAAGACAAAAGAGTAGCAGAAGCCAGCTAAATAACAATGTGCCCACAACAATTAACTTCACAATATTTTTACCATTTTGGAGATTGTAAAGTAGACTTGTAGTTTTGTGCTTCCTTTTACTTTTTTCCATCTCTTCCCTTTTTCTTTACCACCTTTCTTTTTTTTCATGCATGTCAGCCAAAAAGCCCTTAATATAAAATTATCTGTTAAGCCTATTTCAAACAAGTTTAGGCTAACAAGTTTAGGCTAACAAATTTCCTCAAGTTTTTCCTCAAGTTTTTTGTCAGGTTTTTATCAGATTATCCGTTTTTTTATATAAATTCGTATTTTTTATGAATTTTTTTTTGTAATTCAACGTACTATTTTAAATCTGAAGTGTTTTGTTAAAAAAATGTAAAATTTGACGTTTTATATTTTTTAATGTTTAATTGTTTTGTTGATAATTTAGAAGATAGTAATATTAATAAATATCCATTTTTTTTATATAAAATGTTAAATTTTACAAAATTTTTTTGAACAACACTTTAGAAATAAAATAGTACTTTGATTTATAAACAAAAAAATCAAAAAAAATCACGAATTGATATGAAAAAAGCGATAACATGATGAAAACCTTGACCAGAGTCTATAGACCATACTCCCTCGTTCCTAATTAATTATCCATTATGAAATTACGTGAAATTTTGACCGACTTATAACATGTATCGAAATTGTCGAAATGAAAATTTTCAAAAGTAAATCATATAATTTAATGTTTAAACTATATGATTAACTTTTGAAAATTTTAATTCCGACAATTTTGATACAAGTTATTGGCCGGTCAAAATTGCACGTAGTTTCGTAGTCAATAATTAATTGGGAACGGATGGAGTAGTTGTTAGGAAGGGAAACTGAAACGGGCAAGGAAAACGTGAAAATAAATAAAAAGTTTTACAAAATTAATACGTAAAATAATAGAAAACGGGAAACACAAAACATAATTTTTGAAATCCCAAACAGGTTTCCCAATAACTACCCTACTGTAACGGTAAACTTCTTGCAAAAATTCATGCTCCAAAACACCCAAAAAAAAAAAGGTAAAAAAACGTACTAATGTTTTCTGACAACTAAAAGAAAATATAGTAGCCTTTTGCAACATTAATATGGAGCAATCTCCTTAGGGGTGGCTTCGGTACGGTACTGACTTTTTTAACCATATGCCAATACCGAACCGAACTTGTTTGGTTTGAAAAAAATTATACCATAACCGAACCGAAAAAGTCAGTTACCGAAAGTTCGGTAACCGACTTTTTCGGTTCGGTACGGTTCGGTTTTCCGTTTTATACCGAAACATTATTATTATTAAAAAATAATTCTTGATAACAATAAAATAGCAAAAAAGTTTGTAAAAATTAAAATGTGTACAACTATTCTTATATTTGCTACTTGTATTTGGCTTCGTAAATAGGAAAGTAAGTCGTGAGAAAAATTAAAATAAACTATAATACAATTTATTTGTAAGTTATAACTATGCGTAAATTTATATATATTTTATAATTTTAATGTTTGGTTCGGTTCGGTATTGTACCAAACATACGAAATGAATACCGAAACTGAACTGACTTTTAAAGTTTGGTTCGGTTGTACCGTACCGAAAGTCGGTATACCGAACTTTCGGTACCAACTTGTTTGGTTCGGTTCGAAAATCGATCGGTTGGTACAAATCGATACAAAAGGTCCACCCCTAACTCTACTGAAAATTAAGCTATTAGCTAATGCAACAATAAAGGATATTTTATTTCCAGGGTTACAGTTTGACATAGTTACACAGCATATATATTAATGTTTCTTTAAAAAGGATCAAAGGGTGAAAAAGAGGGAATAAAAGTAAATTGTCAAAGTAAAAGTGGAAAAAGGTTGATTTCACGTAAGAATCCTTACTTTAAATTTAAAGCTCTCTTTCTTGATTCCCTTTCTTGTCTCGTCTCATAAACTACTATAGTAAACTAGTATACATATTCCAAATTAATTGTTAAATTGCACATCAAAGAATTAACTCTAGTAATGAAACTTGTACGTATTAGAGGAAATGATCTGTTTATGACATTAAATATAAGCTAAAATTGATTCTAGCAGTTTTAATATATACTGCAACTGCAAGAAATAATGTGATACTTTAGCCATATTCATTGGACCACACTAATTTCATCTCCCCGGAAGCTAAGTGATAAGGTAGGAAGCACGTTAACTGCGGATATGACATTAACACAAAAAATTGAATCTTGGAGCCTCGTAGATAAGTAGGTCGGAAGTAACTAAGGCTTGAAACCATATCATCACGAAAACTGCAGTGTTTACAAAATGATCCTGACATATACAATCCTAGTGAGAAGAATGACATACTGCAATTTATGATATACAATCCTAGTATATCTACAGAAAGTATCGACATGTTATTGTTCTACGATATGTGCTCTCCTAACAAGAACTACAAAACTGATGCCAGATGCGGGGGCCCTAACATTCTTTACAACACTAAATGCTAAAATTGCACTAGGTAACGCTAATCGCAGATTAAAGTGTATTTACAGAGCGCATTTATACCAGGCACACTGTGAAGCAAGAGAGAGAGAGAAATGACAAGCGTGACGCGTAAAGATGGTGAGGCAGCCGACTTTAGGTTATTACCAGCTTCAGCAACAACAGCTGGTGCAACAATGCTAGAGTTGTGGGACTTTTCCAAAATTTCACTAAAATCATCGATGTCATAACCTGCATAAAAGCCGTTATTCAGTTCTACACTTCTACTTGAGCTTCTTTTTATTAGCTTAATAGAATTGTGCTATAAGGGCATGCCAATCTTAGACTTATGTTTTAGACGTTTGGTGGCAGATTTTGATCTCGGTTTCTATTTTTTGCCTTAAAAACTGGACTGTATTTTTATTGACCAGCTTAAGACCTGAACTTTTGTGGTTTTTTCAGCTTGAATAAGCTAGAAGTTCTAAGCTGGATGAACCTAGCTTTTTTCTGAAATTCCAAAACCAAGCTTATTTTCTTCAAAAACTGCAACCAAACAAGCTCTTAGTACCTTGTGGTTTAGTAGCATTTCATGATTTTGAAGAAAGATTTGCTTGTTCACCTGATACTAGAGATATAAAGTAGAAAGGTTGTCTTTCTTCCGCATATTTGCCAAAAGAAATGAGATCAAAAGTTGTGCAAAGAAATGAATTCTAAGTAGAGTCTATTATAATTATGACTATTTTCTGATTTGAGTTAGCCCTTAATATACATCTAAACAAGGGGTATGTAACACTTACAGCTAGATTTCTCCCATCCGAGGGCAAGATTTTCTCTGTCAAAAACGATCTTATATCCAGTCATAAAGTTTTCTGCAACAATGGTGAATACAATAAGAATAGAAACATTGCGTGAAATTTTTAACTTGGGAAATTTGGTCTTTCACTTTTTTTTTTCAGTGAGGTTCAATACATCCATAATTCCTTCGAAATAAAGAATAAATGACAAAATTATTGAGTTTTGTTAAGGTATGAAATAACCATATATGATTAAAGGTGTGGGTGATGGGGATAAGATCCAATTTCACGAAGAATCATTAAATGACCGATCTGATATTTCGTTATTATAATAGTAGAAAACATCTGCAAATTATTCAGAGAACACTTACGTCCAATTATATTGAGTTCTGAACTCTTGATAATAGCCAGACAATACACAAGCTCTCGCTGCAATAGATTTAAAAGAAGAAAATCATTACTGGACAAACATTTGATTGATCAAACATATCTCATGAATATTTAGTATTTACCAGAGTTGAAATTACTATCAATGGATCTTTGATAGCAAATGATCCATCCCCTTTCATAGTTAGACTAGCAGTAGGTACTAAGCTGGTATTAGCGTCCGGTCTGCTCATGATAGATCAATCTCAGAACATATAAGATATAACTAGAAGCAGAACTGCCAGCACAGTTATAAAATATATTTTTAATGAAAGGCTTGAAATATACCTCATGTTGTAACAATATTCAAAAGGGATTCTTGGATCTAGCGGTCTACGTCGATCTTGTACTTGCGAGTGAAACTGCAAAAGAACTAAAAAAACTCTAAGTTTACTCCAATTAAACCATTGTCTAATTATTCCGTTACAGATATTTTATCTTCTTTTGTTTCATCCTAGTACTCTCTTGCCTGTCGTTTTCACTGGTTTTAAAACTGAAAACAGTAGGACTTCTGAACACTTCTCATTATCACTGGTTTTCATCATCCGGTTTCTTTAATGTGTATACACTATACACATCAAAAGAAATTTTTTAAAAAAGAAAAGTAGCGGAATGAAAATAAAATCTGCACTCAATAGTTTCACTTGTTCAATAATTTGAATCCAGAGAAAACGAAGAGAATTAGAGAAAAATCTGCACAGCCCTACTCAGCTTACTTATCTATTTGTTTTTCATGAACGAGGATTCTTACACTGTTTGTGAATTTTGAATAGGCCGGCTCGACCAAGTAAGTGAAAGAAGTACCCGAGTCAAATAAAGCTGTTATTTCCAAGGCAGCGATAGTAGTCCCCATACGCATTTGAGTTATAGTAATATTATACGTTGGACTGGAAAGAGAGATATTAAAGTAAGAACCAGACCAGAAATATTCCGCAGACAGCTTTTAATATCACAAACATGAAAACAAAAACAGATCTTACCGCGATGGGTTTATGTTAAAAGGGGTCACTTCGAGGTTAGAACTACCCTTATCCCCCAAGCTAATCCTACCAGTTCCGTCATTTCCAAAACACATGGAGAAAGAATCTGCAATATAACCTTGAGTGGATAATATGCTCGGAACTGATATTTTCTCTAAACCAAGCCCAAATAAACCGTTTGGAGCTGCAATATCAAGAAATGAACCCGTTTGGACCTGCCCACAGCTGCACATGTTAAAAAATATTTTGAAAAAAAATCAGAAGAGATCTAGATAAGAACATAAAAACACAATGAAATTGATCTGTGGATTGTCAACATTCGAACAGCTACAGCTGTGAGATAAATGTATATTCTTAATCTGTATCTTGTTATAAACCATGACTACGAATCACTTTTTGTTTTTATTTTGAATGGATACAAATATTGACTATGGGCATTTTAACTTCTCAAACATTCATAATGATGAAACTAGTTGCTTTTTTAAAATCGATGGAAAAAAGATTACACAAAGCATTTTACGGTTTTACCCATCAAAGTCGATGACAAATCGACCATTTTGCTTGAAATTCTTTCTGAAGAGACCCTTTTATTGTTATTAGTCAGTACAATTATCTCAAAAAAAAAAATCAATTATTTATAATGATAAGCGCTGTTCCTAGAAACAGGTTGGTTGGGTAAACAATTATATCTAAAAGTGTAGTAAAAAAGAAACTAACCCAAATATAACATGAGCCTCGACGAGTTGCTGATCGAAATCCTCAGTTTTCAACTTTAAAATATCCTCTAACAAGACCCCAGTGGTTGAGGTCTCAGATGATACATAAGAAACTGAATATGGACATTGGTTGATGGTCTCATTGCATCTATTGCCTTGTGCACAGAGTCTGTTCTCGCAAGTAATATCTCTACTTGTTGATGACAGTTTTGGGTTATATATGCTAAGCTCAAAATCCTACAATAATAGGACTCAGCTACTTTTTTAGAAAGAAAAGTATCCACAGCGGAACTTTAGAATATCAAATCAAAAGCAGTCAACTTATATATATTTGATGGCTATGAACGTGTAAATGTATGAAACAAATAACATAAAACATAAGCATTTATCACGGCAGAGGAGTCCAGCCATGATCATATAAGAAACTTACATAACAACTAATCTTAGAAACATCGTTGGCCTTGAAAGACACTCATTCACTTGGGAACTTCTCTTGTTAACAAGCTGTGTTATAAAGGTCCAAGTACAGGATACAAATTTGCATAGGTTGTTATTAGCTAGAGAAGTTACTACTCATTTTTTCAGTTTTCTTTAAATTTTGATTAGGTAGATACCAACTTATAATGTTAAACTATGTTTTCCAATCTATGTAAGGCTCAACTAGTATAAATTATCAAAGAGGTAAAAATATATTGAATGTCGCAACAAGGCAATAACTAAATTTGACCTGATTTGTTTAGATCTTGTGTCATCAGACACAGTGCATCCAAGGAACTTTCACCTTAACTTGATTTACAAAATGTAAAAACAACGTAATCTCCGACCAAGGAAATGAGTGAACGTCGCCTCAGGACAGACCCAGTGTTTTAAATTGCGAAAGAGTAGTCAAGGCTTATTTGCAAGAGCTTCACTGAAGCAAAAACTTTTTATATTCTGGAGAGCATTAAACCCCTTTCTGATCTTTTCAGCAAAACAATTTTTTTCATTCCCCTATAGGAGTAAAAGCAAGCTTAAAGACGTGTTGAGGCGAGTTTTCCAAAAAAGAGAACAAACTCACAAAAGCGTAAATGTATAAAAATAATTACATCACCGGTAAACTAAAAATAAAAAGCCAAATCCAGCTAAAGCTCCCGCTATGCGTAGGTCCGGGATGGGTAGGGCCACATTGGGCCTAATATAGCTTACATGATTGAAAATGATTGACAACATAAGCAGCAAGAGAGAGAACATACAGAGGTGGAAGATGTGACTTCAGTGGGAGCACATTGGGTGCAATCACAGGGCACCCAGAAAAGGTCACTTCCCGTGTCGAGGGCCACCAGAAATTTCATACCAGGAGATCCCAATGAAACCGTCGTGTAATGCAAACTAAACCAAAATGACAAATAAACAGAATTACTTTGAGCTCAGAGAAAATGCAAATTCAACTGCTAATTTTTTTTTTTTCCTTTTGTAAATAAAAGGAGTGCTATTCTTTCGAAGTTTTATGTGCAGCGATATATTCACTCGTATTTAACCTCACTTTCCCCAATATGTACGAACACTGCAACTTCATTGTGCATCACATAATTTCATACTAAAAAATGATTCGTAAATCCGTCAAAAAATCCTAAGCCATCTAACAAAATAAATAAATAGTACTTATATCAGTTAAGCCATCTTATTAGCCAAACATGACAAATATTATCTAACTGGTAAAGAAAGGAACGTAATCATTTGAAGGATAATTTATAGCGTATAGACCTCTCTGAAACCTTCATGCATACATACATAATGAGATAAATGCTAAAATGGTACCCAACCTATTAACTTTTAGCGATCTGGTACCCAACCTAACACTTTTTCTAATTCGGTACCCAACCTATACGTTTTGCTCTAATTTGGTACACAACCTAACATTTTTTCTAATTTGGTACCCAACCTATACGTATACAGTCCAATTAATGGACTCAATTTGTCTCCGATCATCGGTTTTTAACGCATAGATTGGGTACCAAATTAGAAAAAATGTTAGGTTGTGTACCAAATTAGAGCGAAACGTATAGGTTGGGTACCGAATTAGAAAAAATGTTAGGTTGGATACCAGATCGCTAAAAGTTAACAGGTTGGGTACCAGATTTGCCATTCTCCCTCTATCTCCGATTTTTTTAGAGGTACAAAAGTTTAAAATTACTTTATCTCTTTACAAACATTTATTTCCATATAGATTTGTTCATAAGACTTTATTTTGTTTGATACTAGATCACACACGCATCGCATGAGCAGATTGCCCTAGTATATATATAACTCGAGAATTTTGCTCATAATTCAACAATACGAATTAACTCGAGAATTTACTCCAATACAAGTACTTACTACTAAAACTATTTCATGAAAACATAAATACATATGCATGCATATATCATACTATATATATAAGTCAATCCAAAAAAAATTGAGGGGCATTTTTTCCAAAAATGCCTCAATTTATTTTACTAATTACTTATGAACATTTATTCAATTAAAACATAAAAACACACAAAATTCATGATATTTTCAAAACAGTTATGTTCATACACCAAACAAAATCGTATTACGTGCATTTTGTAAAACAAACTAAACATTATATTACTCACGACTGTTAATTTAATATATATTCATTCAACCAACATACATTCTAACATATTAACTTTATTTAACCGTATCATATATACGTCACTACGTGTGTGTAACGATTACTGGTATATAAATATTTAAATAGACAGAGAGATAGCGTAAATACATACAATCCTAACGAGCTAATACGGAAAGTGGAGTTTCCGTCCGAGAAGGTGAGCGGTCGATCTTCAGAGATCCGACGGCCACGATTAAGCACCCGATCATGCTCTGCCAGCTCTACGTAGTACCGAATACTCCCTTTCTTTGGCCAACGGTACGAAGCGGGTCTCGAACCCGAAGCGTACCAGTTCTGTACGGGTTCGGAGTAGCGGTGGTGCATCTCTAGATTATACACACGTGTTTTACCATAGCTGCTTGTAATTATTCCGCTTATTATTAAGATGAATAATAGTAACGCCATAAATGATGGTTTTATTGACTTCATTTTGTTTTTTATTTGGAAATATATATATATATATATAGAGAGAGAGAGAGAGAGTGGTTTCTTGATTAGGGATTTATGGGGAATTTGGATCGTTTTTTGAGTTGTTATGATACCGCCAATTTCCTATTTTCCCATTTTTATTTATAAGCTTCGTATTTTCTATTTAATTATCCATTATCAAACTACGTTTATTTTAACCGACGAAAAACTTAGATTAAAATTATCGGAATGAATTTTTTCAAAAATTGATTATATATATTTTAAATGTTAAATTTTATGATTAGATTTTAACAAAAAATATTTCGATAATTTTGATACAAGTTATAAAGCGATCAAAATTACACGTAGTTTCGTAATGGATAATTAAATGGGAACGGAGGTAGTAACGTACACGGAAAAAGCATTTTGGAAAATTATTATAATGATAAAAAAAACATTTTTCAAAAAACAACAACGCACAGTACATAAATATGCACCAAAGCATAATATAATAAAGAGTAAATAACAAGTGTATTCAAGCACTAGATAAGAAATATAATTAAGATAACATATATAAGAACTAATAGAATTATTTAATATTTGTAATTATATATATGAAAATACTTTTTGGAGGTAGATTTGGATGAAATATATGTAAATGTATAATGAATAATTTGTTAAGAAATCGAATGTATCAATATTTTATTTCATTTCGTTTATTTTCATATTTTAATTTTAAATATTCTTGGAGTGGATTTTTTTAATTTTCGATTTGTTTCAACTAGGGTTCTATATTTTTATTTGGATTTTATTGTGTTGAAAAAGTAGGTTTTAATTTTTCTATTTTAATTAGTATTTAATTTTATGATAGTTTCAACTAGAGTTTCATGTTTTTATTTCGGTTTTATTGTGTTGAAAAAATGATTTTTAGTTTTACTATATCATAAAATATATCAACTGTTAATACTATTATCATAAATTGTTAATTGATGTATTAAGTAATCAATCGTATTTTTAATAATTACATGACTTAACTTATAGATAAGACTTAAATAGTGTCACGGAGGCACTTGTTAGCCAAACCGTATAATAAAAGGTTAAATTGAGAAATTCAATATGAGATACGACTTTTCAAAACTTCGGAATGAAGCCCTAGCACCCGAAAAAAATATTAAAAACTAAAAATGAGAAATAACACAAGATATTACGTGCTCTAAGTTTCAACATTTTAAGATTGAGACTTATTGCATGAAAAGGATTATTAGCTTCTATATATTTATGAAAAAATAATGTTGCGTCATCGTTTATTAACGTGTTATTTTACGAGAGTTCTCCCGTTCTTATTGATGACCATATTTCAAGTACCTTTCTTATAACAAAGCCGATAGTCATGATTCGAAATTTCTTTAAATGTTCGCATTCCATTGTTATACTCAATTTTTAAAAAATGTTGCCGAGAGAGATTTAGTAAATAACTTGACCACACTATATTCAAAATCGTATTTGGCTAACGTCTATTAATCACTATTATTTTGAAGATCGTCACTGTGGAAGAAGTTGAAATATATATGCTTTACTCGGTCCCCTTCTAATACACTTCACGATACATGTTGTATTATCTTTAAACAACAATGTCGGTTGAAATATTATCGAGTTTACTCCATATTGTTCTTGTACATAGTGCATCATTGATCTTATCCAATCATATTTTCAATTTGATTCATGAATTGCAAGTATTTTCGAACTAAAAAAAATCACGGTTAAAAACATATCCGGTTTGTGATTTAGCATCATAGGAATCATAGAGAGAGCCAACATTTTCATGTCAAACTAACTCCGTCATTCCATTGTTTCAGTAAATATCCCTAACTCGCTGGTTGCTCAGAAATGTCGTAAACTTAGTACACTAAAATCGAAATTTTGTACAAAGATAGGACATTATTAAAGTGTAACTTCCCAACAGACCAACAATACTAAGTAACTAAAAACTATTGGATGAAAACAATTTTAAACTATCACTTACTTTATAAATTAGAAGCCCATTATAATAGCACAATGTTAAAAGCAAGGTAGCATGATTAAATTAGAGCCATTTTATAATACTTATCTATGCATTAAGTGCTAGAAAAGTAGCAAGCGTAATGGAAGTTGATTCCCCAAATTTTTTATAATATAGCATCAATCAGCTTAAATTAACTTATCTTAAGAAATGTTAGTTTATAACTTTACATATCATGTGAAACTCACTACTACAATTAGTTCTAGTTTGCCGCCCATTAGCAAATGGGTGATGCCATTGAAACTTGTTTATTAATTTTAGTAAATTTCATTTTCAAAGTATGACTTCAGGCGGGCCCACCCATAACCGCACGATTTTAAAAAATAATTTTTTTTTTAATGTTTTTTAATAATAATTTATATATACGCTATTCTAACAAGTACTTAAATATTTTTTTTGGCATCCCCTTTCAAAATTATATAATGTTAATGCAATAACATACGTACCATAATTTTGTATGTGCAGATAATATATATAAGTAATACTTAAAAAATTAACATATGCAAGCGATTATAAAATACATTTTATACCAATTTGTCATGTTGACACGTAAAATATATCTTAAAAAAAAATAAAAAAATAATTAGAGTAGTGGTGAATGCAAACAAAATTTATAAAAAAAATTGGTGGTTTGTATTTCAATTGAAGTGAGTATACTGAAATTTTGTAATAGATATTTAATTATTCGTATATATCTATTATTTAATATACATTTATTTTTTTTAGATTTTTTCACCTTTGTGTATTAATTTTTTTACTTGTTATAGCTTGATTTCTTAAATTTAACTTTTGTATCTTTTTAGTTTATATTTTATTTATTTTTTAGTCAATTTTAAAACGCGGAAACTTTCGACACATGACTGCACATGATATTACTGTTGTGGTTTTTTTTGAGAGTTTGAAAAGAAAGTCGAAATTGAGCGAAAAGGAAAAAAAATAGAAATCAAATACATTTTAATCAAGAAATCAAGGTAGAAAATGAAGAAAATATGCTAAAAAAGGTTTAAAAATCCGCATTTTTCTTGTTTATACTTTGAAAAATATTATGCGTTTTTATTAATTTTGACAACCCCACATATTTGGTTCTCGTTCCGCCACTGTATGACTTCAAATGTTTAATGTTACTTTCGGAATTTTGTAGTTGTTGTGATTTTTTTCTAATTATTTATTTTTGTTTAAATATGAAAAAAGTTAACAAAGTAATACATTTTTCAAAGCTAGAGAAAGATGTGTGTTATTGATGAATGAAGTCATTACTTGAAAATTTAATAAAAAAATTACCAAGATAAAAGAGTGTTAGTTAACACTCTTTTATATAACCTAATTCAAGTGAAAACTAACGGGATCCAAAACCCGATACTTGAACTATATATAACCTAATTCAATTGTATACTTAATTTAAACCGAAATCATTGGTAATTTGGTTAGAGATCCGTAATTATCAAATCTATAGCCGTACATGTTCCCAACCGAAAAACTCAAACCGGACCGATCTGTTAAACCTGGAAAATTAACTTAAAAGCAGACCCATATAATATATATATATATACTCTTTTTAAAAAAAATGTTCTACTCCAGAGGATCTATATAGATTTACATATTCGATCATTTGAGTATCACCTAAACATAATAGTGCAATAAGACCGGCTGATTTACTTTCATGGGATGTGTGTCCATTGTTTTCTTTTACTGTCTTTTATAGTCAAAATAGACGAGCCGGAACGGAAATCACAGAAACATAAGGGCGGCTTAGTACTAGAGACACTGCATATGAAACGAACTAGTCTTTTGTAAAAAAATTTGGAGTCGATCAGAGGTTTGGGTAAACGCAAATAGCAGATTTTGGACGGGCTAACATTTGAGCTGACGTCGGTTAGGAGGTTGTTATGTTCAGCAACAACTTGATTTCACTGCCCAAAAATCAACGAGTGGCGGTTTTCTTATGCGTTCTGACGGATGACACTGAAGTTGAGCGGATCTACGCGTGTAATTGATGAGGAGGATAATGTATGTGTAGAGGTATGAGTATTGTACATACGAGTACGACGATACGACAAAAGTTGAAAATTTTGATTACGGTACAGGAATGATAAATACGTCAATAAGAAAAAGATGTATTTTTATGCATACAATTCAATTTAACAATAACAATAACAATCTTGAAATAACCTAATTAACAAAATTCGAAACAATTTATGCTTAAATATGAATGATTTCACTGCATGTTAATATAATTTTTTCATAACTAGTGTGTAAAACAAATTTATTAGATTCATCATATTTGTGAATTATAAATTTTCACATTATTATATTGATACACTTATATTTTAATTAGTTTTTATGAAAAAAAATAAAAAAATCAAATTCATGTGCCGAAAGAGTATCGTTCGTCTACTCATGCCATACTCAAGAAATATTGAAGTGGTCAAATAAATAAAAAGCCAACCCTACTTCATTTGTCGTATCCAATGGTTGAAATGACGTACCAGTATCTGCGGTACTTAGCATATAATATACTAGCACAGATCGATTACGCGATGCGTAGTGTAACACATGTTCTGTTTAGTGAGTTGAATTTGTATTTATCAACCTAATCTCAAAGACATTTGAATTCAAAAGTAGAAATTAAGTGTAAACTAATTTAAAATTTCAAACGGATACACAAATAGAGATACGTAAATAACATTAAAATAAAAATACATGAAAAAGAAGACTCGTAAATATGTACAAACCAAAGTGAAAGAGAAAAGAGAGAGATGAAGAGAAATAGAGGGTTTTAGAACGTGTATCATTTTTTTCATTCTAGCGTGTATTACTATTTTATTTTATTTGTAATTTGTGTAATTAGAGAGGTTTTAAGTAATTATTTATTTTAAAACGTCATACGAGGTCTATACATATGTCATGGTTGTTTGCGGGTTAAGAGATGGTATAATATCAATAGTATCGTGATCTCTACTTGTATCATGTTTGACTAATTTACTGCATTTTACCATTAATAATGTGGTATAACTACTAACACATATAGTGATATTATTTACGGTTTGTCTAACAAGTTCCTCCGGGGAATTATTTAAGTTTTATCTATAAGTTAAATCCATAAAGATATTAATGGCTGATTGATTCCTTAATTTAGCAATTAATAGTTCATGTAAATAATATTTACAATTGATGTATTTTATGATTTTGTAAACTAAAAACCAATTTTACAACACAATAAAAATCAAAGAAAAATATGCAACTCTAGTTAAGACTACTCTAAAATTAAATACTAATTAAATAAAAAACTAAAAAATACATTTTAAACTCATCAAAACCCAAATAAAAATATAAAAGCATAGTTGAAACTAACCTACAATTACAAAAAAAAAATACTCTCGAAAAATATTTAAAATTGAAATATGGAAATAAATAAAATAAAATATTGATACATTCGTTTAGTTAACAAATTATTTATTATGAATTTACATAGATTTTCTCCAAATCTCACTTCAAAAAATAATTCTATATATAATTACAAATATTAGTTATTAAATATGTTATCTTAATTACGTCTTATCTAGTGTCTTGGGGCAATTGTTAGTTTTACCCTATTATTTATACCAAATACCCCATTTATATTATACGGCAAACAAACATGAACATAAATTAATATTAGTATAAATGTACATAATATTTATGGAAAAAATCTGAAGCCAAGTACCCGTTGAGTCCAAATCTTCTACCCCATTTTTCTATCATCTTCCGTGTCTCCCTGCTTATTTTATCAAAAAAAAAAATTCTAAAAAACTTGAAAAAAATTGTACAATTACTATACATACATGTATCAATACATTTCAATAATTATTTTTAAAATAAAATCCACACAAAATTTGTTTTGGAATAAATGTATAAATTAGTGTAAATTAAACATTGAATATTAAAAAAATTGTCTAAAACAATATTATGTTCAAATGTTTTAAAATTTGAATACAATATAATATAAAAGTTTATAAATTTGCGGTATAAGTTGTGAAAATTTAAATTTTGAGTGAAAATAAGCAAGAGGACACGGAAGTGATAGAGAATATGGGGTAAAAAATTTGGACTCCGTAAAAATATAGGGAAAATTAGCATGTATATATGTGCATAGTTTTGGTAAGTTCGAAGTTATTGACTTACCAAAAATATTTACTGATAAGTATAACTATAAATATTTGACCATTGACTTAGCAAAAATATTTACTAAGTATAAATATAAATATTTAACCATTGACTTAGCAAAGATATTAACTTATAAGTATAACTATAAATATTTAACATTTGACTTAGCAAAAATATTTACTTATAAGTATAACTATAAATATTTAACCATTGACTTAGCAAAGAGATTTACTTATAAGTATAAATATAAATAAATGAAATGACAAAAAAGTAATACTTTTCAAATATTATTCTAAAAAAATACATCCCCAAACTTTTCATTCCATTTATGTTCTACCTTTTCTCTCTAAAAATCATCAAAATCCACTTTAACTTTCTATTTGCTCAACTAAACTTTATATATATACTTCGATCTACCATTTGTGCATGTGTTGGCGGCAACAGTGGTGGTCCTTTGGAGCTCCGGTGAGATTCTCAGGGCCGCCACTCCCAACCCCCACTAAAAAAAAATCAAAAAATTCATAAAAAATTCAAAAAATTTACAAAAAATTAACTTAAAAAAATTAAAAAAATTGTGTATGCACTATTTTGTAACGTGTGTACACTTTCGTGGATGTGTATACATTTTTCGGGATTATGTATGCACTTTCGTGGATGTGTATGTATTTTTTCGGGATTGTGTATGCACTTTTCGCCTTGTGTATGTACTATTCTGGAACGTGTTTACACTTTTTTAGATTGTGTATGCAATTTTCGGGATTGTGTATGCTCTTTTATGTATTGTGAATTATTATGTATGCGCTTTTCTCGATTGTGTATGCATTTTACTCGATTGTGTATGCATTCCGGATTATGTATGCAGTTTTTTCGATTGTGTAAACACTTTTATGGATTGTGTATGCACTTTTCTCGATTGTGTAAACAGTTTATGCAATTTCTAGATTGTATATGCACTTTTTTTGACTTGTTTTTTGATTTTTTAGAATTTTTTTTAATTTTTTGAGTCGAGGTTGGAGATTGTGTATGCACGTTTTTTGAATTGTATATGCACCTTTTCGCGATTGTGTATGTAACTTTTTTGGATTATTTATGCATTTTTCTCGATTTATTTATTTTGACTTGTTTTTTTGAATTTTTTTGAGTGAATGTTGAAGATTGGGTATGCAATTTTTTTTGTATTATGTATGTATCTTTTCACTATTGTGTATGCACATTTTTTGAATTATGTATACATATTTTTTGGATTATGTATGCACATTTTCGCGATTGTTTATGTACCTTTTTTATTACGTGTACATATTTTTGTATTGTGTATGCACTTTTTGTATTGTTTATATACTTTTTTGCATTGTGTATTCATTTTTATGAATGTATGTGTATTTTTTGTATTGTGTATGCACTTTTTCCGCATTGTGTATGTATTTTTCTAGATGTGTATGCATTTTTTCGGATTATATATGCACCTTTTCTGTATTGTGTATGAACATTTTTCATGATTGTGTATGCGCCTTTTTTTAATTGTCTATATATTTTTTTTGGGATTGTGTATGCATATTTTTCGCGATTGTGTATGCGTCTTTTTTTAATTAATTCTTTATGCATATTTTTTGGATTGTGTATGCACTTTTATCGATTTCTTTTTTTACGTGTTTTATGAAATTTTTTTTTGAAAATTTTGATTGGAGGTTGGAGACTGCGTTGACACGTTTTTTATAGTGTGTATGCACATTTTCGTGAGTGTATATGTACTTTTTTTGGATTATTTATGCATTTTTATCGATTTCTTTATTTTTACTTATTTTTTTATTTTTGATTTTTTTTGAGTTGAGATTGAGGATTGTGTATGCGTTTTTTAGATTGTGTAAGAACCTTTTCGCGATTTTGTATGTAGGGCTGGGCGAAAAACCGGAAAAATCGAACTGAACCGATAACTGAACTGAAAAAACCCGAAAAAGACTGAAACCGAAAAACCGAATTTTTTTCGGGTCGGTTTCGGTTTTCAATAAAACCGAACCGAAAAAGGCCGAAACCGAAAAAGGCCGAAAAACCAAAAATAAAACCGAAAAATAACCAGAAAAAACCGAAACCGGGTCCAAAAAACCGGTCCGGTTCGGTCCAAAAAATAGAAAAACCGAAACCGAAAAAAACTGAACCGAAAAATATGTTCGCATTTGGTTTCTGTTTTGCCAAAAACCGAACCGGATCGGACCGAACCCAGCCATATTTGTATGCATATTTTTTTTTATTGTGAATGCAATTTTCTCGATTTATTTATTTTGACTTGTTTTGATTTTTTTTATAATTTTATAATTTTTTTAAGTGGGGGTTGACGGTGGCGGCGACGGCTTGCCGGAGCTCCGACGGACCATCATCATCAACCTATTAGCAAGTGATGGATCGGAGTATAGATATGGACGACATCGGTTCGTTACCGAACTTTTTTACTACATACCGATAGCATACCAAACTAGTTTGGTTTGAGAATTTTTATACAATTATCGAACCAAAAAATTCGGTATACCAAACTATTCGGTTGGTTCGGTTTCATTTTTATACCAAAATTTAGGGTTTACAAGTGATGATAGAAAAATGGTGCGTATTGAAAAAAATATATAGTATAAAATTTTAAAAGTAGTAGATTAAAAAATATATATATATATATATATATATATTCGTTTATTTATATTATTGTTATATTTTTTGTTTATTTGCATAAAAGAGTAAACACTATTAAATTTTTCTAGTAAAAGTTATAAATAAAATAAAATGTTATAAACATTCACTAGAAAAAGTAATATAAGTATATTATAACAATGTTAATAATTAAGTGCATGTAAGTCTTTTAGTTTATTTGTCTGTATAATATATTTTAATATTTCGGTTTGAATCGGTACCATACCGAACTCACCAAACGAATACCGAAACCGAATCGACTTTCAAACATCGGTTCGGTTGTATCGTACCGTAATGTCGATATACCAAATTTTTGATACCGACTGGATTGGTTTGGGTCGAAAAACAATCGGCTCGTATAAGTCGGTACAAAAAGTACAGCCATAAATATAAATACAAACTTTACTTAGTAAGAGAGATTTGAAATGGACTGTGCTGATTTTTATAGGAGGAGAAAGTCCGAGAGAATGAGGAGAGAAAAAGTAAGGTAATACTTTTTTAATAATATTTTATATTAGTTAATACTTGTTTTTTTTTCGTATAAATATTTAACCATTGACTTAGCAAAGATATTAACTAATACGTATAAGTATAAATATTTAACCATTGACTTACAGACAAATTACCCAAATTACGTAATCAAAAATAAAATAAAAATGGACCCCACCTGGCATTTACATAGCTGTCTAGGGCTAGGACCGAGGAAAACCCGTAGAAACCGAACCGAACTGATAATCGAACCGAACCGAACCGAACCGAAAAATACTGAAAAAGATCAAAAACCAAAAAACCGAATTTTTTTTGGGTCGGTTTCGGTTTACAATAAAACAGAACCGAAAAGGATTGAAAAAGACCGGAACCGAAAAAATCGAAATAGCCCGAAAAACCAAAAAAAAAACGAAAAATAACCGGAAAACCGAAAAAAGCCGAAACCGGACCGAAAAAACCCGGTCTGATTCAGTCCAAAAAATAAAAAGACCGAAACCGAAAAAAACCGAACAGAAAATAAAAAGATCGAAACCGAAAAAAACCAAACCGAAAAATCTGATCGATTTCGGTTTACCAAAAATCGAATCGGAACGAACCCAACCAACAGTATAAATGTCCATTGCAGTCTTCTCACTTATAAAATAAATTTCTTATTAAAATTTATTTATTTTACTTTTTATAGGGTTTTTGTCTGCTCACAAAACACTTAGAAACTAAAAAAGAAAAAAAAAACACAGAAAGAAAGAAAGAAAGAAGAGAGACAGAAGCTTCCCCACTTTATTATTATTATTATTATTTAAGAAAATATAATAAAAACCCATTTAATCTTTATTAAGTCAAATAAGACACTCTATAGGTCTATGTTTTAACACATACATATATATATATTTATTTATTTATATTTAAAGTTATATATATATTTATATATATATATATAGAGGGGATTGATGGATCCACAGATCTAATAGTTAGATCGGAGTCTTATTCGTTTGGTAATAATACCTTAAAAAATCGCATATACTTTTACCTAATTCCACTGTGAGTTGATTTTCTTAACTTCTTTATTTTGTTTTTATTTAGTCTTGTTATGTATGAATTTGGAGTTTGAACTGAAATTGGGTTACTGGGTATGTGATAATTAGTTGTTTCTTAATTTTTTATTTAGTCTTGATATCTCAATATATATACTGTTTATATATGTATATGTATTTATATGTACTGTTGGAGTTGTTTTATTGGGTTTAGAGTGAAAATAAATTTCTGGGTATGTGACAGAATTAGTTGATGCTTGGTATTTTATTTAGTCTTGACATGCCAATATTATATATATATATATATGTGTGTGTGTGTGTGTATATATATATACTGTGTGTGTGAGAGAGAGAGAGGTGTTTTATGGAATTTGAAGTGAAAATAAATTTATGGGTATGTGACAGAATTAGTTGATGCTTGATTTTTTTATATAGTCTTGATATGTTTTTATATATACTGTATATATGATGATATATGGGATTTGGAGTGAAAATTAATTACTGGGTATGTGACAGAATTAATTGATGCTTGATTTTTGTATAGTATTTAAAAGTCAATTTATATACTGTGTATATTTTTGTATATATTTATATGTACTGTTAGAGATGTTTTATCGGATTTGTAGTGAAATTGGGTTACTGGGTATGTGACAGAATTAGTTGATGCTTGATTTTGATGTAGTCTTGATATTTCAATATATACACTGTATGTATATATATGATATGTTTTGTATGTACTGTTGGAGATGTTTTATGGGATTTGGAGTGGAATCGGGTTATTGGGTATGTGACAGAATTAGTTGATGCTTGATTTTTATGAAGTCTTGATATGTCAATATATACTGTAAGTATCTATATATATATATATATTGATGTATACTGTTGGAGATGTTTTGTGGGATTTGGAGTGAAATTTTGGGTTACTGGGTATGTGGCAAGATTAGTTGATGTTTTATTATTAACTGTGAGTTTGTGAGCTAGATTCAACTTTAATGCTTAGATTTGGTCAATTTAATGACAGTTGTGCTGATTTGGAATTAGCTGTTTGTATTTGTCCCCTTTTGTTTCCATAGTGTTGTTTTTATTAGAGACTTTAAATACAAGGCAGAAAAAAAACAATTAGCTCTTCGTGGAGAAATCGAGGGTTAATTTGGTTCAAAGGTTTTAGTTTATTCAGGTTAAAAGAGGCAAAGAAAAGATCTTTACTTGCTATACAACTAGATATGCTGTTTAAGAGCAAAAAAGCAAAACATCTTGGACTGGAAGCTCGTGCGAAACAGTTTTTCTTTATGTCCAGCTTAGTTTCGCAAAAAGAGAATTAATCTTTTACCAGCTTGTTAGTTCAAGTTTTGATACTTTTTGGTTATTTTTGTTACAGCATCATCATTGACAGAGACTTTGTAGCGATCATACGTGCGTGTAGCTAAAATAAAAGGGTCTATATGTTGAGACATAAATGGTAGGGTTTGTGGTGAGATGAGGGATGTTATCAACATTTATTAATTTCTTGAGGGCCTGTTGGCAGCCGTCATCAGATCGATACGACCGATCTAAATCCGACGTCGCTGGAAAACAAGAGGGTTTATTATGGTACAAAGATATTGGGCAGCATTTTAGTGGAGAATTTTCAATGGCCGTTGTTCAGGCCAACTTTTTGCTTGAGGATCAGAGCCAGATTGAGTCCGGTTGCTTGAGCTTGTTAGATACAGGTCCGTATGGCACGTATGTCGGGGTGTACGATGGTCATGGTGGGCCTGAGACGTCGAGATATATCAATGATAATCTATTTCCAAATCTCAAGAGTAAGTGATTGTGTTTTTATTGCTAAGGGTTTATTTAGTTGTTATACCAAATACTGCACTCACTTGGATGTACTGCCCCCTGTTCTCGTAATATTGTTCCATTGGAATAATAAAACCTTTCTAAGCGTGAATATTAGTTTGTACCCTAAGTTAAAAATAAAATAGTTGCGCTGACAAGTTCATGACAGTGATGACACTCTTACGTTGAATCAGATCTTAGTCTGTTATAATAGTAAAAATATACGGGGTAAAGAGCAGTAAACATCCACATGCTATGGCTGTTTTGCAAATAACCTCCTTGTACTTAAAAACTTGTCTCCCATGTACTATTCAAAGGATCACTGGATCACGGAACACAAGTATGTCCTTTTAGAATTATTCATGGGGTTATTGCAGAAAAAGTAGATAGTACATAGGGAAACTATCACAAGTTTCTTATTTACATGGGGATAGTTTTCATAACATCTGTAGACCGTTGTACATGGCTTATTTGCAATTTACCTACATATATTTTCTCCCTGTTTCTTTTTAATAAGGCTGTGCCATACTCATTAGCAGTATCTGAAGGGAAGCTGTACAGATTACAGAATACCTATGTTCTACATCAAATTTACTTGATGTACTTCATGTTTTTAAATGTATACATGCACCCGTTCATAGACTAAGGTTCTTGTTGCATGTAAGAAGTTAAATCTTGCTAAAGTTCTTTTTTACGCTGATTATTCGTTTTAAATTGGTTTCTTGCAGAGTTTGCAGCGGAGCAACAAACCATGTCAGTTGACGTGATAAGAAAAGCATTCCAAGCAACCGAAGAAGGTTTTCTCTCTATTGTCACAAGACAATGGCCAACAAATCCCCAAATCGCAGCTGTTGGATCATGTTGCTTGGTGGGAGTTATATGTGCCGGTACTCTTTACATAGCCAACCTCGGTGATGCCCGTGCTGTTTTAGGGAGGCTTGTTAAGTCAACGGGAGAAGTTGTCGCTATACAGAAATCGGACGAGCATAATGCGAGTATAGAGAGTGTTAGGCAGGAGTTACATGCTCTGCATCCGGATGATTCACAGATTGTTGTTTTGAAGCATAATGTTTGGCGTGTAAAAGGTGTGATACAGGTAATCTCGTATAGTTTTTTTTCTTTTTTGTTTTCTTAAAAATTGGAAAACTTTTGCTATTTGATTGTGTGTTGTTGATATGGAGATCTTAAAAATTTAACTCCTCTAGGAATCAAACCCACAACTTTCTAGTAGAGGGTGTGGATTTTGGCTACTAGCTTCTCCCCAGTGGTGGTTATGTTCTTATTGGTTGGCTATAGACTTTAAACCTCGTCAACATTTTGAAGTCAGCTTTCAAGAAGAGGCAGTTAATTCCCTACGAAGGAATTTAATTGCTTTGTCAACTAATCTAAGTGAATAAGTTTGTGTGGCTCTCCCATCTTTGTCATTGGCCCCCACCATCATTTGCTTCCTGATCTATATTTATATTAGTTTTTTTCCCTTTTTGATAATGTATACATCAGCCTTGTTCATAAACCAACCGTCTGTTGGAGTTTTTGTAATGCTCCAGATAGCCATTCACGATTTACTTTACTAGTGTAGAGTCCATGGCCTTGACTTCTGAACTGATTTTCGCCCATGTCGAATACCAATATTAATAACTAAAATAAAGGAATTTATGATTGCTTGTGAAGTACAGACATAGTTGGATTGCACCTGAGATGAGAGTGGACATACATAAGTGCATGAGGTGAGAACATGTATGGAGCATGTTTGCCCACTCTTTTTACATATTTTTTGGAAAGAGATTTAAGTGTCAGCGTCAGCGTCAGGGAGGCTTTTACTCGTTGCATGACTTGTTTTATCTGCCATATTTTACTTTTTAATTCACACCAAGTATTTGAAGAAATAGATATTTTTAGTCCCACATTTTTTATTCTCTCTTTATAGGTTCGTATAAGTAGTCGCAGTCCTACGATTCATAATATGCACCATTAGTTGCTTGATTAAAAGCATAGGTTTCCTTGTTTTACAATCTTTTCTAGATCCCTTACTGATAGGTTAAGGAGTTGCTTGGGTCATGCTTTGTATCTAAGCTTGAACCAATCAGTTTTTGGTAGAAGATATGTCGATATACAAGTCACCTAGTGGTAGGTGATCTAGACCTAAGACTTCCGTCTCTAAGACTTAGTTGCAAAGTTAGGGAATCTGGTTCTTTTGATCAAACAAGATTTGAAGGTAAGCATCAGCTTAAAAGGGAACGAACACTACTTTTGGTTAAGTCAATGGAACTAATATCTGCCTTTTCTTCTTCCTTAGAGATTGATCAGCATGAAAACAACCAAGCAATTGTAGTTACAAACTGTATTTGGATCTTCGGAGGACTCAAGAAAAAGTATTGAAGCGAAACTTGCCCTGCTCTTGAGATATAAAAGTAAACCAGGCATTGAAGCGAAACTTGCCTTGCTCTTGAGATATAAAAGTAAACCAGGCAATGTTTGTCTGTCTAAAATATGTACCATGTCCCTCTCATGTCATTAAACATTATATTTACCTTGAAAATTGATGAGTTTTGAGTTTGGGAGTTGACTGGTTTTTTTTGGATCCTGTGGATCAATGTTTCATCAGATTGTTATCCTCGCAACCTGTTGGCTCATATTCAGTTTAGGATTTTAAGTAATTTGTCAATTGGTGTGTTCTTTCCGGGTGTTCTTAGACTTTTCATCTTAGAAACCTATTTTTTCCTCATAATTTGTTGTAATTATCGCATCCTCCTGGTTTCTAAGTTGTTGGGTACAAACAGGGTAGAGCATCATGCAACTTCGAAGAGCGCGTGAAATATAATCGTTTAAAAAGAGCAAGTCTTCAAAAGGCGCTAGGCAGGGTCTAGGTAGAAAGGGTCTGCCTGGCACCTAGTTGGCCGCCTAGCCCGATTCTTTCCCGCCTAGCCCGTCTTTAGAAACACTGAAAAAGAGTTCAATGCTCTTTGATTTGAGTTTGGTACTTAAGAAATCCCATTTTGGTGCAGGATTAGTTTTAAAGTCCTTACCTCAACTTACCTCCGCCGTCGCTTCTTTCTCATAAATCTGTTTCGTCTCTCTCTCTCTCTTCGTTTGGTTACATGACTATCTGTCCCAAGACTAACAGTCCGAAGCGAATTATGAGCGGGGTGAAGAGATGGCCAGACTAACAACTATGTCCGGTGTGACTAACAATCAGAATAAATATTTGAATTTTAGTTTGTGAAGATACTTGTATGCACCAGCTCTGCCGTCAATAATGAGTTAATAACATGTCTTTGTAATGTTAGTTACACCTAGCTAAATTTAGTATTTTCGGTTTATCCACGAGTTTGTCCTGGGGTCTGTTTCGATCAAAATAACTAGTCCCCTGCATGTTAGTTCGTGTTGTTCCTTAACTTCATGTAGTCTGATGGGGTTTCCATTGAGTTTTCTCTATGGCTTGAGATTGACATTCAGTTGTACATGGATCTGCATGCATATTGTGTGTGTGCGTGTGTATGTACCGATTTTTTTAAATCTAAATATGGTATATTCTTTTGGAGGGTTGATTTCTCCGATCCCTGTAATCTTTACTTTTAATATATTTTGTGCATTACTAATATTGGGAAGGTGAAGTTGCATTTAAATCAGGACACGAAAGCAAATTCATAGCATAGACACGAAAGCAAATAGAAGTGTGTTCCTGTTTTGACTTGAAAATTATGAGTCCTACTAATATGATGACATGGCGATCGTAAGAGTCTAAGAGATGTCGTGTTATAAGCTTGTGATAGTTGGTGAATGCCTGATTAATTACTGCTGAAGTCCATCTTACACCAAGTCGATTATTTACTGGGATTTATCTTGTTTCTTAATATTTGCTTATTGCAGATCTCGAGATCTATTGGCGATGTTTACCTAAAAAAAGCCGAGTTCAACAGGGCTCCTTTGTATACTAAGTTTCGCCTTCGTGAACCTTTTAAAAGACCAATTTTGAGCGCTGAACCGTCAATATCTGTGCATCAACTCGAGCCAGATGATCAATTTCTTATATTTGCATCTGACGGACTATGGGAACACCTAAGCAACCAAGAAGCTGTGAATATAGTACAAAGTAACCCTCACAATGTAAGTTTTCATTCTTCACATATTTTCCTTATTCCTTGATTCCAAAGTGCCCGAGATTTAGTTTTGAATGCTTCAGTCGATATACCGTACATGTACACACACGCAAACATACAGACAAACAGACACACATGTCTGTAATACATCCAAACATATAAATACACACACACACACACACACACACATATTACATTTATGGCCTGAACATATCCCCAGTAGAGATTTCGTGATGCGTGCATATGTTGCAGAAGTTTTATGTTGGGGATCAGAAATGAATAGCATCCTAAAAGGATATTCCTCATCTATCATCCCTTGTCTTTGTTTCCTTTATAGACAACTGAAAGCTTATTTAATGTATTAGGCATTTTTTTCTCTTTACATAATTTCGCCTGCTGTTGAAACACTTTTTAAGTGTTTAGTGCCTATTTATATTTGCCTATCATTTTTTTACTGGACGGGCATCAATTTTGGCCTCTTTCTTTGGATTGATCTTTGTCAATTATACTAAACAAAAAAAGTATCTCTTGTCGATTATACGTGTGCTCAACTATTTTAGCATTAGTCCTTTAAACGGGGAAGTGTCGCTAAAGTGTTTCCCATGAGCTTCTCTAAAGTTTAAAGCTTTTAGGCGAAGACCTTAAGATTAGCATGAATAAAATAAATGCTCATAATTACTTATTATAAAGCGAAGATACCAATGCATAAATTCATAATAGTTATGTCAAACACTAGCAACCAATTAAACACATTACCCGATAGGATCGTATGTACGAGTATGAATGAAATTGTATTTTTTCCCAATGATTTTAGGTGCACTTTTAATTCATTGCTATGTAGTGGTATTTAGAAAAGGGATTTTTTTTATTGCTCGCAGGGAAGTGCGAAAAGGCTGTTGAAGACTGCATTGCAAGAAGCAGCTAAAAAAAGAGAAATGAGATATTCTGATCTCAAGAAAATTGAGCGTGGGGTCCGCCGTCATTTCCACGACGATATTACGGTCGTAATTGTTTTCCTCGATTCGGATCTTATAAGCAGAGCCAGCTCTGCCAGAGGCCCAACTGTATCTATCAAAGGAGGAGGTGGGAATATCTCTTCAAAAACAATGCCTCATTGAACTATATATAAAGAAGTTGATTCGTTAATTTGGAGACAATTATAAGAAGGGTAAGAGAAGTTTCTTTACTACGTAGAATTTATTCTTTTGATGTGCTATGTAACAGTTAACTTGGGAAATGTACCATAGTTTATGAGAAGAGAAAAAGAAAATAGAATTGAGGAGAGAGCTTCGGATGAGAGATCCTTGCTTGAACACAACCTTTTCCACTTTTACCAAGACGTTTACTATTTTGCATTTTTCTTATTTCTTGGTATTATTAGTTATTCTGTTATGTAATTATGTGAAATAACAACCCTAAAAATCGAGTTTTTCTTTGTTGCCATTTAGCTACATTCTTTTTGGTATTTTACCTGTATTATTTTACCCTCCCTCCAACAGCTCATTGGTGGATCTGTTTCTGGTTTTATCAGTTTCTTCCTTGACGTATGTCCTAAAACGGCTAATTCCGCTTTTCAAGTTCTGAAGTATTGGTTGTTAGCCATTTATGAGCTGAATTTTCTTATACCTGCAGACAATGCTCCTAGATCAACCTAGTCGGTTTGTATACCTCGTGCTAACTGTCTAATTTCAGCAATCAATCTTAGAGATGTAAAAATAGCTAAAAAAATGGTCGACTTGGTTACATATATTACGTAACTGTTTCTTCAAATCTTGGTAAACGGGTGTTCTTGGACTATTAAGTATTAACCTTTATTCCATCTTTCACTAAACCTAACAAGACAAATTTGAGTAAAAAGAGCATGAATTATTCATCAGCACCAAAAAATGCGACTTACCAAAGTGGTTAAGAAGTGCAAATATGTGGACTTGTGAGTCATTTTCCATCAACATCATTTTACGTCAGTACCTAGCAAGCTGGTCTTTGAGAGCGATATTCTTCCATCTATTCACTGTTTTGAAGCAGAAAAGAAAATTTCTAGACGACTCGATTCTTGGGTATTTGAGAATCAAACAATTCTTTAAAATGTATGCTTTATAAGTTGTAGATTTCATATTCTGCAATTTGTAAATGAATGCAAGTTATTTGGGCCGACACGGTTATTTATAAACGAGAAATGCGGATTTAGTTAGGAATACAAGCCGGTCTAACTTTTTAATTTTTAACTAACGACATGTAAAGATGGAATGTTAACGCAATTTTTATCTTCATACATGTGAGTGGATCCGATTTCCATTTACCTCGCAGTACTCTTCTAATTTATGGGAGTTAAACTAATCATTTCAAGTCTTATGTCGTTGAACTCACTCAAACAACTGAAATGCAATAGATTGACCGACATAAGAAAACAAATCTCTAAATTCACCGATTTCGAAAGCAAAAATGAAATTTTCATAGACAACCTAACAAAATAACTTGAGCAATAATATGGTGGTTCAATCAGAGTCAGTAGGTGGTTATCCCTACTATATTGACTTTACTAACTAAAGCTCTAGATTATAACAGCACGTATAAATCATTCATAATAATCACCACCATTCATGACCCACCTTAACTACTGAAGCATTTTCTTAAAGAATAAGTTAACTAGTAATGTGCCTAATGCTGGTGATTTTAGTATCATCAATATATTTTAGTAGTAATGTGATTTATTATAGGCCGATGCAATAATGCGTTAAACTCGGAAACGAGTTAGGGAAGTGCGGAGTGCACGCTCGTCGAGCCAACGTATAATTGAATATGAATAATTGAAACGGGGTTCCAAGGGGCAGAGCCCCTGGCGGGGTCCAAGGGGCAGAGCCCCTGGCGGGGTTCCAAGGGGCAGAGCCCCTGGCGGGGTCCAAGGGGCGAGAGCCCCTGGCTGTTCCGAACAGTTGCTTCCTTTGTTCCGAATAGTTGCTTCCTTTGTTCCGAACAGTTGCTTCCTTTGTTCCGAACAGTTGCTTCCTTTCCGGAACAGTTGCTTGCTTTCTTTCCGGAACAGTTGCTTGCTTTCAGGAACAGTTGCTTCCTTTCCGGAACAGTTGCTTCCTTTCAGTTTCAATTATTGATCTCCTATATAAGAAGTCATTTGGCCTCGATTTCAAATACAAAAACATATAAGAAAATTCTCTCTACATTCCTAATCTATTCTCCTTGCCAGAAACAGATTGTTCTTCAAGAATTATCCCCACAAAGATTTCGTGAACCCAGGCAATAATAGGGTCGAAATACTTTGTTCGGAAAGTGTACGAACACGATTCTTCGAAGTTATCCAGGATTATCATACCCTAATTTTCTAACAAACGAACAAAGTATTCTCTGATAATCATGGCTGGAGGAAGCACCGTCAAGGAGATGACTACAAATTTCGGAAAATTGGACAAGTTTCAAGGACAAGACTTCAGGCGTTGGCAGAAGAAGATGCATTTCATGTTGACAACGTTAAAGGTGGTGCACGTCCTGTCTACACCGATTCCAGAATTTGTAGAGGATGACACGGTTGAAAATCTAAGACGCAGATCAAAGTGGGAGAACGACGACTACATTTGCAGAGGGCACATTCTTAACGGTATGTCTGATCCCTTATTTGATATTTACCAAAACGTGGAATCTGCAAAGGAATTGTGGGATTGTCTCGAATCCAAGTACATGGCAGAGGACTCATCCAGTAAAAAGTTCCTGGTAACCGATTTCAACAATTACAAAATGGTTGAATCGAGGTCTGTCATGGAACAATTCAATGAACTCCTCTGAATCCTTGGACAATTCACACAACACGGATTGAAGATGGATGAAACAATATCTGTCTCAAGCATCATAGACAAGTTGCCTCCTTCGTGGAGGGATTTCAAACACAATCTGAAACATGGAAAAGACGAACTGTCTTTGATCCAACTTGGAAGTCACTTGCGCATAGAAGAATCTCTAAGAGCGCAGGAGGATGACAAAGGAAAGGGCAAACAAATTGCTGGACCCTCGGTTAATATGGTTGAAGGGGGTGGTAAGAACGATAACAACAAAAACAAAGGAAAGAAGCGTGCTTTCAAGAACAATAAGGGCAGTTTCGGTGCTAACAAGAAACCGAAACTAGAATGCTGGAAGTGTGGCAAAACAGGCCACTTCAAGAGGGATTGCCGTTTCGGCAAAAAGCACGACAACGCGAATGCAAGTGGTTCAGGAAAAGGGTCTAAGGACCAGTCCGAAAACCAAGGTCAGAAATCAATTCGTGATTTGAATAGTTTGATTAAACATTCGGTTTCACTAAATTCTGAAGCATTTTATGTGCAGGATGATGCTATCGCGTGGTGGATTGATTCTGGCGCCACAACACATGTTTGCAAGGATCGTTTCTGGTTCAAGAATTTTGTTCCAGTGGAAGATGGTTCTGTCCTCTACATGGGAGATGATCACTTCGCTCCCGTTGAAGGCAAAGGAAACATGGTGCTAGAATTCAGTTCTGGAAAGACTATTACTTTGTTTAATGTTTTGTATGTTCCTAAATTACGTAAGAATTTAATTTCTGGTCCTGTATTAAATAAGCTTGGATACAAGCAAGTGTGTGAATCCGATAAATATGTTTTATCAAAGTCTGGTGTGTTTGTAGGATTTGGATATTATAATAATGGTATGTTTATGATGAATTTGAATGGAGTTCCTAATGATTCTGGTTCTGTATTTATGTCTTCTTCGAATGTTATCAATTTCTCATTATGGCATGCTCGTCTAGGACATGTACATTATAAAAGAATGCATGAAATGTCTAAAGATGATTTAATTCCTGTTTTTAATGAAAATGTAGAAAAATGTAAAACTTGCATGTTAACAAAGATCACTAGGCAACCTTTTAAAAGTATAACAAGGAAATCTGTCATTCTTGAATTAATACATAGTGATTTATGTGATTTGCATGCTACTCCATCATTAGGGCATAAAAAATATTTTATCACTTTCATAGATGATGCATCTAGATTCTGCTATGTCTATTTGTTGCACGCTAAGGACGAAGCCTTAGATAAATTCAAAATTTATAAAACTGAAGTTGAAGTGCAACAGAATGTGTTGATTAAAACATTGCGTACAGATAGAGGTGGTGAATATTATGATCCTGTATTTTTCCAATCCGTAGGAATCATTCATGAGACTACGGCACCTTATACACCTCAACAAAATGGTGTGGCTGAAAGGAAAAATAGAGTTCTTAAAGAAATGGTGAATGCCATGTTATCTTACTCTGGTTTAAGTGAACGGTTTTGGGGAGAAGTTATGTTAACGGCTTGCTATTTGTTAAATAGGGTTCCTAATAAAAGGAACAAGACTACCCCATATGAACTTTGGTATAAGAAACGACCAAACTTAACATTTTTACGTGTTTGGGGTTGTAGGGCCGTGGTTAGACTCCCGGACCCAAAAAGGAAAACTTTGGGTGAAAAGGGTATAGTTTGCATCTTTGTTGGATATGCTGAGCACTCCAAGGCCTATAGGTTTTATGTTATAGAACCTAATGACTCGATTTCTATTAACACGATTATAGAATCGAGAGATGCCATATTTGATGAGAATTGTTTCTCTTCTATACCTAGACCAAATGACTCTATACCTAATTCAGATGAATCTCTAAGGGATGATCATTCAATTGATGTGCCAAGTGAGACACTTGAACCCCGTAGGAGCAAAAGAGCTAGAAAATCTAGATCTTATGGATCTGATTTTCAACTATATTTAGTTGAGGGATCAAGAGATCAGATTGGTACTCAATACTATTATTGTTATAGTATAGAGGAGGATCCAAGAACGTATGATGAAGCTGTGAAATCTCGAGATTCTGTTTTTTGGAAAGAAGCAATTGATGAAGAGATTGGTTCTATCATGGAAAATAATACTTGAGTATTATCTGATTTACCACCAGGTTGCAAACCATTGGGTTGCAAATGGATCTTCAAAAGGAAGATGAAAGTCGATGGTACAATTGACAAGTTTAAAGCTAGATTAGTTATCCAAGGCTTCAGACAAAAGGAAGGGATTGATTATTTCGATACCTATGCTCCAGTTGCCCGTATCACTACTATTAGATTGTTGATTGCCTTGGCGGCTATTCATAATCTAGTGATTCATCAAATGGATGTCAAAACAGCATTTCTGAATGGTGATTTGGAAGAAGAAGTGTATATGAAGCAACCTGAAGGATTTGTAATGCCTGGTAATGAGCATAAAGTGTGTAAGCTAGTTAAGTCGCTGTATGGGCTGAAACAAGCTCCGAAGCAGTGGCATCAAAAGTTTGATGAAGTTGTTTTGTCTAATGGTTTCATTCTAAACCAAGCAGACAAATGTGTATATAGCAAATTTAATACATCCGGTAAAGGAGTTTTCATTTGTCTATATGTTGATGACATGTTGATCTTTGGCACCGACCAAAATCAAGTTGATAAAACGAAGAATTTCTTGTCATCAAAGTTCTCCATGAAAGATATGGGAGAAGCGGACGTTATTCTTGGTATTAAAATTAAACGGGAGAATAAGGGGATTGTAATTACGCAATCTCATTACATTGAGAAAATACTCAAGAAGTTCAATTATGAAAGTTGTTCTCCAGTAAGTACTCCCATGGATCCGGGAGAAAAGCTTATGCCAAATACAGGTAAACCTGTGGATCAACTTGAATACTCAAGAGCTATAGGCTCTTTGATGTATGCTATGATTAGCACTAGACCGGATATTGCTTATGCGGTTGGAAAGTTGAGCAGATTTACTAGTAATCCTAGTAGACATCATTGGCATGCGATAACTAGGGTATTCAAGTACTTGAAGGGTACTATGAATTATGGATTGGCATATATGGGATTTCCTTTGGTGTTAGAGGGTTATTCGGATGCTAGTTGGATAAATAATGCTGAAGACTCATCCTCTACAAGTGGATGGGTGTTCTTGCTTGGGGGAGGTGCCATCTCATGGGCTTCCAAGAAGCAAACATGTATAACTGGTTCCACAATGGAATCTGAGTTTGTAGCATTAGCAGCTGCTGGTAAAGAAGCGGAATGGCTCAGGAACTTGGTATATGAGATTCCGATATGGCCTAAACCGATATCACCAATTTCTATCCGTTGTGATAGTACTGCCACACTGGCTAAAGCTTATAGTCAAATATACAATGGAAAGTCTAGACATTTGGGTGTTAGACATAGTATGATTAGGGAATTAATCATGAATGGGGTGATATCTATTGATTTTGTTCGGTCGCAACAAAACTTAGCTGACCACTTGACGAAGGGGTTAGCTAGAGACTTAGTGAATAAGTCGGTAATTGGGATGGGATTAAAGTCCATTTAAATCTATTAGCTGTGGTATACCCAATTCCCTTCGAATACAACGTTAGAAGCAGAATTCAATGTGGAAAGATCATAGTTAGAGATTGGAGCAATTGTGTTTATCTTCCCAAGGTATGTGCTCAGACCTGCAAGTAATGGCTAGGTTGAAGTATATCTTCTTAATGGTTCTTTTGAAAAATTGCAAATGCAGGTGCAAGATTAAAAGGATCACCTATGTGAGCATGAAGTTTTGCCGCTTCAAGAAGCTTGGACTTGGCTTCCTATATGCTTATTAATGGATAAGGACACATGGCTTGTAAAGTGTCAAGTATGAATAGTAGAGTATTGTAAGAAACATATGTGTACTATATCTTCAGATATTCAAATGGATTGACGGGTTCAATCGTTGTGACACCCAGATTTTCGAGTATTTGGAATGTGTATTTGTACTAAGATGAAAATTCAATCGTAAGACATTTTTATCTATGCATTTGTTTGATTGTTATACCTGTGTGTTATACCCTTGTATATATTATTGTATATACTGAGTAAATCAACACTAAAATGGGGGGGATTTGTTGGTGATTTTAGTATCATCAATATATTTTAGTAGTAATGTGATTTATTATAGGCCGATGCAATAATGCGTTAAACTCGGAAACGAGTTAGGGAAGTGCGGAGTGCACGCTCGTCGAGCCAACGTATAATTGAATATGAATAATTGAAACGGGGTTCCAAGGGGCAGAGCCCCTGGCGGGGTCCAAGGGGCAGAGCCCCTGGCGGGGTTCCAAGGGGCAGAGCCCCTGGCGGGGTCCAAGGGGCGAGAGCCCCTGGCTGTTCCAAACAGTTGCTTCCTTTGTTCCGAATAGTTGCTTCCTTTGTTCCGAACAGTTGCTTCCTTTGTTCCGAACAGTTGCTTCCTTTGTTCCGAACAGTTGCTTCCTTTGTTCCGAACAGTTGCTTCCTTTCCGGAACAGTTGCTTGCTTTCTTTCCGGAACAGTTGCTTGCTTTCAGGAACAGTTGCTTCCTTTCCGGAACAGTTGCTTCCTTTCCGTTTCAATTATTGATCTCCTATATAAGAAGTCATTTGGCCTCGATTTCAAATACAAAAACATATAAGAAAATTCTCTCTACATTCCTAATCTATTCTCCTTGCCAGAAACAGATTGTTCTTAAAGAATTATCCCCACAAAGATTTCGTGAACCCAGGCAATAATAGGGTCGAAATACTTTGTTCGGAAAGTGTACGAACACGATTCTTCGAAGTTATCCAGGATTATCATACCCTAATTTTCTAACACCTAATGCCTATATTCTAACTTAATTTTACCCTAGTCTGGCCTATAGGTTAGGAAAGAAAAAAATTGAAACAAAATAGATGAACCCTACCAGTTCTTACAGTTGTCATATGCAGGGGGAAGCTACGCAAACAATCGAGGGCGACGGCATCCCATGATTCCGAAAATTATGATTTTTTCAATTTTTAACCATACATTTTCACTAAAATACGTCGAAAACGATGATTTGGCACCCCTCATTTTCCCCCCCACTTAATTTAGTAGTTGATATAAATTTTGACACCCACCATTTACGATTTCTAGCTTCGCCCCTGAAGTCTCATATGAGAGGCTTTATTTGATCCTAACTTCTAAGTTCTTACCCTCGGATAAGTGTCCCAAAACCGAAATAAAAAACTTAGAAATGTATTTTAAGGAATTACTGGCTATAGAAAAAGAACAAATTCTAAAGCTCATTCACAAACAATTTTGAGATTGTTATTGACGATATGCTTTTGTGCCATTGTTGGTCAATTTTCACACTTATCTAGTTAATCACAAGCCACATGATCCGCAAATAAAAAAGAAAAGAGAAATTTCTATGATTTTGACAAGTACGACTGAGAAATAGAGGATCGAGTTACATGCTAACGGTATCAACAGAAGAACTTGAAATGCCACCTTTTTTTGCCTCTAAACCTTCTATTTTAATTCTTAAGGAAAAAAAATGATTTAACAGTTGTAGTAGTTACCACTTCAAATCAATGGAAGCTTTAGCACATGCATGGCTACTTTAATTGCAGTTTAAACTCAGCTTATTTGCCTTTTAAGTTGCAATACATTCGGTTGATAAGCTTAAAAAGTTGAGGCTTTTAACGAGAAGTAAATGAATTGAAATGGATGATTTTTTTTCTTCTCTTAAAAGTTGCAGCGGCACGAGCCTGAATCCAGGAAGTTCCCGAGTGCCTGTGATTTTCCTTCTCATAATAGTAGAATGTGACTAACCACCAAAGTGAAATAATTACTTTTAGTCTTTTACTTCTAAATTTTAATTTTACTGCCACGAGTCATGTCCAAAATGTTAAAGGACATGGTGGTTTCATGTCTGTAGTGGATTTGCTTGAACTCTACTCCACAATCACATATTCATGGATAACAAATCTAATACTATTCAGTCATGTTCTGAATATCTATAAATAGCATCAGAAGTAGAGTTTATCTTCAACAATAATCAGCAAAGTTGCTTAAGCTACTTGATACCATGTCTCTTGTAGTGGCATTGCTAAGCGTTTTGATAATTCCTTCACTTACTCCTCTTGGCGATGCTCTGAGTTCGAATTACTATGAACAAACATGCCCTAATGCCGAAACTTTAGTCAGAAAGGCGGTAAAAAATGCAGTAACGAATGACAAAACTGTCCCTGCTGCCCTGCTCAGGATGCATTTCCATGATTGCTTCATAAGGGTATGTACTCGAATCCGGAATATTTAAGCCCATTTTTCCCCTTGTGTTTAATTAGTCGGCGTTATATTATACCTGTACTTTTCTGTTTCTGAATTTAAAAGCTACAAGAATTTTTACGCAGGAATAAATCCATATACTTTCCCGGCCTCAAATAGTGCCAGCTTCACTCAAACCTATTGTTTGCTAGTTTTGCTAGTTACATTAAGGTAACGTAGTCTTTTGTTGCAGGGCTGTGATGCTTCAGTACTGTTAAATTCAGTGGGGAACAATACTGCAGAAAAAGATGGGCCGCCTAATATTTCATTACATGCATTTTATGTCATTGACAATGCTAAAAAAGACCTAGAGAAAAACTGTCCCGGTGTAGTTTCATGTGCGGACATCTTGGCTTTAGCTACAAGGGATGCGGTCGTGCTAGTAAGTTGATAAGAAACATTCCCTTGCATCATAAAAAAGAAAAAACCACAAAACTTAAACGAGCTAGTTCTAGAAAATCACTTTCAAGCTCACTTCACTTACTAGATAAATCTTCTCCAAGTTAATTAATTGGAAATCTGGTGCAATATAACAATAGACAAACAAGCATGAATTATACACGAAGAACTAACTACGTCTGCATAGTCGCACACAGAATTGCTAGCAATCACACAAACATTCATGGGGTTGAATGCAATAAACGCCAAAATATCATTTTCCTCTATGTATAAGTGGTCAAGAGCCCATATCTAAATTAGTTAATTATCATAAAATGGAAAAAGAGAGAACATAAAGAATACCAACCAACAATATATACCAGGAAAACTGAAAGCTAAAAAGTAAAATTAGTAATGGCTGATTTGTCATATGTTATTATATATCTCTCAGTCTGGAGGCCCTACTTGGGACGTGCCAAAAGGAAGAAAAGACGGAAGAACATCAAAAGCCAGTGAAACTGTACAGTTACCAGCTCCAAGTTTCAACATTTCTCAGCTTCAACAAAGCTTCTCACAAAGAGGCCTTTCCATGGAAGACCTTGTGGCTCTCTCAGGTAACCATTTTTTTTATGCGAAATTTAAAAACATCAGTATCGTCTCAGTCACTTTTGTCTAACAAGTTTCTTGCAGCTTTTAGGTCGGCTTATGGTTTTTCTTCTTCTTATGAGTTGCCTTGCATTTAATTGCTTAGCATAAAGTTGTAGTTTGTTTCTTTCCGTTTTCTGGTCAAAAAATACTAAATGAGTAAATGTTTTAAATTGGTTGAACTTAATTTTTCCTCAGCTCAAAAGAACTATCTTATATGCCAAATGTTGCATCTAAACTGCTCAAAAAAATTCTGTAGAAAATCTGCGAGCAGTCTACATTTCACATTTACGGATTGCATTAATGCAACATGTGTATGTTAGCTTCTCCAGTATTAAGTTAAAAGATTGCTGAAGCTTCGAATTGAGTCCTGTCTAGATGAACCAAACACTCTTCTAAATTTTGATCTTAAAAAAGTTTAAGGGAGAGGTGGACACTTTAAGAAAATTGTATAAAATACGGTGATAGATTTCATGTTTTTTGAGAAAAGGTAAAAAAGAGCATCGAGAAAAAGATTAGCATTTTAGATGGCTCAAAGGAAACAAGCTAATTGCCTGCAAGTATCCAGATCAGGATGTTGATCTTTTAACAGCTAGCTTGTAAGTTGTGCAACCAAATGTGCAGTTTTACATATCTCACATTAAACATTGTAATGTTGAATCAGCAAATAATGGCTTTTAGCTGACAAGAAACTTAACCACTTGAAAAATTCGTCTCGGTACTGCAGGTGGTCACACTCTGGGGTTCGCTCATTGTTCATCGTTTCAAAAGAGAATACACAACTTCGACTTGAATCACGACATCGACCCTTCACTGCACCCATCATTTGCAAAAAGCTTAAGGACTGTTTGCCCGGCCCACAACCAGGCCAAAAAAGCTGGTGTCACCATGGACCCTTCAACTATTATGTTCGACAATACCTACTACAAGCTAATCCTCCAAAACAAATCCCTTTTTTCATCAGATCAAGCTTTGGTTGATGTGGCAAAAACAAAGAATCTGGTCTCGAAATTCGCTGGTTCACAAAATGCTTTCTCGCAGGCTTTTATTAAGTCCATGATTAAAATGAGCAGTATTACTGGAGGACAAGAGATTAGGAAGGACTGCAAAATGGTCAACTAACGCATTTCAAAATAGCGATATTATGGATATAGTTATATTTAAAATCTATCAATGTTTCATTTGTCACTATGTTTATGCGAGAGAGTTATGTCTTTATGATCATGATTTACTTTGATTTAAATCCAAAGAGCCACTGGCTCAGGTTTTATCTAGATACATGGAATTTGCTTTCGAGTATATGTACTTCAATTTCTTCAGCAACTACTTGAAAAGCCTAAAGGCAGAAAAATATTACAAACAAACATCATAGAGCTTGTTCAACTGCAGCTTTCAATAAAAAAAAGAAAAGAAACTGGCTTATTTCCTAAGGATTTTTTTGAGTTTCCATAGCTTTAGCCTTTCTGTTTTCAGGCCATGAGTAACAAAAGCTGAACTCTTAAGTTGGCAATCAAATTTAGTACAACTTATGAGCAAAAATACAAATAAAGTGAGCTTTAAAATTGGAAACAAACATGTTCAAGACAATAATTGAATTTTCGTAAACTAACATCATTGAATCGAGATGTACAATAAGACTACATGCATAAACACAATAGTTAAATTTACGTGAACTGACAAACAAAACTCACAATGAACATTCATTCATACGTACATAGTATACCATTGCACATGTCCGGGTTATATTATTTGTTGAATATATGTCAAAATTGACTGATGTTTTTGAATGCGTGATTAGATTTGAACCGTTACTATTTTTTTTCGGTCACGCGGTTTCGTGATAATTGACGTTACTATCTAATAGGGCGATGGCACAAATGAGTGACCCAATGGAAAATCTTATGATGAACATTTGAGCGAACCGACTTTTCAGTACTTTCATTTTTTTAATTAATTCGGTTTGAAAAGTTGAGAACCCAATCGGACGTATCTTTTGGGCTTAAAACTTTGACAATAGATCTATATATATATATAAAAAATAGATTCCAAAAAAGAAGAAGATCTATACAGATTCGTAATGCATTTACATATTAAATATACACCAATCATTTAGACAGGTATACAATACTAGCACTTTTATAGGGAACTTTGAATTGCACTATGTGCTTAGCTGCAAGAGCAAATAATTCATAGAACAAGTGGGTTGGCCCGAACATTAAATATTCATGTTAAGAAATTTGACCCATGATTCTATCATGCCTATGTGCTTGAAGGTGAGGTTGCATCTCCGCTCCATATTCAAGGCGTGATTCAACTTGGTGATCGCGTCTATACATTGATCGACATAAAATATAACAAACTATGCGTAAGCCGATGATAATGCCTATGATCACTAAGGCAGAAATGATATACGACCAAATCGAGTTATGTTTGCAGCCGAAGACAATTCCTAGGCACACCATGCTTACCAGTTTAGCATCAAGCAATGATTTCAGTTGATAAATGAGGGAACTATAAGAGGAAAAGAATGAAACACCAATGTTCTTTACTTGTTTATGCAAATTCTTGGCCATGGAGTCTGGTTCTTTCCTTGTGTAGGTACAAACTAGAGCTATTAGATTCTTTCCTTGTAAGTTTAGAGAAAAAATGAGAATGTTGATAAGTATCAAATGTAGGCCACCTCAAATTGTTTGGCATTTTTTAAACTTTTGAATAATTGCAATATGTGGACTCTTTAATTTCCATAAATTAATACATGTTCAGCAGGCCATCGCCATCGCCTCGATCAAATCGTCCACAGGAGAAGGTACCTCCCGAGTTTTTACACTCAAGTAGGCGACTAATTGCTTTAGGGGTAAGTCGAAACGCAACAACTTTCTTCAGGTTGAAATATAATTGCTTTAGGGGTAAGTCAGCAGTTGTCAATGGGGAGCCTAATTAAATATAATAATAATGTCAAAATGAAATAAAAACTATGAGAGTGCAATTCCACCGATTTCGACAAATTATAGTACAAACACACAACAAAAAATACAAACTAGCATACTTACATATATGTGAGGTGCCGTGACAACGAATTCTCTACTTAGAGTTCTAGTGACTTGCTCTTACTTCTCCAAAATAGCGACGGTTTCTCAACGATACTTAATGAAGAATGAAAATACTGTGTATTAGTTTAAGAACAAATTATCTGAATTCTCATGTAATTACTGATTACACAATTATAAAGAATTCATTTGGTAAGTTATCTTGATTAAATTTTCTGTATAGCAAATTAATCAAGTAAAGGTACACTGGAGGTGCTTCCAGTTATGAGATCAAATGAGGGGAAATACTACCCACTATCATCATTTTTAAGTGCGTTTGGAACATGCAATAGCAGATAATTATGCTAACAGTATTTGAATAATTAATTTAAATTTTAACTTCATCATTATGATTTTGCTACCATTTAATATATAATCCTGTACGGCTGTACCTACCGGACTCATAGAGGTAATTAACTGAACAAGCACCGATCAGCTCTAGTTTTTTTTTAGGTTTATCCAAGCGATGTAATGGATCCCTCTATTCCAGGTCCCATAGTACTTATTGTTGATTGCCCAACACTATTTCATTTGTAAGAATTATCCTCGTCAGAATCTCTTAAAAACTATTATTAAGATATGCCAAGCACCCAATCAGAGGAGACTTGTAAGAGAGTTAAATGTGTTATTCATTTGAGTCCAACATTTGTGATAAACACTCCCGATTATCAGAAGTGGATGGAAAGATTTAGTGGGGCTCAGCATATTATGGCCGGCCATGAAATGTAAGTTTTATTCTCTTCAGAGTTGTGGAAACTTATTTTGTAAGGATGCAGTAGTTGTTACTATGAAATTTTGGTGTAATTGATTCATAAAGCATGCAGGAAAAATGTGGAGATTCCAGTTTTGAAAGCTAGTGCAAGACTTGCAGCACAGCTAAAATATTTGTCCTCAGTTTTTTCCTGCTTCAGGATTTTGGCCTGTTCCACACATAAATGGTCCAACTCCTGGATTTCAAACAGTGAGTGAGGTTTGTTTGTGGAGATATTTTCTTTCATGAAATTAACTTATTTTTAATGGTTTTCTGCTTATAAATGTAACTGTTTCTAATCCTAGCAAGCAATATGTTTGCAGAATGATTCAAAGCTTTCTCAGAACATCTCCGCCGAAAATCTCCAAAAGGTACATAACTTTTAATGACTAAGTTGTAGATGATTTATAACTATATAAAGCTAGCTAGTCTTTCCGTTTTTCTCCATAGCTTGTACGAAAACTCGTAGTTATATATTCGCTATTTATATTCTTTATATGTTAAATAATATAACTAATACATGATTAAATTAAATATAGAATTCCTAAAAAATATCACATTCAGAGTAAGATTTTTTTTTCCAAACAAGAGGCAAAATTGAAATGAAGGAAAAGCGTCCATTATCTAATTGTTAGGTAGCTAGTCTTTCCATTATCCTCCAAAGCTTTCTGATATTAACAATACTAAATACCTTTTTCATAGAATGTGTTCTATACTTCTATTAACCAAATAAATATCATCATAATCTAAAAGAACACATTTTTTTCTTGGAGGTAAGTGCGAAACACCGTAAATGAACAGTACTGTTTTTTTTAAGACTTCGTCGCAGAAATATACAGCATCTCATAGAAAAGTCGTACTATTACTCAAAATAGATTTTCATGTTTAAGATTTATGCGTGAGTATATAGTACAATAGTTAGCTCATAACTTTGAGTGGTTACTTATACTATATCGTAATGACTTCATACAATCAAAAGAGAGAAGTAAGGGAAATAGTCGTCATAATTATTCTTTTTTCGTAGGCGCCTTCATGGGGTCATATTTATGTCTTACCTTTATTGCTACCTAATACATTACGTAGTTTTGAACAGTTCCTGCTGCGTCCTTATGCTCAGCTGGGGATTAATAGGTCTGGTGTTCCGGATTTAAAAACTAAATCGGAAATAATTAATGAGTTGATTTCTGACATTCCGGAGATTGTAGATGCGGGAAAAGAAGTTAAACAGTTTTGGATTAAAAGGGAATGCATTAAAGAGAACACAAACAGCTTGCCAAACAAGGAAGAGCCATGGTTGAATGATAATGCTCTTCCGAATTGCTTAAAAGATATTTCAAGAGAAGATATGGAGATTGTTTTATTGGGGACTGGTTCATCTCAACCTTCAAAGTACCGAAATGTTAGCTCTATTTTCATTAATCTTTTCTCAAAACGAAGCTTGCTCTTAGATTGTGGTGAAGGGACCCTCGGTCAGCTGAAGAGAAGGTAATCTTGCGTCTAGTTTTAGATGGATTTCATGCCGTTGCACCTTTTCCGTCATTCTCAAATGGCTTTGTTTAGTTTCAGCTCGTAAGCTAAGTTCTTTTTGCTTTCTTTGCTTAAAGCTGGACTCCATTTGGTTGGCCAGCTTCAGACCTGAGCTTTTCTGGTTTTGGCATGAATAAGTAGTCAGCTAATACAAAAAAATTAGCATATAATCCAAATTTTTATTATATATGAAATTGGTGAAAACGTTTTTATATGATGACATATTTTTATGCAAAATTGTTAAATTAATCTCTCAAATTAATGTTTGCCAAATGTCACGTGACATGATTCCGTGATTTATTTAGACGGTGGTACCTAAATTGGAAAGTTATTATAGTGTGGTATCTAAATTGAAAATTTTGAAATATGGATACCCAAATTGTTAACAACACTATAGTTTGATACAGTAAATATATTTTTTCTCATGTATTTCATAAGTATTAAGAGTAATAAAATCAGTTAAAACTGTCATTTTCACCGTTTAAACTGTTTTGGTGACTTTGTGTAATACTGTACAATTGCTACATGTCACTCTGTGCCCATGGTTTTTTTTTATCCGATTATCTATTTGTTATCATTATCCATTACTCCATCAGTCAGCTGGTTTCGGTCCGTTTCGGTTTGGTTTTTGACAAAATCGAAACCGAACATATTTTTCGCTTGTTTTTTTTTTATTTCGGTCTTTTTATTTTTTGGACCGAACCGGACCGGTTTTTTCGGTTTTATTTTTGGTTTTTCGATCTTTTTCGGTTTTTTCGATTTTTTCGGTTTTATTGTAAACCGAAACCGACCCGAAAAAATTTCGGTTTTTCGATTTCGGTCTTTTTCGGTTCGGTTCGATTTTTCCTACCGTCGTAACACTGTCTGTATGTTAATTAGTAATTTATTACCGTTAAACTGCAAATAAACTCCATGAACTATACATATTTTACAATAACCCCATTGCCTATATAAAACTTGCAATTGATACCCATCGACAATCTATGTCTTTCAATTAACCCTCATGACCCGAATTAAAAAGGCATAACCTTGTGTATGCTGGTCTTCTCTGGACACCTTTTCGTGTATTACGTGAATTAGTCAATATATATGCACGTAATACTATAGCTAGCAAAAAATTCTCACAGGGAAGCACCGAAGCAATCTAACGTAAAAAAAAAAAAAAACTCTAATTCAGGTAAATAATGTATTTTCTTACAAAATACTAACGCAAACCCATAATTTTTGCTTGTGTACTACAAATGCAACAAATGGAACAATGTACAAAGATTGATGCCATTTTAAAGTTAGTCACGGTCGCCCACTCTTCATCATATTGATTAGAATGTCTTCACTATTGTTAATCGAATATGTGATCGTAAATGGAACCGCTGTTTCAACTAGGTTTCAAGGGGGGCTAATGTGTGTTCCGATGATATCACTTAGTTAAACTACAAGGACGTTGGTCTATGCACCTTCATCAACTCTTGATAGATATTATTACACTTCATTTGCAAAGAGCCGCCTAGTTTAGCTTTCTCTTTTTACGTTTCCAATGATATCAACCAAAAAAAAAACGTTAATCACATATGTTAATTACCAGACCACCACTGTACTAAAATGCACAAAACGATTTTCTATGCAAATTTAGCTCACATAATGCTGAATCCTGTATAATTCTGCTTAATCTTTACATAGTCATTTAATACCGCTTAATCTACCAGTCGCCTAGTCTCCTCCTACCACCTAGACTCCGTGTAATTTTTTTCTAAACACCGCAATACGTCAATAGTCATGCGGGTCATAATTTCAATTTTCTAAACTTATATGTAGCTAATTTGACAACACACACACAACTTACTCTATCTAGAGGTTGGCGAAAACTCAGAAAAACCGAACCGAAAAAGACCGAAACCGAAAAACCGAAACTTTTGCGGATCGGTTTCGGTTTACAATAAAATCGAATCGAAAAAAACCCGAAAAAAACCGAAAAACCAAAAATAAACCCGAAAAAACCGAAACCGGACCGAAAAAAGCCGGTCTAGTTCGGTCCAAAAAATAAAAAGACCGAAACCGAAAAAAAGCAAATCGAAAAATCTGATCGGTTTCGGCTTTACGAAGAATCGAACCGAGCCGGCCCTAACTCTACCTAGGGCTGGGCAAAAAACCGAACCGAACCGATAACTGAACCGAAAAAGACTGAAATCGAAAAACCGAAAAAAAATCGGGTCGGTTTCGGTTTTCAGTAAAACCGAACCGAAAAAGACCGAAACCAAAAAAGACCGGAAAAAACCGAAAAAATCCGAAAAAAACCAAAAAAGACTGAAAAATCAAAAATAAAACCGAAAAATAACCGAAAAAAACCGAAACTGGACCAAAAAACCGGCCCGGTTCGGTCCAAAAAATAAAAAATCCGAAACCGAAAAAAACCGAACCGAAAAATATGTTCGGTTTCGGTTTCGGTTTTGCAAAAAACGAAACCGGATCGAATCGAAACCGGCCCTAACTCTACCTATCTACAATTTCCCATTTAACTTATTTCCAAATTTGCAATATTATATTTCAGTCATATTGTTTCTCACTCAATTTCTTGCCTTTTTTCCTGAAAAATCATATACAAATATATATATATAGATATATATATATAGAGAGAGAGAGAGAGAAAATGGCGTTTGCTCAGTACATAGCAGCTGTATCATCAGCACCGATTGAATACTCAAACCCACTTATTGCCACGTCACCACCCACCTCTTTTTATTCTTATTTTAAAAAAATTAATAATAATAATAATAATAATAATAGTTATTATTCGTCGCTAAAGCTCAAAACTCGTAATTTATCATCACTTTTCTCCAAACTCATTAAACCATCTCACACAGGTCTTTTCTTTTTCCCATTATTTTTTTTAACTTTTTTATTTATTTTTTTATATATAAATACAACATGCACTCTTTTCTATCTCAATTTTTAGTTGTTACTACGTGTAATTTTGATCTAAATGTTTAAAATAATCGAGTATTGATTTATAGAGGTTACGGTGTAGAATATATAAAAAAAAATTATTATCTCAAATTTGTATGTAATTTCACTATGTACGACCTCCGTTTCCCATTTGATTGTCATCTACGAAACAACGTGAAGTTTTGACTGGCCAATTACTTTTACTAAAATTGCCGAAACGGAAAAATGTTTTAACAATTTATCTTATAGTTCAAGTGTGAGATTATATGATTAAAATTTGGAAATTTTCATTTTGACAATTTTGATTCAAGTTATTGGCCTGGTAAAATGTGAAATTACATGATTTGAGTTTTGAAAATTTTCATTTCGACAATTTTGATTCAAGTTATTGGCTGGTAAAGTGTGAAATTATATGATTTGAGTTTTGAAAATTTTCATTTCGACAATTTTTATTTAAGTTATTGTCTGGTCAAAATTGCATGTAATTTCATAGAGGATAATTGATGGGAACTAGGGAGTATTTATCTAGAACGGAACGAACTAGGTGGAGATAATAAGGGTGGGGCTATTATTGGCCTTTGTATGGTAAAATTTGACAAAAAAGGTAACTTTTTTAGGGCTATTTGTGTTTTGATTAAAATCTGTGAAAAATAGAGCACCTCCCGAACAATATAAAAAATATTGAATGTCGGGCGGTTTTGTTAAGTGTCCTGGTTTCGTCTGGGAATCGTACTTCGTACACAACGGGTGCCAAATCACTATTTTTAGCAAATTTTGATTAAATACATTGTAAAATATGTAAAAAATTATGATTGCGCTCCTTATGGTCACACCTTTGCTTCACTGCTAAGATCAATTTGGCTGAAAAATCTACAAGGTTAAGCTGGATAGATTGAGCTTTTTCCTCAACAACACACACACACACACACACACACACACACACGCACACGCACTCACACACCCAAAAGTCTTGAAAAGGGCTAGTGGAAATGAGAGTCGTGTTATGATGTCTCTGTTTTCATATTTCTTACCTCATTACAGTGGTGAGTTATGATGTAACGAATTTTCTTTTAGCGGTCACTGGGTCTACTTAATGAAACCTGCACAATTCATTGCTCTGTTAGATTGCATCTTCAAAGTACAAGATACAGTTGTTTGATTATGAAGCGGAGTTTTACTTTTTATACAACAAATATAATAAGTTAAATTGGTTCAGTAAGGGAATTGAATTTATGTTTGGGGCAAAGAGGATTTATCCGATGGTTGTGTTCTTTGAGGTTTTCTGCCTGTTGTTTTTACGCAAATAAGCTGCCTTTTTGGGACTTTAGAAAAGAATTGAGGTTCATTCAGCTTAGTAGTACTAGTAGTCCTCGTTTGGTTGCGCTATTAGTAGTTCCGAGACTACTAATACCGCAACCAAATGAGGACTACTAATACTACTAATACTAGTGTTTTGAACCCATGATTTGGAAAAGATCAATATAAGTCATGAAACCAAATAGATTGAAGTTTACAAGCAAAGTATAAAAAAAATTGAGCTTGAAATGCTGCAACAAATCAAGCCTTTTTAGATGCTTAGTTTATGTGAAGTACTGTTATAAATGTAAAGTTGTCGACAAGATATGACATTATATAGTTTGTATGTGTGCATGTGAGGTCTTTTTAACTGTATTCAACCCCAGCATATTACGTTTTCTTTGTACTCCAATAGACAATGTTTTGTTAAATAGTACCCTAATCACCTAACGTTTATTGCTCAAACAGTACAGTTCAGTTAAATTTAGCATAAAGGTTAGGGTACAAAAGTGATAATTGACCTATGTGCAAGTGTAATAAGTGATAATTACCAAAAACTTGTTGTGCAGAAGTCATTATACAGATGTGGAAGTTTTGGTAATTTAGAGAGATATACTCTGAGTCTCTGATTGACCTATTTATGTTAAGTCAGTGTGTCAAACATAAATAGTAGGGTAGTGTACAGAATTAAAATCCGTAATAGGTTAGTGTACGAATAGGGAGCAGTCAGAAGGAAACTATATTATTAGCTGTTTGATCGAGCGTTTTACATCTTACTTGGATTCCAGAAATTATATTGTATACATAGATTTTCTCTCAGCAGTTCACTACATATCTTACTTGGGTTCCAGAAATTTAGGATTAAGCCTTATCTACCTTTGCTTAATGATTTTGGTTATTCATTAGTAGCTAGATCTTCTTAAGGTCCCCATCTCCAGATCTTCATGTTGTCTATATTTGTGTGTGTGTGTATATATACTAGTAATCGTGCCCCACGCGTTGCGTGTGCGGCGCGTAATGCAATCAAAATATAGAAAATAGGTATAGTTATGATATAAATATGTGGATAATACAAAAAAAAAATATAGTTTAAAATTTAAAAGAATGTTTGGTTTTTACTTTTTATATTTTTATGAGAGTATGGTATTATTGTAATTAATATAAAGGTGTAGGGGTATTTTTGGAAAAAAAGGGCTAAATTGGGCAGCCTCATTTGACTTGGGTTGACTTATTATAATAGAATGATATATATATATATATATATATATATATATATATATATATATATATATATATTTGTACTTATATTCATTCTTCTCATACCCTTTAAGTTTGAGGTCTAACAATATACTATAATGTATTTCAGCTAAAGTTCTCCCACAAGAATCTGAAACAGGTCTAGCTGCTGATAACTTTACTCATTTCAAGCATGTACTTCTACCAGTTACAGATCGAAACCCTTATCTATCTGAAGGAACAAGACAGGTTCTTCCCATTATTCGTGGTTTTCTTTATCAGATATTTCAGATCAGCTTATTTTTTGTCTTGTCAATATGTTTCTATCACTTGGACTTGTAGGCCCTTCAAATAATATTTGCTTAACAAGTTTTTTTTTCCTGTTTTAAATAACTACCTAAGAATGGTATGGTAATACTCATTCCAAGCTTTTAATAAAACTCTATTGCAATCCATATGTTCAACCTCATATATATATATATACGACGTTTCAAAACTGGAAAGGAGCGGCTTTCAAATAGTCGTGCTTACAAAATGAAGATAAGTGAAAATAGCCACTCAATTACCTGACCAATTGTATGAAGTAATGAATGCATTCTTAGGATTCTTAGGATGAGTATAGATTTGCTGGTGCAACCTTTCACCTTCTCAAATACTCGTTTAAGTAGACCAAACGACAAATCATAACAATCATGTACTGGAACTTTTGGGTCTGTAACTTACATAAACGTTATTCTAGTAGCTGTTTCTCGTCAGGCTTTTCAATTTTGCTGTTAGTGAGTCTCATTCTGTTTATCTCGGACTAGTTGAACTGGTAGCCTATTAGCTAATTTCTTTGGTCGTTGAACTGGTAGCCATCACCTATCTCAGAAGTTTATTATTTCCTATGCAAGTTGTCAATCTTTGTTCACATCAATTAATATTTTTTACTGGTCTCTTGTTTTTTTAACAGGCAGCAGCTACTGCTACTGCTTTAGCAAAGAAGTATGGAGCGGATATTACCATAGTGGGTAAGTTATACTTGCAATATTTTAAGGATGTTTAGAATTACCTTTGAATGTAGAGCTACCCAGAACTTTCTATAGGTTGGGTCAGAAGTTGGTAATTTCTGTGTTGTTAGCAACTGACCAGAAAATTTTAGCGTTGGATGCATAGTCCCACCCTCATGAAGTGCATTTTATTTTTCTTAAAAGCAGAATTTTGGTGGTGGATATACTGATTTTGCCTTTTGTTCTGATGGAAGTATTCACACACAAACACTAGAAGATGATGTTTTATGTGGTTTGCAGTTATTGATGAAAAGGAGAAGGGAGAATTGGCGGAGCATGAAAAACAACTCTCAAGCATACGCTGGCATCTGTCCGAAGGTAGGTCTACATTCACAGCCTTAGATCAGAAGTTTTAGATACATTTAACTTTTAGAGTTTACAGCAACCCTAGGTTGTAAACTATAGAAGGAAGTAGTTGTATAGGAATCGATTTCCTCATTCTGTTTCAACTTCTAAGGACATTACAGTTATAAGACATCAATTTTAGATTTTGTAAACCAGAGTGTAAACATTAGCAACTAGTAAACCGATGTTACATTTGAAGGAAAACAATCATAAATTGGAGACTAATATGTAAAAAGAAGAATTAGACTGGGGTCTAAAGCAAAAGAAAGGATACATGGATTTGAGACTAACTATGAAACACGGTATAGAATAGCGTACAAAATATAAAAGGAATTGATAAAGTTTATGAATAATTTTTCTGTTTGCAACTTTTTGGCACCCAACCATTTGTATTTTTTCCACTTGGTGTAGAGTTTAGTAAAGTCAGTCTAGAAATGTACAAGTACTATTTGCTACCTTTTGTAAGTTATCGTGAAAGTTGAAATCTGGTGTTTCTGTTTATGAACGAACTGTAATTAACCTGGTCCTATAAATATATGATAAAAACTATAGGTGGGTTCCAAGAGTACAAGTTACTAGAGAGACTCGGGGAAGGAAAAAAGCCAACAGCCATAATCGGTGAGGTAGCGGATGACCTTAACTTGGACTTGGTAATTATGAGCATGGAAGCAATCCATTCCAAATATGTCGATGCAAACTTGTTAGCGGAATTTATACCTTGTCCAGTCTTACTTTTGCCTCTGTAAACGTCCAGTCCTGCCAACGAAAACCCCTTATGAAGTGATGTCTTTTTTGTAATTTCTGTTTAACGTCACTACTTTTACTCTGCCTTGTTACTCATAATTTTCTTAGAATCTTTTAAACATGCCAAGCCAAACTGAACTTTTTAGGTATCTGTCTGGTTTGCTTTTACGGATTTTCTGTAGACTACTGGAATTTTGTTGATGACCAATTGGACGGCTAAATTAAGTTCCTTCTTAAGGTGTACGAACTGGGAACTGGGAAAAACGGGTAGATATTGGTGTGCATTTTTAAGCTGTAGAAGCTTCTTGTTTTCATGGAAAACAATTTATAGCTACCACACAATTATCTGATTACAAAAAAAACAAAAAAAAACAGTTGTTTTTTCTTATTCAGAGCTGAAAACTTACCCAGTGGGTTGTATTAAATTTATGAAGAAGGTAAATGTTGGTGTGGATTTTGAATACGTGGGAAATTCTACCACGTCTACAATGTATTTTCTGTATAGAATATAAATGCTGGTTTGCATTTTTTAGTGTATATCCGGTCGAAATGTGTAACCAAGCAAATCTTGACATATAGTACCTCTACGGATAAAGCTTTCAACGATATAAAGGTCTTTCACGACGTCCTTTTTTGTATGGATGTATGCGGATAAGTAATGTGGCATGACTTCTCAAGGTTTCGCTCCGAAAAGCAACATATTACCATTACTTACCAATATTGTAATCAGGCCTAAACCTTTATTGAAAATTGTACAGAAATAAAAGCCAATCAACAAATCAGAGGTATCAGCGAACAAACCTATACGAGGACTCGCATGTCCGCAATTAGCTTTTATAATGGCAGAACGCTTCTTAGCTTTTGGTTCGTCCCATTTCTCAAGCAAGTAGTTTCAATCATCATTCAAAGTACCCTCCGACTTAACGTCAAATTTTTTTTCAGATTGCACACAAAGGACGCATATAGCTTACGAGCCTTAATTTCCCAAGCACAACGGATTGTTTTGCTCAACTCCTCGTCATCGTCCACAAAACTAACTTCTGAAAAACACAAACTTCTATTATGGAATAAAAAAATCGACAGAAAACTCAAAGTAAGCAAGTACGCATATCTTGAATTCGTTAAAGTATAGTCTAATCACACTACCACCTGTTGCAAAATCGTAATTTTATAAATGAAATGAAATGCATGGGTTAAGAAAAATTCAAAATTGAAAACAAAGCAATTACACAAGTTTGTTGGGGCGTCGTGGACGAGCCATAATCTTTACTGTAGATTGCAAAACCATGCTACAACTTCTCACCTGAGATGGCTCATTAACATTATCAACTTCGTCTTCCCGTTAACTAATTGTTTTCTTGCTCTTGCTCATGCTCAAGGTCAATGTCCAACAACAAAGGTTCATTTCTCAAACGATAATTACCCAATTACAACTTGTGGTTGTGGTGGCTGTTGTTGCATTTACTATCATTTACTATCATTTACTGAACAGTATTTGGAAAATACCGAGAAGTGCCATTAGCTTGTAGCATTGACCCAAAAGGTTTGTGGATAGTACCCATGTGGCTGTTGTGACGAATTGCTACCGGCTAATGTAAACTCGTAACGATCAACGCGAAGGATGCAAAGCCACCATGACCACTACCTAGTGTAGCTCGCATTTCAATATTTTGATTCTTAGATATGTCACATGCATGTCATAACACCGCTATCTCAAAACATCATGTATTTTTGCTATCTTGATATTGTTAAAAACATCACTGAGTTCTATGATAATTTGCTAGGGGCTAAGGAAAACACTAGCTACCCTGGCAAATTAAGAGAGACTAAGTGAGTTTGTTAAACCTGTTCTCACTCCTTATATGCTTTCTATTATGAATCACAATTTCAATGATGATGAGATTATTAAGTGTATGAAATCTCTTAATCCTAACAAGGCCCCTGGGCCTGATGGATCCAATAGCTATTTTCTTGCTAATAAATCTCTTCTTAAGATTGTAAACAATACTTGCATTGCTTTTATTCCTAAAGTTGCTAATCCTATAAGTATTAAGGATTATAGGCTTATCTCTTGTTTTAACTCCATTTATTTATAAGTGCATTTCTAAAATCATTGCTAGTAGAATTAAGCATATTATGGACTCTTTAGTCTGCAAAAATCAATATGCTTTTGTCATGGGGAGATCTATTAGTGATATTGTGTTGACTGCCCAAGAAATTCTTAATAAAGTTAAACCTGGGATTACTATGAAAGTTGATTTAATGAAAGTTTTTAATTCTTTAAACTGGAACTTTGTCTTTGATATGCTTGACTTGATGGCAGGGGAAGCTAAGTGGGGACGATCGGGTGCCACGGCACCCCCCATAATTTTAGAAATCCCAAGTGACGCAATTTTTTTTTAGTACAATTTCTTTTTAGGTGTAGATTTGACACCCCCATAAAAATATATTACTTGTACATATATTTTGACACCCCCATTTACACATCCTGGCTTCGCCCCTGCTTGATGGGTTTTCATACTATATGAAAGATTGGATTAGAGAATGCATATCTACACCTTCTTACTCTATAATGATTAATGGGGGTATGGAGGGATTTTTTAAATGTACCGGGGGCATTAGACAAGGAGACCCTCATTGCCCTTATATTTTTGTTATGTGTATGAATGTGCTATCTCTTATTCTGGAGAAATATTGCAACAAAGAGGGGTTCAATTATCATGATAAGTGCAAAATTAAGCATCAAGTTATCTCACTTGTGCTTTGCTGACGACCTTCTTATTTTTTGCAAAGGGGACTCTTTCTTCTGTTAAAATTCTCATTGAAGCCCTTGACCTCTTTTCAAGTTTTTCCGGACTTAAATCTATCCCCCTTAAAAGCAACATGTTCACTCGTCGTGTTCGTGATGCTGACTTAAATGATATTAGAGCTCTTCTTAGCTTAAAAAATGAGTGCTTACCTGTTAGATACTTGGGTTTTTCACTCGTTTCTACTAGGCTCAAGGCTATTAATGGTAAGGAAATCATTGATAAAATCACTAAAAGAATCACTTCTTGGATGAGCAAATTCCTTTCCTATACAGGGAGGATTCAACTCATTAGAAGTGTGCTCTATATTATTAGTGTTTATTGGTGTTCTCACTTTATTCTCCCTGCTGCCATTATTAGAAAATTCAATAAAATTCTTTCTAATTTTTTATGGTCCGATACCGCTGATAACTCTTATGGGGCTAGAGTTGCTTGGAATGATACTTGCTTTCCTCTAAAGGAAGGGGGTTTAGGGTTTAAAATTTTGAAAGAGTGGAACTTCGCTCTTATCACCAAACTGCTCTGGAAGATCTGTGATCCTTCTAACAACTCTCTTGGGAAGAAATGGGTTATACTAATATAATTAAGGAGAGAAATATTTGGGCAGCCAAAGAACCCACTAATTGCAGCTATCTTGAAGGAAAATTCTTCAATCTAAGCACACACTCGAGGGTGTAATTTTTTATAAAGTGGGCGATGGTAACTCTATTTCTCTCTGGTATGACAACTGGCTTGGTTATGGTTCAATTCCGCCTAGAGACCACACTAGAGCCTTACTTGTTTACACTTGATTTACTCTTGTTGAAAGATTAGCTTCTATTATTCAAAATAATAACTGGGTCTGACCTCACACCCAAAACCAGGTTATTATTGATATTATAAATAGGGGATTTTTCCTCCATCTCTATAGAAGCTATGGATAAGACGACTTTGACCTTATCTAAGGAGGGCTTTTCTGTTAAAATTATACTTGACCATTTGAGGATTAAAAAACCTATTATTGCTTGGCATAACATTGTTTGGTTCAAACATAATGTGCCCAAGTGCAGTGCTATAATGTGGCAAGCGATTCTTAACAGGCTCCCCACTGATGATAGAATTGCTAAATAGGGTAATAATATTGTTAACACATGTTATCTCTGCAATAATCATAATGAAGACCTTGATCATTTGTTCTTTAACCGCAACTTTTCTAAAAAAATCATGGTCAAGTTTCTTGGTAAAGCGGGCTTTATGGGTGGCCCAACTAAATGGGTAGAGTGGACTGAGTGGGCTACTCATATGTTCAGGGGTAAAATCTTGGCTGCTACTTTTGGTAAGCTTATACTCTCAGTAGCCACTTACCTAGTTTGGAGGGCTAGAAATGATAGTAAACATGGGAGAAAAGTTGACATTAATTGTGTTGTCCATTAAGTTGAATTTATGATAATGTGTAAGGTAAACAAAATGAAGCACATAGCACAAGGAACCAATTCATTTCTGATATGTGGAAGCTAGATGAGGCTATTTCTAAATGGTATGATGATTTTACAATCTGAAATTAAATGTTACTTCATCCATCACTTTCTTTGGAGTAGTGTGTTTATGGTAATTGTTGCTATTAACTGTGCTTTTGATGCCAAGTTAGAATCGTACTATAAGCTTGAAGATGATGCCACTGATAATGGAGTTTACATCGGTACATGTAATATGTTGTTCAAGTTTATTTTTACAATTTTAGTTATGTTCATGTATCATTGTTACTGGTTTTGCTATTTTTCCATTGCAAATTAGTTAGGACGGAAGGAGCTCTTGAAGGGAAGAAGCAAGATTATGATGAATTTGAAGAATATAATGAAGTGGGGTGAAGATGGACTCTTTTGGATTGCACAAAAAATTCATGCCAAGAAAGAAGTGTTCAAGGCCTCTGATGGAGTTACCAATCTTTGCTGGAATAAAATTGCTTCTAAAATCAGTTCTACGATCACATCTAATCGAAATGCTCTTTTTACGACACTCCTCCCTCAAGCTACTGTCCATTTTAGGAATTGTAGTCTCTGTTTTGTTTTAAGCAATAATACACCTAGTTTTCCATTATTTATTTTGATTTACAAATAATTATGTAATCTTCTTGTATTTGAACTCTTGATCCTTCAGCCTTAGTCACCTTTACTGTGCCGTCAAGTCTTTTTTTCTTAATATATATTTTTTAACTTAAAAAGAAAAGAAAAGTAACATCTTAAGATATTATGAGTATGAGCAATAGGGAAATAAAACTAGGTTTAAACCAGTTATCATGCCAGAAAAAAGTACTCTCACCATTATGAGGTTTCTATTTTGTATTGCATCAAAACTAAAAAGAGTTTAAAAAAGTTCGTTTTTAATCGAGCTCTGAATCAAATTTTTTTTTACTACGAATCGTGCTTTTTTAAAACAGTCGTATTCGTTTTTTATTTATTATTGAGATAGGAAAATGGACACAGCCCACCCATTAATTTATCGTAAACAAAATTAGAATATGAGTTAATTAAGGCCATGCAGCCATTAAAAAGCGAAAGCTAAGAAAAAACCTCAAAACGATTAAAGATCAAATAAACAGAAATAGAAACATCCCTAAAAATACACGTCTTTACAACTTCTAATTTTAAACAAAACTTATCCCTCAAACATCATTCTATTTCTCCATTATATAATTCCCTCTATGCATAACATTCTCATTATTCTCATACAATGGATATATTTGCGGTGATGTTTGCACTTTGCATGTTGCTCCCCACGCTTATTAGCGGAACCCCGTCAGTGGTGACTGGAAACGTGTACTGCGACACTTGTGGGGCAGGGTTAGAGAACGAAGCATGCTCTCGCCACATTATTTCTGGTGCTAAGGTGAAATTTGAATGCAAAGATAGGGATACCATGCAAATTAAGTACCAGGTCGAAGGACTAACGGACTCGAACGGAACCTTTAACATACCAATAAAAGGTGTCCATGAGGCGGACATATGTGATTCGATCCTGCTGAGTAGCCCTAACTCGAGCTGTACCGAGGATGAAGGACGTAATGTAGCTAGTGTTATCCTCACCGATGACTATACCGCCAATGCTAATGCCAATATGGGATATTTAAGGTATGATTATATAGAGTTATATACCATACGTTGTTATAAGTATAACCATGCATCACTACAAAAAAATACTCAAATACCGACGGGATTAGTGACGGTATTTTTTGTTACGAGCTTATTAACGACGGTTTTTGTGACGGTTTTGTGACAGTTTAGTCAATTTGTGACAGGTTTATGACAGTTTTTTAAATTAATGACAGGCTTGTGACAGCTTTTGACTCTCACTAAATCAATCATTATTTTATAGTGCATGTTTGCTTGCAGAATGTGTTATTTAATTTGGTATTTTACCAAAATTTCATGATATTTAGGAGAGAAAAAAAGTGTCCTGTAATTTTTAGTTTTATTGAGAAAAGTATAGAATTGATGGGATAATTAAATACGGTTAGTTTTCTTCATCTCTAAACTTTATTTAATTCAAATCGATTAATTATAAGATGAAATTAATTATGCGTAGATATTATTGGAAAACTGCTGCTGTGCTATATGACATTGGTAGTTATATATATATATATACACACTAGTAATTGTACCCTGTTGCGTGTACGACGCATAATGCAATAAAAATATAGAAAATAAGTATACTTATGATATAAATATGTGGATAATACAAAAAAAAACATAATTTAAGATTTTAAAAAATATTTGGTTGTTAAAGAGTGATAAATAGTTTTATTAGTTTTTATTTTTTATGTAAGTATATATGGTATTATTGTAATTAATATAAAAGTGTAAGAGTATTTTTGAAAAAAATTGGCTAAATTGGACAGTCTCATTTGACTTAGATTGACTTATTATAATAGAATGATACGAAGTTAGTAAAATATTTTGGATATCGTTCATATTTAATCTCTTCTGCTAATTAAAAATCTTCATCAAGTGATGATCCATTGACTCCATTCTATGTTTTTATCCTCCATTAATATTGCCTTAAAATAAACATGTCCATCTCTATAGGCTATATAATATATGCAGTTCTGACATATGAGTTAGGGGTTGGAATATTAGTAGACAAAAAGTTGCTAAAATAGTATTAGCCTTCAAATAAGAACAAGGACAAAAATTTAAAGTCAGCGATGTAAGTGTGATCCAATTCACTAATATCTTACTAAACTGATAGAAAATTTAGTGTTTTTGAATTTATCATAAAGTTTTAACAACAAAAACTGTTACAAATTAAATTTAACGATATTTAGTTTACTATCAGTTTAGCAACAGAGACATAAGAAAGAGAGAGTTACACTTTTTTTTCTTTTTTTTTTTTTGCAAGCAGCTTGATAAATTCATGTGTCAAAGACAAATCAAAAGAACTTTTGGAGAATCTGAACATATATAGCTCCTTTTAGTTCATTAAGTTTTCTTAGTCTAAACACAATCAATTAATCAATCATGTCATCTGTATCATTAATTAGTTTGATAAGAGCTTGCATGTTGATGATCTGAGGTTACATTGAGAGGCAGCGTAATGTCCAAAACATATAAAATTTAAAAATTTATTCAACATACAAATATACAATTACACATAATTATTAGAGTTGTATATTTTTTAAATAAAAGTTTTTGTTTTTAGTTTTTGTTAATTATATTTAAAAAATTGTATGTTTTTGTAATTTTCCGGATCCATTCTTACCGCATTTGTTCTCGAATAGTTTCCATTTTTGGGAAATCTTGGCAATGATAGACAATATTAGAATGGAAACATACGAGTAAGATTTGATTTGACTAATTTAGTCTCGTCTAAGATTTATATATAAAATTTCTACCTCATGGAGATTTGTTTCTTAATTAATGACTACTCTTTCTTATATATATATATATATATATATATATATATATATATATATGTAATTCAACAAATGTCACACCACTCATAAGACAAGTCAAGCCAAATAAATCTGTCTAATTTAGCCATTCTTTTAAAAAAAATACCCCTATACTTTTTTATTAATTATAATAATACCATATTCACATAAAAAAACATAAAAAGTAATACCTAATAACATATTTATCATTATTTAACAACCAAATATTCTTTTAATTCTTATAATTTTTTTTTTTATTATCCACATATTTGTATAATAACTACGCTTATTTTCTATATTTTAATTACATTACGCGCCACACACGCAATACGTGAGCCACAATTAGTAACGTAAAAATATTGTTGGCCCGTGTGCTAACCTTAGAGGGGGTTGAATAAGATTTATGGCGATTTTCGCCTAATTAAAATTCTATGCAACTAACCACCCAACTTATGCAATTCTAATCTTAAGCGTTTTAACAAGAGTTAATAAAATGCTAAAATAACTAAACGCAAGCAATAAATATGCAAGAATATAAGTTGCGGAAAGTAAAAGCAAGGGAAGAAAATGACACCGTGATTTATAGAGGTTCGGTAAACGCGCCTACGTCCTCTCCTCGGTACTACCGAGTATTTCACTAAAAATTCTTTTCCCGGATATTACAATCCTAATGAGCTAATCAACCGATTAAGCTCCCCACACTTTATGAGTGTCCCGAATGAAAAAACCTAGAGCTTTTAAGCTTCACTTGCTTACAAAGCCTCTACCCGATCACTCGCTCACAAAAATGAGTTTATAAAATACTCGTTACAATTTTATCGAAAATTGAAACAACACCCACAATCGATTGCTTAATATGTGGTTTCGATGATGTTTGATCTTTGTTGGAGCTTGTATCTCTTTATCTTCAATTTCTCTCTTTCCGAAGTATTTCACCAAAATGGTGATTTTGGGTTTTTGTATATGAGAGAGGTTGAACGATTGATTGTTATTGTAATCGGTGGTTTGGAAAAGAGATTGGGCTTGTTTATGTAGACCAAATGTCTGTTTTTCTGGGTTATGACCGTTAGAAGTGGTTGAGTCTATTTTTCAGAGGTTTTAAGCTGTTTTCCAGAAAAAGCTGAAAAGCTGTTTTCGAAATCTGTAGAAAACGATCGGTCGTTCTCTACAGTCGATCGGTCGTTTTTCAGAAAACGATCGGTCGTTTTTGAGAAACGATCGGTCGTTTTTTCGACCTGCTCACTGGAAGAATTTGGACCAAAAACGATCGGTCGTTTTTGTCCAGTCGATCGGTCGTCTGTTCTTTTGGCAGTTTTTCGGTCTTCTTCGAAAGCCCATAACTCCTTCGTTTTAGCTCCGATTCTGGTTCCGCTTGAACCCGTGGCTTCGTTTTTTCGAGCTCTATCTTTCTGGCGTGCAATTTACAAATTCTCTTTTTGGAAAAAACAAACATTATATCATCGAAATAGAGAAATCGTAAAATCATTAAAAACATAATCAAAGTTATAATCAAAATCAATTATTGAATCCCATGGTTCAACAAATATGTTAGCAAAAGTTTGCCTTAGCTGAGGATAACACATTAAATAATCGCAAATTTCCTGCCAAAGTAGCCTAATCAATGTTGAGAGCATCTCTAGCTAGATAGCCATTGTTTCATACGTTCCTTAAGTACCACAAGTACCTTTTTTTTTTAAAGCATGCCCTACAAAAAAATGTCAGTTTATCATCGGTCGTCATGTTGCTAAACTGATGGTAAACTGAGTGTCGCTAAACTTAGCAACAGTTTAACAACGTTTTCTTGTTGCTAAATTTAGCGACACTGAGTTTACCATCTGTTTTACAATAAGGTGTCTGCTAAACTGACATTTTTTTTATAGTGGTACGGTTTATTAGATGGTTGGCTAGCTTGATATGATTATTGTATACCTCATGATCACGAATTTTCCGATCCAGTTGCTAATACTCATATGTCGTTATAAACGAAATTTTGCTTGAGGAACATATAATTGCTATGTACTTCTATGTTAACAATTGGAACTTTATCACGGTTCCATAATTTCCAGAATCTTTATATATTGCACATTTCCTTCATGTTTCCCCTTTCCACTTATTTTATGAAGTTCAAGTCTTTAACTTATGATATTAACTAGCAGGAGCGTTAGCCAAGCATCGGATGCATCGCCGTTTCCGCCAGTACGTCTGCAAAAAATAGATGAAGGCCATGTATGTAACTTTTTCATAACAATAAAGGATTTTTATAAGCAGTCATGTCCTTAATTCTCTTTGGTGTTTAGGTTGTTTTGGATAACGGCATTGTTAAGGTTACGTTAGCGATCCCACAAGGACATGTCACGGGTATTCAGTACGGCGGGATAAACAACGTACTAGGCGTCCGGAAAGAAGATGATAGAGGGTCAGTGCTCTTTCTAAACTAATCATCTTGTCTTTGATTGATATATATTTTGGTTAATTACGAAAATGTGATTTAGTTATATTTTACTAAAAAAAAATGTGATTTTGTTATATTATACTGATAAAACTTGTATACCATTAACGAGCACCCTCTTTTGGTATTGTACCAACTACAACTTGTCCGTATCAAAAAGTAAAAAAGATGTTAACTTTTACTACCATTCCGTGCGCAAAATAGACAAAAAAGAAGAAACTGATACGGGAGCTAATAACTAACAGTTATGGAGTTACGAATTACAAAATTTTATTTTTCGGGGTTGCAAAACACAACATGCATTTTCAAAATATTTTAAAATTTGGTATAAAAAAATGATATTTTCGTAAACTACAGTATATATATATGTATTGCCACCTTTAAGGTCTTGTTTGAATCATACTTTTATGAAATGATCCCAGTATGCACTTTGGCGATGATGTAATGTTAACTCCAAAATTATCCCCAGAGTTATATAAAAAAGAAAACTATAAATATTGATGTACACTAAATCGAAATATTGTAACTTGATGTTACAAAATTACTGGTATACTTGCATAAAAACTTTCTCTGTGCTCTAATTAAGTTCCACATATTTAAGAACTTCTGAGTTTTGCTAGTGAGAACGGATTTTATTTTTTTAATCAAGCTATGAATCCTAATTTACTAAATGCGGTATTGTTTGATTCAATATCGTAGGTACTTGGACATGGTCTGGGCTATGCAAGGAAGAAAAGCCGATCAAGATAAGTAAGTAGATGTTTTTTTTATAGATTAAGTGTATATTTACAGTTTCTAATGAAGGGAATTTATAAAATAAAATAAAAAATACCCTGGATTTCACTTTTTATCAACTCATAACTAAAGATTTTGTTGTCGATTGTAAGTCAATCCCTCGCTATGAACGAGATTACATAACAAAAAAGTGTTACTTCATAACTTTATTTTAAAAAGTGTAAGCTTTTCTCTCCTCATCCTTAACCTATCTTTAATCTATCCCGACATACCCTAGCTCACTTAAATCCAAACGAACCCACACCAGAACTCGGAATGGTATGAAGTAGCATGATTTATAAGACAGTATGACGGCTCACATTTAGGTATTTTCTAACTGAACGGGAGCAGTCTTGCGTGCCAAATAGGTTTTCTTATAAGGACCATGTTGCAAATTTGGTCGTGTCCTTTCTGTTGGCGATTTAACTAGTCACCAGGGTCGGAGGTATAGTGTGACAAAGGGGTGCATTCGCACCCCGACAATTTACCAAAATGTCATTTTTTCTATAAGAAAACTTTAAAATAATTTAAACAACGATGAATCTCGCAACCCCGTAAAATAACATTTTGATTTGTACAAACCTAAAATGTTAATATTGGCTCCGCCCCTGCTAGTCACTGACTCATTCGATTCACTTGCTAACTTGTACTTTACAGAACGGTAGGAACAAAGTATCAAGTCGTTAAAGAGAGTGCGGATGGGATAGAGCTCTCATTTACTAGCATCGATGTTAATCGGCCCCTAAATGTAGACAAAAGGTGGAATTTCGACTCGGTTTTTTTTCTAGTTGTAATTTCTTCAATTTTCAATAATTGTAGGTCAAGATTTTACATAATGCTGTATTAATTAAACATCTATCATCTATGTTCATAAATATAGGTTTATACTTTTGCGTGGGTCGTCTGGCTATTACACATATGCTATTTTTGAACGTTTACCGGGATCGCATGGCTTGAACCTCGCGAATATCAGAGTTACGTTCAAGCTAAATCAGAAAATGTACGTTTTTATTGCATCTTTCTTCACTAAATCCCGTTACCGTGCATATACATAATTACCCTATGGGTGTGCATAGTTTCATTCAAATTCTATTTGATCCACATCATTATTCATTAGACCTGTTATTGCAACTTTTGAACATAATTAGTTATGAGGCTTAAAAGTCAATTTAGTAATTAAAATCAAAGCAAAGGGAGTAATTTTATTTTATTTCAAGGGTAATGATCATATACACCAAAGGGAGTAATTATATTTTTTTCAAGTGTAATTATAGTCATAAATATTACTAAAAGCGTCTAAGAATTGAAGTTTTACGGAGAAAGTTGTTAATACTACCAGTACTATATTGTACTCACTCCGTTTCAAAATATAAGTTGAGTATACTATTTTGGGTTGTTTCACAATGTAAGTCCAACTTTTCAAAATAGAAAAGAATTTTGTGTAATATTACATATTTACTCATACTTTTACTTTATAGGAGAATGTGTATGAATAAAAATGAGGGTAAAAAGTGGAAAGAGAGTGTAAAAAAGATGTAATGATTGTATTTTATTAATAAGTTGAGTTTTCCGTAATTGACTTATATTTTTTTGGAAAGGATGGAGTACCAAATATGCCCATTTTCTCCGTTTTTGGGATTAAATTTGACCCTTCATAAAAAGCAGTCGGGGGTTATTTAATTTTTTTTTCAATTTTTAGAGTAGAAAGAAACTAGGTCTACATTGTAGGAGGGGTTGTCTGTCGCTGTTTTTTTTTTGTTTTTTTTTTATTTTTTCAATTTGTAAATATTTTAAACTTAATTCGTCGCTGTTTGTTTCGAATTTTTTTTTCTAATTTATTCTAGAACTTTAAAACCAAGGTAATTGTAATTTGAATGGTAATATTTCTAGATTGTGCTGATGAATCTATGCTATTTTATTTGTATTTAATAGCGTCTGTCATTTTCTTTGTCATAAATGTTGGAAAATGTCCGAAAAATGTTATTCATTAAGGCATTTTGTAATAGTGAAAAAACGATAGCTGTAGAAATTGCAGAAACAGGTGAGGAAAAACGCAAAATTCACTAAAGGTAGTTAGTTATCAATAGTCGGGTTAATCAATTAATTAGTCCTCATATGGAAATGATCACCTTTTTATCCTCTTCCCACAATTCTCATGATTATCGTTTTACATGGTGCAAATCATTGAGATTTATCCGTGCGAAGAAAACTTATCCTTTTATTTGAGAAAATTAATATGTTTTTAACTGCATTTCGCAAATGCATAAATCAAGTTTGTGATATTTTCAGGTTTAACTACATGGCTGTATCTGATACCCGGCAAAGATTCATGCCAACGGAGCGTGATCGTGAAACAGGACAACCACTTGCATACAAAGAAGCTGTGTTGTTAACAAATGCGGAGAATGCATACTTTCGAGGAGAGGTATGTAATAAAATGTGAAATATTATTGAAGGCACATTATGGCTTGTGGATTGTATCCTTCCTGAATGTTTCTTTAGATTTTTCGATTCCCAATATACACAAGGGAAAATGTCAAACACATACCATCTTTTAAACTTATTTCTCAAAAGTCACAAGGCCATTAGAAAGATATTTTTTCCCACTAAGTCACACTAAGATTATACAAAGAGTTCGGTTTGACAACTTTCAGGATAATAGCCAAACACTACTTCAAAAATGGACAATATTTTTCTAGAAGTTATCGAGTTAACAAGAAACAGGCTATTGCAATCCCCATTCTCTCTTACACTAGTACTTTTGATATTTTGATTCATTCACTGTCCAAAACCTTACCAAATGATTATAAGATATTCATAAAATTACGCGTTCTCCAAAACTTTCATTTAAAAAAGCTATTTTCGACTGTTTTATAATTTGAACTCATATACTGTAAGTGCTCTGAGTATGTCTAATTCGACAAAACTCCCACAGTCCCACTCAATCAGAAAAGTGAGACAATAGGGAAGAAATTGGAAAAATAACAGACTAAAGCAGCATAACATTGACTAATAAAAACTTCTGCATCAGCATACCAAAATATGGTTACTACCTATGGTACCAGACTTCGGAACTAATTCCACATTCTTTCAAAATACTTTTAGTTGGATTTGAGATGAAGTAAGTTGCTGTTAACCATGATTTTCGATTTTTGGCAGGTTGATGACAAGTACCAATATTCAGCAGATATACACAATAATCGAGTACATGGGTGGATATCCTCTAACCCGAACATTGGATTTTGGGTAATAACACCAAGTAATGAATTTCGAGTTGGCGGGCCTCTCAAACAAGAGCTAAGTTCACATGTTGGACCAGTCAGCTTAGGTGTATGTGTTATCTTTATATCGATTATTCAAAATTGTCACTAGATTATCAATTTTTCTCTTACCAATAACCAAACAATGAATTCCATGACAGCTGTTTTTTAGTAGTCATTATGCGGGAACGAATCCAGTTTTTGAGGATGGAGAGGCGTGGAAAAAGGTTTTTGGACCTGTTTTTGTTTATCTCAACTCGGCTCCATCGGGTGATCCGAATCACTACAAAACGCTATGGGAAGATGCCAAACGACAAGTATTAATATTCACTAGTAACCATTTGTGATGCAAACAGTGTGCATGAGATCTTTTTCAAAAATAACTTTTACTTGCATCTTTCTATCTTTGTAGATGCTAAAAGAGACTGATAGCTGGCCTTATGATTTCCCGGTCTCAGTGGACTATCCTAAGGCTAATCAAAGGGGTACTGTTAGTGGGAGATTACTCATCCGCGACAAGTATGAACATCGATTTACCCTTGTTGGCTTTATTGAGTAGTTTCTTCTCAAAGAGAAATTTATTATGCTGGCAGCAGTCTTCTACTATAGTTAAGATGAAAATTTAATATTCGAAAACTACCAAACTTGTCACCTGTATAAAATGTATGACCACATAGCCAAATTTCTTATTCAAGCCTGCATTTTATTTAAAAGCCCATTTAATCAAGTTAACGTGATTGATCAAGTTTTTGTATGAAAAACCAATAATTCTTCCTTATATTGCATTGAACCCAAAATTAATAATAACTCAGAAAGTTATTTATGTAGCTAGTGATTGTAAAACTTTGAAGGTACATAAACAACAAGCTCATTTATGGAAATTCTGCATACGTGGGTTTAGCGAAACCAGGAGAGGTGAGATCGTGGCAGTACGAAAGTAAGGTAAACAGATAAAACTTATGCTTGCATATTGTGTTGTGTCACGTTTCCTTTTGCTATTAAATAAAATACATATCTTTTATATAGGATTACCAATTCTGGACCCAAGCTGACAACTATGGGAACTTCAAGATCGATAAAGTCCGAGCAGGAACCTACAACTTATTCGCTTGGGTGCCCGGATTTATTGGAGATTATAAGTACTCGGTCGAAATTAAGGTCGAGCAAGGTAATTCATTTTTTTTTTAATGTTAGTAAGCTGCTTGAATGTTGAAAATGCATTTCATGTTTTAAATTTAAGGCTTCGATCTGGAGTTGGTTTTTTATTCAACTATTCAAGGCTTCTGGAGTTATGAGCATGACTCTTTTCACTTGTCCAGGGGCTAATATAAACTTAGGGTCACTTAGATACGATCCTATTCGAAGTGGTCCAACGATTTGGGAGATAGGAATCCCAGACCGAACTGCTTCCGAGTTCTATGTTCCTGACCCAAATTCGCATCTCATCAACCCTTTATTCGTGCATAGTCCTGAAAAGTAAGTCTAGTTAATAAGTTGCTTTCATTTACAGATAGTTGAGTCAGTCCAGAATGAATCTAACCATTTGTAGCTTATTTTTCTTTTATGATAATATATGCATACAAAATATATAGCAAGTTCAGACAGTATGGGTTATGGGATCGATATACGGATCTCTATCCTCAAAAGGATCTTGTCTTTACCGTGGGGTCGAGTGACTACAGGAAGGATTGGTTCTACGCACACGTCACTAGGTAACCACTTAAACGTTTATCAATATTTCTTCAAGCAAAAGCATCGCTTCCGTTGTATAGTTTGACTCCATTAATACAAGGTAACGAACTGTAGTGTAATATATTGTGTCAAAACTTGTTTATTATGAATAACAATATGATGAGAAAACCTTTCTTTCCATTCTTTATGTTTAAACTTGGCATTTTAGTATCATCCTCACCTTCTCAATAATTCCATCAGCTTTCTCTTCTCGGTATTTACTTGTTATCTAGCTAATTTTTGTCTTCTGTATTTTCTTGAGAAATATTTTGATGAATCTCCTATCATTTCATTGGTGAGCTTAACAGCCTTTTTTTATACAAAACTCAGCATATATTAAGCAGGGCAAATTGCAAGGGGGCTTGACAGCACAACTGCTGAAAAGCCCAAGAAAATTCAGAAAAATGAAATCAAGAATCAGCTATATTCAAGATAATCTAGGAAATCAGATAAAAAATAAAAGCAATTTACATAAAACCAGACTAATTTCACTCTTATAGTAACAGTTAAAGCAGGTGTGCTTGATGTGAGGCATTTCCTTAGAATCGGAAATTTGGTTTTGTAAGTAACTCCGGTCGGTAAGAATTCTGGTTACCAAACAAAATGAAGACCAGCTACATAACAGAAAATCGTATTCTTCACGTTTAGTCTTTTTCTCTTAACCGTACCAAATTTATTTCCGTTCTATCAGGAGGATGTCCATGAACGAGACTGCACCAGCTACTTGGACAGTTGTTTTCTATCTCAAGCGTGTTGATGTAGGAAATTATATGCTACATGTAGCACTAGCTGGGGCGTCTTACGCAGAGCTACAAGTACAATTCTTAAATCTCTTATACATTTCTGTTCCTTTGCTATATTATACTCCTATAACATTGTAATTGTTCTTTTACTAACGTTTAATTACATTTTGAAAAATGTCTTCTAACTTTTTCCTTTTCCGATTTTTGTGTTCAAGATTCGGATAAATGACCCGAATAAAGCTCGCCCTGACTTCACCACAGGTTTATTAGGCCGTGAAAATCTTATCGCGCGCCATGGAATACATGGGCTTTATACTGTATTTAGCATTCCGATCTCAAATTTAAAACTTTGGCGTGGAAAGAATGCCATCTATCTGAAACAATCGAGATCTGGAACTTTAAGCGGGTTGATGTATGACTATCTACGAATGGAAGGGCCTCCGCTTTAAGGGTTTGTCGGATTGCATCATAATAGTATTAATTCTTTCATATATATATATATATATAGAGCCTGTTTAGGTTATACTTTACTTTTTACAATTGAAAGTTGAGAAATTTATGTCCAAGATAGCTCCCCATATATACGAAATAGTTTAAAATGCTTCTCTATCTTAAGTCAAAGAAGGCTTAAGTATTGTTTTCGTTAAATCAGAAATTCATTGTTTTCCATTTTATCAAGAGTTACAAAATCAATTCTTTATCATTATTTTGTTTGCAAGTTATAAGTTTTATGAATAATTATGAAAAGTTGTGATCAGAGCTATTATGATAAATGGTAAAGATAAAAAAAAAAGAAAAAAACCTTTTTATTGTGTGCTCAAATTGCTTCAAACCGAAACAAACCAGATATTTTTGTTTAAGCATACAGTCCGGATCATATGTCCCTACTCCTTGTCCGCTTTCGTAGCCTCTTCCTTATTTTCGTTTAAAATTTAAAATTTTACAAATTGCTTCACATTTTTATAGACTTTTATAATATATTCTATTTAAACTTCATAATATTTGGACATAAGCTACTCTAAACATTTTTTTTTAATTTTACTAATTAATTTATACTAGTTTTTTCATTTATTTCAAATTAAATCGTGTGAACTTTTTTTCTTAAAAATGATAGTTGGATTGTATAGAAACATGTATAATCGTAATTGTAGAATTTTTTTTAAAATTTTTTAACAAATATTTTGGGTTTAAAAGTCAGGAATGCACAAAAATTGACAGATATTAGAATACATAGGATCTGAACTCTTAAGCATAGGGCAAAAGGAAGAAAACTAAAATATTAAATTCCAAGTATATTTTCCCTCATGGCTCAAGATTTGTGCCAAAATGCACCCTTGTATTATTTTATCATGCAAGGACAGAATGTGACAAAAATAATAATAACTAACTAATTTTCAACATAGCATAATGTTTTTTTTCAAACAAAAAACTTTTATTGATCAAGAAAACAATACAAACTGTAAAAATCCCTAGCAACAAACTGATCTAAAATCTTAATACAAATCTAAATATGCTACACTTCACTACAGTTAGCATTCCCTTGTATAGAAACGTTGCTAATTTAAATAATGATCTATAGTGTTACATCTAGTTTTTAAGGTTAATATAAGTTTATTAACATGTGTTTTGGACCAAAATTGATTTGGTGACTTGACTTTCAATTTTTTTTTGATTTAATGACGTGTGTTATGCATTGTTAATGATTTAGTGACATGTCGTCAATTATTATTTTTGTAGAATTGTGTAAAATACTCCTATTTTTTTTTAAACTACTTAAAAAGTAAGAAATAATATTAATATTATTATTTTGGAAAAAGAAGGGGATTAAGAAATAATATCGATTTTTGGAGAAAGGGTTTATTCTTCAAAAAAATTGTTTAATATATAAATCTCTTTTGAAAATAAATAAAGTTCTTAAAAAATGTTGCTTTGTCTAAAGGAAATAATTTCCTAAAAACCAGATTTCTTTCCAAAGTCGTTTTTTTTTTCCGTAAACAATTCAAACGAAAATGCTTCGGTAAATATTATATTGGTAAAAGAGAAAAAAAGTTAGTACAAACTTTTAAATCATAAACTAACCTTTTTAAAAAAAATACTCACATTTTCTTGAAAAAAAAATCTTTGAAAATTTACATTTTTTCGAGAAAAGTTACTAAATTGAAAATGTGCCTTTTCCCAACCAAAAAATATATATTTTCTTCCTGAAAATGGGTTAATTTTGTTATTTTATCAATTTACTAGCTTAATTGTTAATTTCTAAACTATGAGAATTGCACTGTAAATGTTTTTAACTTCTTAAAGGTAAGTTTAACTTTTCCATCCAGAAAGTCACTAGGCTCTGTTTGTTTTGGGGTAAAATGGGGGTAAACAAATATTTACGGGTAAAATAATTTTTCCGGGTGATTGGTTTAACGTAAAACATTTTTTTTGGAAAAACTTTTCCCACATATCCAGTAAAATTGGGGGAAACGATTACCCCGCAAATAAAGTTGTAAACGGTTTACGGAGCCTCTCTCTATATTATTTCTAATACTAGTATTATAACTATTATTAATTATAGGTCTATTCTTTCAAAATTATTTAATAATTAGTCCAATTCTATCTACTAACCAATAAAAAAAAAGGAAAAAACACGAAAAATTCTAAAAAATAACAAAAATGGAAAAAAAATAAAATAAAATTCGAAAAATCTAAAAAACCCAATAAAATTTGAAAAAGCTAAAATCTAATTAACCAATAAAAATATAAATAAATAGGAAAAATTCTAAAAAATAAAACAAAAAATTCCGAAAAATCTAAAAAAACCCAAGAAAATTTGAAAAAGCTAAAATCTAATTAACAAATAAAAATAGGAAAAAATAGGAAAAAATCTAAAAAATAACAAAAAAAATGAAAAAAATAAAACAAAAAATTCCGAAAAATCTAAAAAACCCAAGAAAATTTGAAAAAGCTAAAATCTAATTAACCAATAAAAATATAAATAAATAGGAAAAATTCTAAAAAATAAAACAAAAAATTCCGAAAAATCTAAAAAAACCCAAGAAAATTTGAAAAAGCTAAAATCTAATTAACCAATAAAAATATAAATAAATAGGAAAAAATCTAAAAAATAACAAAAAAAATGAAAAAAATAAAACAAAAAATTCCGAAAAATCTAAAAAACCCAAGAAAATTTGAAAAAGCTAAAATCTAATTAACCAATAAAAATATAAATAAATAGGAAAAAATCTAAAAAATAACAAAAAAATGGAAGAAATAAAACAAAAAATTCCGAAAAATCTAAAAAACCCAAGAAAATTTGAAAAAGCTAAAATCTAATTAACCAATAAAAATATAAATAAATAGGAAAAAATCTAAAAAATAACAAAAAAACGGAAAAAATAAAACAAAAAATTCCGAAAAATCTAAAAAACCCAAGAAAATTTGAAAAAGTTAAAAAAAGTCAATAATATATTCTATACTTATAATTTTATGAGTTTATATGTTGAAAAATTATAAGTTATTATAAGTGACGTATATGAAATAAAATATGTGTTTAGGTTAAGTTTCCTATACATGTTGACGAAGTTCCTTTCAGAAAAGTAGACGAACTTTTAGCTTTTTTTCCGTCAAAATAATTGTGATTTTAATCACTAATGTTTTTAAACTTTCACGAACTTATTCATTTTTGTGACTTTTAGTTAATTTTTATGACTTTTAGTTAATTTTTGTGACTTTTAGTTAATTTTTGATGTTTTTCATCTTAAAATATTTTGTTTAAAGTATGAACAATGTTTATTTATTTATGGATCGAATTTGTCTAATTTAAATAACTAATAGATTTTTGAATTTCAATAGAATTCCCATGGGAAACCTTTGACGCACCAAACACCCGTAAATAAAATGCAAACAAAAGTTTGCACCGTAAAACTTTACCCGAAAAATATTTTCCCTCCGTAAATATTTTACTACGAAACAAACAGAGCCTAAATCATTAAAAGTGTATATCATGGGTCAATAAATCAATTTTGGTCCAAAAGGCATGCAACTATAATGATATTAACCCCTAATTTATGTTTCAAATAGAGATAAGAAAATTATCACACAATTCTAATAAAGATTCTATAGTTTTTTAGCGTATAATCCTAGAAAAGTATAGCAGTATGATTTAACCAAAAAAATATAAGATCTTTCAATTGTTGGTTTGGCTTATCAAATAAGTTATAATCTAGGAAAATAAACCAGCAGTGTAGTGGTTTGAATTTGAATGATGATTTAGAGCCGTAGTTTTGTTAAAATTTTCTTGTTAAATCATGTAAAATCATCAATTAAATAATTTTAAATGACACACGTGTATGTTAAATTAGAGCCTCACATTAATATTTAGTTTTAACAAAAAAAAAATTCAATCATTAAAGATCAAGGATGTGTGGTAACATTTATAAACATCCAATGGCCAAAGATCACGTTTTGAAATTCTGTAAAAGCAAAATCAATTGTTTTCATTGAAATAAGTAGTAATTGTAATTGCTAATAATGCGGAATAAACGTTAAAATTGGGTAGTGGGGAGTGTTAAAACTCTTGGTAACTTTAACACAACTAAAATGTGAAGAAAAAAAGAAATGGTTGTTAACTAAAAAATTTATGTAACAATTGAGTTAATATGACTATTGTAGATGCTATAACTATGACATTGACATACTAAATTATATAGTATGCTTGCAATATAAATTAAACATAAACCAAATTATTTATAACAACGATTAATTATTTATATTGCTAAACTATGTATTCACACAACATAGCAAATATTTTAAACCATGCCTATATGCAAAGTCTTCTCATATATATTGCACAAAAATAATAACAAGTGCGTTTAGGATGGTGTATACCTAAATTGTCATTTGATCAATCCGTGTAAAAATTAGAACACAAAGTCGGGCCGATTCCTCAGACTAAGTTGTGCACATTGCAACTCTTCGAACTTGCAATGACCTCTTAGAAGGTTGTTAGTGTTGAGTTAGTTTAGGCCGGAAAAAGTTTAGATAAATTAAAGAGTGTACCACACCGGTACACAGGACGTCGCGGCCCCGGCCACAGACCAGGGGTCGCGGGTCGCTGGCTGCCACACGTGGATAGAAGGGACGAGATCAAGACAAGAATTGTCCAAGTCACACCCTAATCGCACGTGAAAACTCAGAACCCCAAGGCCTCAACCCCTTGCTCTTGAAGATGGTATATAAACCCTTAAATTTCTCTATTTCTCATCAACGTGAGATTGAGCTTTTACCCAAATTCCGGAATTACTCTTGATCATTTTTTTAGGCTAATATTTTTTATATTGTTTATCGCCGGTTTCAGACAAATTGTATACTTTTTTGAAACCCTTGCATAGATTATCAAAGACGACCCATTTTGTAAGGTTTAACTTGTCCAAACTCGTCCTGAAAGTTAGGCAAAACCGATTTATGTATATAAACGAAATCCAACACATTCTTTGTTTTTAGATCACGTGTTAACGGTGAGTGTTAGAATCTAGGCTTTAGGTGAGGGCGAGAAACTGTTGTTTAGGAGGAGTGACTAGTAATTTCATGGTTTGGAGTTCGATGAAGTATTTAGTTTTTTTTAAGTAAATAATAAAAAGTAAACTAAAATTCATTTTCATTAGGAATACATTGATTACTTAAATGATGTTTTCTTGAATAAAGTATATATTAAAACCATTTGTTATATTTTTAATGAATTTAAATAAAATTAATAATAACTAGGAGTTGTTTTTGAAACTGTTTAGGGACTAAATTGATGTTTAAAAAAATTCTAGAGTCCAGTTTGCATTCAAAGTGAAATTTCAAAAATATTTTTTATTTTTTTGTGGACTGTTTGTTATATTAATTTTTTTTTTTGTGAAATTTAGAATTGGGCGGAAGCCCTATGCATCTCTCTCCTCCATTACGCGCCTCCGTTGTCCTATTACCATCAGCGGAGGCGCAGGTCACTACGTATCCGCCGCGCTAATATTGCGACGTCACCTATGAGCCTTTGATCACGGCCTTAAGGGACACTCTTTCGTCCCCCGCTAAACATGCTCTTTAAAATAGTTTTGTTGTTAGATGATACGATGATAGCAATAATTTGTTGTTAGCTTTAACGTGAACACGGATGATAATTTGATGCATATAAGTCAGTCATATGAATATTTAAAAGAGTAAATTACCTTTTAGGTTGTTATTTGATCAAACAATACTAGGTTGATTAATTTATAAGAAGAAATAGAAGCATCACTTTATTAGTTTTACTGTGTCATTATTTGTTTGTTTAGTAGTCTTTTGTTTGTTACATGTAAATGACACTGTTATAAACCGGGTCTATTAAAAATATGGATATAACGAGTAACACTATCCTAGACCGGGTATGCTGATTTATTGTTAGGTTGTTCAGCCTTTGACCATATTCACTTGTTTTTCTGAAGTAGTTTCCATCTTATTTCTAATGAAATAAGTGATGCAACATTTTTGTCATGTACATACCTAAGTCGGTGTCTTCTTAATAAAGTGGTCAAACTGACACGTGACAACTAGTATTTCTTTATAGAAAACATATCATCAATTTTTTTTAAAAAAATTCTTTCCTACAAATATGGCGGATGAGATGCACCAATTATTTTTTTTGTGATTTTGAAATATAATTTTCACTTTAACACTACAAAATGACGTTTGATTTATTAAGAGTTAAAAGCGGTCACAAGTTTGCCACTAATTTAAAAAGTTGTCACAAATCTGTCACAAATTGACTAAACTGTCACAAATCCGTCACAAAAACCGCCGCTAATAAGCTCGTAACAAAAAATACCGTAACTAATTCCGTCGCTATTTGAGTATTTTTTTGTAATGTAATACATGATTGGCACACCTAATCCGTCAGATCAGCGGGTAATATTTTTGAGTTAGATATTTGGATGGTTATAGCAACATTCTTCTATATAGCTATGTATTTTTTCTTCCAATATAATTTTGTTTACCTTAAGAAATGTTATACATTGGTAGGGTACTAAAAAATCTAAGGTGCATTGAATTGTATTTTTGTGAACTCGTAACGTGAGAAATAAATTTGGTTGACAGTAGCTAACCAAGTTTAAAAGTTATTCATTGCTACCATTAACTAACGAAATTTTAAGCATTAATTTAACAACATTTAATGCCAACTTAGAAGAAAGGAACGGGTTGAAATTAGGTAAAATAAGAACCATTCAAGAAAACCGAATGATATAAAGAATCGTTGAAAAAACAGTGCTATTCGGCTATTCCACAAAAAAAAAGTCTAATAAACTGGTAGGAATTAAATTAATATGTATGTTTACAGGTACTAATATTTGAGCCAAGATATACAAAATAATTTACGTGACAGTAATATTGCATTGGTTTGTAATAAAATTTTAGGGTTGTCTTACTTAATTTCTCATATACGTACCTCATATTATTTTGTTTGAATTATTTTACTGACTATTTAAAAAAAAATAACATGCTGAATATATTATGGCCACAAAGATACAATGAGCTTTTGAATTTTTACGAAGAACAAATTATTTTAGTGACTTAATTGTTCGCATATTTTTATTTTTAGAATACTGATACTTTGTGGTTGTTGGACTGTGTGTTATTTGATTTTTTCTGCCTTTCTTCAATTATTTTTGTAGACGTTATGTGAAGTGGAATTTTTATAATTTCACTGGCTACTATAATATGGTTGGAGCCTCGAGGATAGGCTTAAGCTATGAAATTCAACATATTAATATCATGCCAATATTAAAAAAACTATAAAAATGCCGGCTCAAATAATTAATTATTAATTGACGAATTTAAGTTTCTAATAAGTTGGCTCACCTGTCAGAGGAAAAATAACATTGATCATTCTGCCCATATATATATATATATATATATTATCGGACCTGTCAACCCGATAAGTGTGAATCAAAAAAAATATATGTAACCCGTTATTATAGATAATTTGTGAGAAAATACAAGAAGTTAATAATTAGATTACAGTAATTTTTTTTTTTAATTCTCGTGTAAAAGGTGTTTACTATTATTTTGTAATTTTGTAAATTAAGAGGATTTTTTTATAAATAATTATTTCAAGATTTCATAAGCGTTGTTCACATAAACTAATAGTATATATATTTATATATACTAGTAAAAGTTACTCACGCGTTGCGTGTGAGACGCGTAATGACATTAATCTCGTAATATATTTTATTTTGAACATAATATTCAGATTTAGTATCATTTATTGTAGTTATGCATGTTAAAACTAAATTTTTGAAAAAATTAGACAAAATTGGACAGTTTCATTTCTCTTGGTTTGACTATAATAGAATAATATAATGATATGTGATGTGAAAGGAGACAATTAAATCGGGTGTGTGCTCTTCATGTAATTGCTTAGGAAATTTCTTGATATGTTGGGTTCTAACAAAAATATCATTTATTATCCTTTTTTTAAAACCATCTATTCTTGATTCTTGGGGGGGGGGGGGGGATTATATTAAGAAGTTATAACCCATATTTTATATATTTGCAAACATGGCGTGCCTTAGTTTTTTATGGTGGTATATGATAAGAATCTAGATGTAGAACTTTAATCATTATTCTAAATTTTCTAGTGTTCTTATTTGTAATTTCTTATGTTTCTAAGGTTCCATAAGAAGAACCATATAAGTAAACTCAAGAAAGCTTCGGTTTGTCCAATTTTACCAATTTTTTTTCCAAAAATGTCTTTATTCTAATTTATTAATTACTCAAATAACTTAATACAATTTAAATAAATAAATAAGTAAATAAATATTCCCCTTTTTCACACATATCAATTCATCTCCCAAACAAATCATTATACATGTATTTTTATATTACTATAACAATAAATCATTAAATTTATTTGTGTCGAGTCATATTTATGCAACTAACACACGCAAGACGTTGGCTACGATTACTAGTATATAAATATATATTGTGATTAATTAAACAATAACGTTTTTATCCTTAATTTCAGCATAACGGCCCATTATTAACGAGTTTTATTGGGAAATGACTGTTTCGTATATGAAAATGGATGGTGTGACAATCTCCCAAACATGTCAATTTATCCAAAAAGTCCCCATTGAAAGCATACGTATTTCTTCTTATATGGAAAGTTCAATATAATTTCAAATCAAATCATATCAAAGAGCTTAAGAAACAGTTATTTTGCATTTCAAAAAAAAGTTATTTAGCATTACAAACCAACATTTTTTTAACCGCAACATGATTTCGGCATAATTGTCCCATAACCAGTAACGAATCTAGGATTTTATGCAGGGGGCAAGTCATATATTTAATTTTCAAAGTGCAGCAATATATATAATACGTGATATATTATTTTCCAAATTTATATCAAAACTCAGCAGTAAAACCACCAAACAGCAGTAAAAATATATGAGTTCATAAGATTATATATATACTTGTGTCTTAATTTTTCAAAGAAAATAAATTCTTTAACTTTGAGAAAACTCGTTAAGAAACTAGATATATTAGGTTGATCACGTTTTAATAATTATTTTGTTGTAATAAATAATATTGTTATGTAGCAACTTTTATTTTTTAAAACAAAATAATCAATGATTTATATTTTATATTTAAAAGCACATTATGTTCAAACTTATACAACTTTTTTAAAAGAAAAAAACTAAAGTCAATATAAATTTTAAAAATGTTGAAATGAGGTCTAGCAAGTTAAAAGTCATTAATTTTTTGTTTTTAATTAGAAAAATATATAAATAATAACATTAAAGACAAACTCATAATAATAAAAGAAGAAATCAATTAAGTGTGGCATAAGATTTGAATTTAACACCTATTGGTAAGTAATAAAACACTTTTTCATTACATCAGTGAAGTGGATTTGTTAAATTATGCATTTAGTTTTATCTATTACTAACTGTTTTTTTACAAATAAATGTTTGAAAATTAATTAAAAAAAAATCAATTTTTTTTTCCGAACCAAGGGTGGGCGCTTGCCCATCCTTGCCTCTATATAGATTCGTCCTTGCCCATAACATAAGTATACTACAATATAAAATTTTACTCATCTTTTCTTTTATATAGCGGCGTATACATCAGTAAAAGTAAAAGAGCAACATTTCTTACAATATCGATCATACGGCCCATGCATGTTCCATAATATATTCATGTAATTTTGTAAAGATAAAATGGATATGTCGTATAGGATTTAGTCTGCTCTTTCTAATTATACTTTGAAGGGTTGGTTTATAAATAAATCTAGATCATCGATGTTGGAAATCATTTTACTGTCAGATCAACCTTAGCTACTATGAAACATGCAAATCATTTTACCGAATTTTTTGATATACGCCTAACTTAATTATTTGTGCTTCACTTTAATTGATCTGTTATAGGTACTTAATCTTACAACATAAATTTTTTTAATTCCCTCAAATTAGCGCTATTTTGTTTCATAGGTTTATCCTCGGAAAAATTACCAATACATACAATTTTACAAACTTACCAATACATACAATTTTACAAACCTAATTACCAAAACATAATATCTCAAACCTTTCTATCAAAATGTACAACTAACTAACTAACTAAAAAGGGTGAAATTTTCAAAATTTCAAAATATTAATAACAAAATTAAAAAAAAAACTAACGTTTTTAAAATATATATATATTTTTTTAAAAATTATTATTATTTTTTATTAAAATTATTTAAAAAAAATTAAAAAGTGCGTGCATACATGTAGGTATGCGCACTTCAAAAAGTGTTATTTTAAAAAATATATATTTTTTCATAATTATTTTTTTAAAATAATTTTTAAAAAAATAATATTAAAAACAAAGTGTTTTTTTTTTATAAAAAAATATTTTTTTTATAAATATTTCAAAAAGTGCCCATATTTTTAAGTATGCATATTTGGTATTTTTATAAAATAAATATTTAAAAAAATTGACTTTTTTCAAAAATCATTATTTTTTTAATAAATTATTATTATTTTTAAAAATACGTTTTTTAAATAAAATATTAATATTTTTTATTTATATATATTTTTAAAATTTGTTAGTTAGCGGTATATTTTGGGAAGAAATGTTTGAGATTGTATGTTTTGGTTACTAGCCCCATCTCTATAATTAGAGCAACTAGATTGCACTAGATATCTCACCATTTAGTGTCATTTGTTAGCTAGACGATGATATTTTGGTCATATTAGACTTGATAACGTACTCATTAAATGTCATGTTGACAATCATTTGTTAAATTTTGTGCTAAAGTTAGCAATCATACTAATAAGTGATGTGACAATAATTTTATCATTTCATTCTATTTTAAATTATTTAATAATACTAGCTCTCACTTATCTCATTAAGTACGAGTATATTAATAAAATATACTCTTGATAGTCAAATTTACTTGGTCAAATATATACAAAAAATACAAGTTAAAATTAGCTTATATGAATGTAAGTTGGTGGCTTTTTATTTTATTTGATAATAGTTAACTGGTCAAATTTAGACATGCGGACAATAAATGTACATATAGTTAACCTTTCGGAACAATTTATTTTTTAAACTCAAGCTAAAATAGCGTTGCACTTGAATTTATAAAACGATTCACATATTATCTTACGTATAAGTTATAACTAAAGGAACCAGGTTCTATAATTTGGTATTTAGAGTGGTGCTTTAACTAACTTGCAAAAAATATTAGGAATTGATGAACCTTGAAATAAAGTCAATAGATTTATTTGATATATTCCATTACTACGCATTTATTCTAAAGGTTGCTTATATAAAAACATATGAGAATTTATTTGATATTCCCTATTATTGAGAAGAAATGATAATTCTTCTTTTTTAAGAATAAATGATAATCCTGTTGTAGGATATTATTGTCCATCTTGGGCCTTACTCTATTGGGCCTCTATTGGGCTTTCCTAGCATATGTAACCCTACCTTCTATTATATAAAGAAGGTTAGGGAGTCTCTTGATGTAACTTCCCTACACTTATCAATGAATAAAAGACGACTCTTTTATCTCTCTATACTTGTATCTCCATATCTATATATCTAGCTAATATGTTACACAATACGTTATCAGCACGATGCTCGTGGAGAATAGGATATACGCTCGCGGATATTGGAGATTTTGGATAAACGCACGAATATTGGGTATGTATAAACCTTGAGGTTTATCCGGGTTTAATTGAGTTATTGATATATCGACCTTTATCAAAATACCAGGCGTACGGTATACAAATATTTTTTCTACCCCTTACAAATATAATATATGTTACCGCATGTCTTATTTGCTATGAAAAGAATCTGATCACCATAACATGAACAAATAGATCCAATGCAATAGTATGAAAAATTGTTTGCTCCTGACATGTAGCTGCGTGATTGCCGAGTATAAAATTAAATTAAACTGATCGTATCATGTTAAGATTGGTTAGTTACAGAACCAACGAAAAAAGAAATTGTAAATTATATTAATCTTATGCTGTTAATATGTTTTAAATTGAGTACACCCACATGCAGTAATTAATTTACGGAGGCATACAATCTCTGGTGGTAGAAAATAATTCAAACATACAAAATACTAAGAATCTTAGCTGGAAAAAAAAATTATCTAGAAGTTAGATAAATATCTTAAGCATATAGAAATTATGATAGTTCCAGATCTTTGAAATACTATGCACCGTATATATGTATGCTAATGATTTGTTACATAGATTGTTACCATGATAATTGAATCTCGTATATCTAACTGCCATGATAAAAGTTATGCCTAAAATTGCTAATTTTAAGGAAAGATGTTTGCTATATTGTGAATCTGCAACTAACACATAATAATTAGCTTCCATACATATACATACGATGATTAATACTTACACATAAGGCAATAGATTTATATAATATTGAGTTATATCTTGCTTGTGTATCTGGTTAATCTAGATTGATAATGCTAATTTGATTTCCTTGTTAGTAAATATGTACCTACCATGTTACTATATATTGCTAGTTAATCATGCAAGCAGGTACAATCTAAATATTTAATCATGTGCATGTAATATTTATTTACTGCCATGTGTAAAATATGTTAATTTGCGAAATCATATATTTTCACATTTAAGTTGGAAAAATTATGAACCTTCCCCAACTAGGCTCACCTATTTGGATACGATGTCTAGGAAAGATATAGGCGGAAGTCGATATCCTAATGAGGTCGGGTTTTAAGTGGCATTCGTGCCCTCCACCCTCACCGTCTTTCCTGGTCGTGTTCAATTAGAGCTACCGAAAGGGGTTGACTAAATAATAATTTCCCCGAGTGTGTTTATATAGTGATGTATGTTTCGCCGAATTGGTATCTCAGTATCGACCCGTCGTTCGACCAATGAGAACCAATTCACATTAAAAGCAAAACTATTTTCGAACCTGTCGTTTCGAAACAAAGTTTGTGCTTGTGCAAACCATAAACATATAAACCAGTCGTTTTATATGAAAAATAATTCAGAACTCCCAACAGATGTTGGATGCCATCTATGATGAGAAAATTCGCAAAACATACTTGCGAAATGACTGTTTAGACGTTGATGTTATTCCGTCACCACATGTTAGTCACCCTGATGTGTGAAAATGTGATGCCAAATTTTTTTTGGATGCCATCTTTGATGAGTAAACACGAGTTTGTTGTTACACTCAGGATGAATGCTAAGGCGTTGATTTTATTCCGCCGCCACATTTGAGACGTGATGAGTCTATGGTGAACAAATGTCTGAAATTGACATATTGGAGCAATCCTTCACCAAAATACTAGCTTGGAAATTGTATTCCATAAGCAGTATCGTGAATTTATATTCACCATGTTCCTTTATCGCCCATCTGTTATTGGATAAGAAAATTACCCCGGTGAGTAGTTTTAATCCTATTGGGTCAATGGCGAATTGTTTGCCTGATATTAATGCTCTTCGTGTACATTTTTTTCCACGAATCGAGAACCGAGACAAGTGTTATTTGTCTCGAACTGTCGCGATCCCGATGAATCGCCTAGCCAAGCAAGATTTTAGACAATCGTTAAAATCGAAAACCTGTGGCTCCAAGACAGTAATTGAAAGGAACAATATGGGTCGTTGTCACAAAGTAAGAGACGATGCTCAAGGAGCCAACTCTATGCTATAAAGACAACGGTCATGCACGGTTACTCCTTAAATAGTTCACAACTATTATAAAGGTGGAAAAACCGATGCTAATGTGGTTAAAGTTAATTGAAAGGAAACTATTGAGACCCCCGATTTTGTGGCTCAAATGAGTTTGATACCTTTCTTTACTGATTTTGATAAATCATTGAGCCATTTTTTTTCGCTCATCTGGATTATGTTTTTCCATTTGGATTATTATTTTTCCATCTGGACCATACTTTTGGATTATGGTTTGCCTGTTTATGAAATTTCTCGAAATAATTTAAAGTGTTTATTGAGCAAATTCTTTTGACAAATGTGACCAAACTTTAAATTACGAAATTTTAGGCAATACTTGTGGTGTAGTTGGTTTTCTAGAAATAGTGGGTAACAGTGTACCACATAATTTCACCAACTACTTGCCTAAAAGTGTACTCAGTGACAGCGATTCTTGACCTGTCGTTCCAAATCGAAATCTTTGGAAAAGCCAAATTGATTTGTCAAATATGAGGCGTTATACTCCTATAGGTCCTGTCGTACCTTGTTGAGTTATAAAATATTCGAGAAAACCAGTGTTACCTGGTAATAGCTCATGAAAGAATTGAAATTTCTTTACATAGTCTCCATTCAATACGACCAAAAGCGTATTTTAGAGGAGTTGAAATGTCTTTCAAGTGGTTGCTATCACATTCTTTAAAGCGTTTAAAGTTTCCTTATCATTTCGCCTGTCGTCGAATGATAAAGAATTTAAATGCTAAGACATGATTGTCTTTACTATCATTCGCCTGTCGTCGATTGATAAGAGCATTTTGATATTGTGGCATTGACCGGATTAGATATTCCCGGGTCAAAAGACGATGCTTGATTTATAATCGCATCGCATTTGGATTCTCTTTGAGGATATATTTCGTGATTAATCCGAAATTCATGCCACTAATGCTCACTTTGAAAGACTAGTATGTGTAAAGATCACGAAATGAACTCGTAGAATTCTTGTAAAGAATTGAAGGAGTTATTGTGGACTTATCCAACCATAAGACGGACCATAAATATAAATGGTTATGGTTGATGCATCGACAATATGGTCACATTTTAATGTTGTCCACATAAATGCAGCATTTTCCAAACTTTTAGCCCTATCATTAAGTTGATGGCTCATGATCCGGATTATCCTGAAAAGTCTAGCCGACTTGATAATTCCGAAGAGTAATAATCGAAATTTCGATTTGAATTACTTGAATTTGGAAATTGAAATTGAACATCCTGTCGATTATGTTCAGACCCAAATGGACTCACGGAAAGTTTGATGATGCGACTGCAAATGATTGCACGCACTTCTTGGTCTTGCGCACCAAGATTTATATTTCCGTGTGGGGTTATGCTATTTTGCTGCATTGGTCTGTTATGAGGCCCATAGACACTCAGACACCATATGCGTACCAGCTGGTTACTGGTTATGGGCCAGAAGTCTCATATTAACGCGTGTTTGGAGTGCTTAATTAATATTTTGATTGAGCCGCTATAGCGTTCAAAATATGGACCTCTGAAGGGGACATAAGTCGATTATGAATCTCCTGCCTATCATTTGATAGATTAACCTTGGCAAACGATCTCTTTACCGCATGATATGCGAAAGTGACATCGCTAAGACTGTTCTCCCCGTCGTTAGGGGGAGATTTGCACGTTACCGTTGATAAGGAATGACGTGAAGTAACGTGGCATAACCCACTCAGTCTTAGCTTGATCCCCAAAACTGCACTTAGTGATAAGTAAGTGCATAGACTCCCTCAAGTCTAACTAAATGCCAAACGCATTTAATGACTTTATGAGATGTCACGAGATCATTTATACCTGCTGCAAAATGCTTGCAAGGATAGACGTCCCTGTCGGACGCCGTGTTCCTGTCGTAACACGTTGCTTTGGCCGAACCCGCCAAGCAAAGGACGCTGCCGTCGGCCGTCAGTCTGTCGTCCTTCCTAAGATATGAGGAAGTTGACCGGTTCTTAATTCGTTCAGCCCCAGAGGTGGTGAACTGAAACTCGTTTGTCGCACGAGATTATAAAGGATCAAGGAGATGTGTGATTTCCTCCTCATCCTAAGAATCTCAAAATATCTGTCGATCATGATATCTTAGACGATATTGAAGCGAAACGAGACTGTCATTGATTACTTGTTCATATATTCGGTGACGACTGATAATATGAGCAAATTATGACAGGGAACCATGTACCGTTGCCTGAAGTCAACGTAGAATAGACTGACCTAATGGAAACTTGCAATCCAAGTAGACTCCTTAGCGAAAGTGTGTTCGGACCTGTAGCTCCAACACCACCAATGTTAAACGAGTTCGTTTATTTGGTTATTCGTAAGGAAAAGTGATGAGAATAATGAGATTGTAGAATGCTCGCCTAGTAGCGCAAGGCTTCTCTCACATCTTGGAATTGATTACGAGATGGTTGATTTTCTCGTAATGGACGTTATAACGGTCCCCTACTTTATCAGTTTAGTAGTTTCCCAAAAACTGATTATGCAGTATGTGATTGTGGTCACTGTTTTATCTCTATGGGGATTTAGACAAAGAGATATAGATGAAGGTGCCTGTGTGACTTCATAATGGTTAAATCAAGTAGTTCCTGACCACGGAACATGATCTCAATTGACTGAGACGTTCACTATATGGATTAATATAATCCGAGCGGATGTGGTATACCGCGTAAGTGAGTACTTGATTAGCTTGGGATACTTGAACAAGTATTATGCCCTTGCGTGTTTTATTACGCGATCCATTTTTGGATTTGCCTTCGAGATGAAGGATCTTGGGAAGAAACGGTAGTGACTCGGCCTGATGATCGAGTCCCGTAAGATTGAATCTAAGTCCATGATTCATATTACACCCAGAAGGTGTTATGACGTTTTAGTCATTATGACGCTAAATCGTCAGATTCTCCCATGATCGTTCGATCACTAGACATTGATATAGACCCAGTCTGTCCCTGATGAGACGATGAGGAGATATTGAACCATCATGTTCATATCTAAGTACAATAAGCTCATCATTGTACTTGGTCTAATGTGCTAGGACGAACATCTCGTATGCTGTGAATGGTATAGCTCGACACAGCATAGCGCTAACACGCTGCCATCGAAATGGCACTAAAGACACATTCCCTTACCTTATGGTAATTTTGGAAGTGGGCTAGTTTATCCCATTTGCGTCATCGAGTGTACCTACCCCATTCGGTACTCGAATTAACGCAACCCTTTTTCGGTTATACCGATGCTGGTTACTTATCAGACCCGCATAAGGGATATTACTAAAATGGTATGTCTTTACCATTAGGAATAAGGCGATATCTTGGAGGTCTTGGAATGACTCCAAACGAATCACTATGATCTTCTCGTGCTATATGAGACGACTAGAGAGTGTATATGGCTTCGAGCTAGTATTATCCATATTTGAATTACATATGCTCTGTCTCACGATCCAGATAAAACACTTGTCTTATTTGAGGACAACTTGTTGTTATCGATCAAGAGAGACATGACTAGATTATGCTATTTAGCATTTTTCGCCGAAATAAATCTTCACATATGAAGTTTAAGAGCATCCAGTTGAATGTTCGTTCTATTCCACGTTAGATTTTCTTGCATTCAGTCGTGTGCAAGTAAATGAAGCATCCAGTCGAATGCTCGTACTCTTTATTGAAATATGAAATCCTTGCACCCTGTCGTGTGCAAGTGAGGGGGAGCATCCAGGTGAATGCTTATTGCACTAATTACTACTTAGTCGAAATCCTCGCACCCTGTCGTGTGAAAGTGAGGGGGAGCATCCAGTCGCATGCTCGTGTACTCTTTTTGTCCTTAGACCAAGGGGTTTTTTTCCCACTGGGTTTTCCTTGGCAAGGTTTTTAGCGAGACACGTTCCCATCATACCTCACTTAAGATTGCCGAAATTAGGGGGAGTATCCTGTTGTATACTTCTTACCACTGTGTACTCTTTTGTCCTTCGACTAGAGGTTTTTCCCACTGGGTTTACTCTAGCAAGGTTTTGATGAGGCACCTGTTTTGTGGTTGATCCTCTACTACTACCACTGTTGCACTCTTTTTCCTTCGATCAGAGATTTTCCCATTGGGTTTGCTCTGTCAAGGTTTTGATGAGGCACACTGTTTTGTGGTTAGTTACTTACATGATATTTCGGCCTATATCATTCGGCTACACAGTTTCTCCTAGGTACCGGTTTTGTCCCACACTGGGTTTTCCGGCCCTAAGGTTTTTATGTGTTTAGCATTGCGAATGAACTCGATTCAGATCGACAACATGAAGACGAAGAAATCAAGACGTCCAAAGGAGGAGTGTTGTAGGATATTATTGTCCATCTTGGGCCTTACTCTATTGGGCCTCTATTGGGCTTTCCTAGCATATGTAACCCTACCTTCTATTATATAAAGAAGGTTAGGGGGTCTCTTGATGTAACTTCCCTACACTTATCAATGAATAAAAGACGACTCTTTTATCTCTCTATACTTGTATCTCCATATCTATATATCTAGCTAATATGTTACACAATAAATCCTTTGTTTTAGGCTATTTTTTTCTCTCCTATATATAGTTTGCTCTATTTGGACCGCATAACAATTAAATCACCTCTGGTGCCTGGGTCTCCCTTCTGTGCAGTCACTGTATTTGACTGCACATCGTGCTGTTAAATAGAGGACCGTTGAATCATTTTATATTAGATCTGAACCATAGGATCTAAAACCCTACTAAAAAAAGAATCCTGAAATTACTATTCTATTCTTAAAATCTTACGGTCAAGATATAAACTAAATGATCTAACGATATTTTATTTAACAGCACAATATGCAGTCAAACAAAATGACTGCACAAAACAAAAACTCCCGGTGCCTAACTAAAGGGTTTATCAAGAAGTGAGAAAATATGTGTATCCTGTCGTACACATGGCCTTAGTTTGTGTTGGAGTGGTTTGTATCAAGGGGACACGGTTGGGGCCATGACATCCCGCGTAACTTTAATAATTTTAAATTTTAAAAAAAATTGATGTATGTATTTTTCATTCAATTTTGTTAAAAATAATAATTTCACACCCTGTATTGCACTTAAATGATTGTTTATGTAGATTGGCACCCCGCATGAACCATTCTCAACTTCACCCCTCTTTCTATTGTGTCATTTATTTCATTAACTCACTTAATTTTATGAGTACTTTTTTATGAGCCATGTTTTTTTTTTTATAGAATAGAAGTATAATGTGAATAGGTGATATTGTGACAACGTATCATATATGTGTCATGTTTAGTGGCGGGGCTCGAGTATGAGTGAGGGTTGACACGACAATCCCATAATTTTTAATAATTTGATTTTTTCGTATTGTTTTTTTAGAGTAATTTGTATATATTACATTTCGACAACCACTCAAATTTTATTTCCGTAAGTTCTTTCAAAATTATATATTGTTTTTGTAATTACATACCACTACATTTTATATAATGATACTATATAAAAGATTGATAATTATAAAGGATAAAAAGTAAAGGGAAAAAATACCAAGAATCTAAAAAATAGGAGAAAATAAATTTCAATAGGGACCGGAGTGACTTTATTTACAATAAAAATGAGAAAAAATACGTTTAGTTTACTGTACTGTCAGCGGATAACGATTTAGGTACTGAACGACCAATTTTAACAATTGAGGTACCGAACTACGAAATTTTGTCAAATTAAGAGACTAACAGCATAAATCGACGACATTGCAATCACTATATCTCACATATAATATATAATTTTATTTTTTTACGTATGTTGATATAATTGCACTCATCATGTGCTAGACAAGATATTTTGAGTGCAATTTCATCATTTTGTTTAACGATATGTCCTCAATTGTGATAAATTTCATAGTTTGTTACCTCAATTATTAAAATTGGTAGTATAGTAGCTAAATCATTAAACCTATTTTTTTCTCAATAAAAACTAAATATGTATTGACTTACTAGTCCATTGGATGCTTCCATGTTTCATTGTACTCCTTATAGTTTAATTAGTCAAATTGTTATTACAAAAAGGACAAAACAACACTCAAAATTAAGATTAAGTAATTTCTATTTATTTAGAAAAAAAAATGTAAAAAGATCATGCATATTTCAATTTAGAGAAAACAATAAAGTTGTAAATCTAAAAATACTATATTTTGATTAATATGTTGTACATAAATTATAAAATTTCTCAAGAATAAATTATAACTTTCATAAATATTTCTTCAAGTTTTAACAACTTGAGGAAATTCAGAAAGCAAATAAAACAATGTTGTAAATTTTTTTACTCGGCATTTTGGAATTTAAGTATTAAATACAATAAATTCTTCCTTTATATTCTCTTTACTAAATTATATTTTTGGGTGATTTTTTTACATAATTTATAAAAAAAAAAAAACTTAAGTCAGCCCTATATAGCTAGCCAAAGCCGTCGCTGAGGAACAACTGAAAATGTTTTGCTCTTAAAAAAAGATATACAAGAGGTTGATTTTTTATTTTATTTTGTAAAAGTGTATTCCGCACTAAAATTAATGAAAATACGATGAATATTTTTTTCAAGCAATCCCAAAGTCAATGTTCTGATTCCGCCATGTACATGTTTTCTTTCATTGTAAGCATGTACATAGTGTCATTCGGCAAATTAATCATATGTAGAATATGTTACATATCCTACAAAAGCTATAATATATTAATAATTCTTCCTAGGCTAACCGTGAGGTATGGGTATATCGGTTAATATCATCCTTTTCATCATTATTCTAGCATTACATGTTACAAATGTCTATTTACAAAAAAAAAAAAACACATAACAACAATAGTAAGGTGACATTACTTAAATTATAACATGTATAATTTCACTTGATCTAAAGAATTTCTTTTTTCTTTTTTCTTATTTTCATCTCATAGAAAATTTTGTGTGCTTAATAAAAACACGAGCGCCAATCGGTTATTTACACCAAATCATTAATGTAGTTCAATTACAAATTAGGTAAATCACTCGTAAAATAAAATAAAAAAATATTACAATGCAACACATCAATAAAAGTTATTACTAAAACACTAATAATTTTAACTATACTAACTATTTTGTTATGATATAACCGAAACTCGAGATAGAGGACTCGATAAATCTTACCAATAACATAATTGCGTTACCATTTATAACAAGATATATTACTATAAGATCTGAGTGTGTGACAAATTATGTATAAACAAAACTAAAACAGACACGTGCAATGTTTTAAAAGACGAATCTAGGTGGAAATTAGGCGGACCATAAACGAGTATTAAATTAAATACGATTAAATATTTAGACGGTGATTAAGTGAAATTAAATGTGACCAAACGTTAGTCAACCTATTATGACATAAAAACAGCTTTCCTCTTTTGAAACGTTGGATATGTGAAGTCATGTGTATGTCTTCTTTAACGGAAACATTTTCATAAATTAAACAGATCAACTTTATTAAAAAGGAAAGAAAACTGCCGCCTGAAGGCGCAAAAAAAGTAAAAGAGCGTAACGTAAGCTGAATAAAGGAAAAAAAGTTGTAAAGTTGGTATACAAAACCGGAAAAAAATCGTAAACGGGATCAAACTTATAATTTGCCCGCCTAATTCTGCTTAATCCTGTGTTAGGCAATAATTTGATTTCACTATCCAAAAATCACTGATCGACAGTTTCCTAATGCGTTATAGTAGTATTGCTGAATTGTTATATTTATGTGTAACTGGCATCAGAACATATTTATTGACTTTTATGTAACAGTGTTTTAATCCGTTATAATGAAAATATCATATTATTTTGCTCTTGAAAGAGTAATGCTAGTAGGAGAATCAAGATAAATAAAGGAACAAAAGCGTCATTTCAGCACACAGAAAACAGAGAGATACCGTATCCCATAAAACAAAACACACCAACAAAGCAACGTTACATACACATAGATATATAGCGGGCGCAAATATATATTTGGAGAGAGAAAACACCAAACTCATACACAAAATCTCCTCATAGATAGTCTAATTATTTATTTAAAGCTCTAATTAAACGATAAACAATTTACTTTAATCCTCACTTCCATCACACAAAATACTAACACTATAAAATAAACAATCGGATACGATAAAAAAAACACGAGCCAATTAGTTATTTACACCAAATCATTAATGTATTCATTTACAAATTAGGTAAATCACTCGTAACTAAAAAAAACAAAAACAATGCAGCACATCAATAAAAGTTATTACCAAAACATTGATAATTTTAAACTCTTCTAACTAGTTTGTTATGGAATAACCGAAACTCGAGTTAGAGTAATTCGATAAATTACACCAATGACATAATTTCCTAACCGTTTATAGCAAAATAACCGTTTATACCAACGACGAAAATTAGGTAGAGCCTAGACGACCGATAGATTATGCGCGATTAACCAGTGATTAAACAGAATTTTTCTTTGTAAAGTTTAGCTGTATTAGTTTCGTGTGGCCTGTCAATCTGTTGTCCACCACTGTTTCTAACCGCCCTATATAAAATTGCTCTTATATCAAAAAAAAAAAAAAAAAAAAAAAATGTATCAAAAATGCAATTAGCCCCATTTAATTTAATTTTGGTATTTGGTAACAGTAAAATAAGTAGAATCCAGATAGACAAAGGGACAAAAACGTCAATTAAGCACACAATAAAGAGAGAAAAGAACAAAGCAACGTTACATATACATATACACAGATATATATATATTTTATATATATATATATATATAGCGGCGGAGATATATATATATATATATATAGAGAGAGAGAGAGAGAGAGAGAAACAACCAATCTCCGTCACAAAATATTACTTAATTCAAAAACTCTAATTTAACAAAAATAAACTAACAACTTTAATAAATCTAATTTCCATCATACAAGACAACTGATTAAACAAACAAAAACAATTTAATTTGTATTTAATCACAAAAAACATAGTAATGGCGTCGGTTACGGATACGATCGGTGCCACGTCAGCAGATCATTTAGAGGACGATCAGAATGCGAGCAAGAGGCCGGTATGGAACAAGCCTTCGAACGGGGCTTCCGCCACGTCAGCAGATCATATTATGGGTGCCGAGTCTTGGCCTGCTCTCTCCGAGTCCACTCGGTTTTTGCCGAAACTGTCTTCGTCAGACTCGCCTAAGCCTCTTCCTGATGGATCTGTCGTTTCGCCGATGGTATTTTTATTTATTTTTTATTTATTTACAAAATTTAGTCCTTTTTTTATTATTATTATTATTATTGGGTTTTTATGCATATGAGTTGTTTTAAAAGTTTATATATGTTCATCTAAAATCGATTTAAAAAACAAGATACATGGTAAAATATCCGTTTTTTCTCGATAGTGGTCGCTTTTAGCCTACTACTAATGCAAGAAAAATTATACACTTTTCAAGTTTTTTTTGCTATTGTTTTTTTGTGTGTGTGGATATGGGTTGTTTTTAGAAGTGTGTTTTTGTTCAGTTATGTATCGTTTATTGTCGGGTTTGAGATTGGAGTTTTTTAGTGGGCACTCCAAAAAAATTGTTACACATTTATCAAGTTTAGACCTTTTTTATCATTGGTTTTTTGTTTTATAATGGGTACGATTCTTGGCCTGCGTTATCTGAGTCCACTCGGTTTTCACCAAAATTGTCTTCGTCCGATTTGCCTAAGACCCTTCCTGGTGGATCTGTTGTTTCACCCATGGTATAAAAATTTGTTATTTTTTGTTTGTTTTGAGTTTGGTCTTTTTTGTTGTTGTTGGTTTTTTGTTTTGTTTTTGCATTTGGGTTGTTTTAAAGTGTATGTTTGTCCAGTTATGCATTGATTTCGAGAGTGGATTTCTGTAGTGGATACTAAATTATAGTACAATTTTCATGTTTATAGCTTTTGATTGGTTTTTGCATATAGGTTGTTTTAGAAATGTGTGGTTGGTCAGTTATGTATCGGCAGGGGAGAAACCAGCAACTTTTATTTAAAGGAAGAGGGTGAAATGCTAATTTTGGTAAATGGGGGGTCAAACATGCTAATTTTGTTAAATATTTTTATTTTTCAAGTTTAGTCCTTTTTTGTTATTGGTGTTTTATGCATACGGGTTGTTTTAGAAGTGTGAAAGTTGTTCAGTTATGTATTGGCAGGGACCGAAGTAGCAACATCTTTCAAAAGAGGGTGTGAACCACTAATTTTGGTAAATTGGGGGTGTGGGGCAACATGCTAATTTTTGAATGTTTTAATCAAATTACATAGAATTTTTTTTAATTTCCATCATTTTTTCCATCAAAATAGGCTACTACCCTGTCACGATTTATTATCGGGTTTGAGAGTGGAGTTTCATTGTGGACATTCCAAGAAAAGATAATCTATTTTGTAAGTCTAGTCCTTTTTTGTTACTGGTTTTTTGTGTGTGCATATGGGTTGTTATAAGTGTGCATAGCGGTTTTGTATCGGGTTTAAAGGTGGATGTTCATAGTGGACACTCCAAGAGAAGAAATTATACATTTTTCATAGTGGATGGAACCAGCAATTTCTTTAAAAGGAGGGGGTGAAACGCTAATTTTGTAAATGGGGGGGCAACATGCTAATTTTAATCAAATTATATAGGAAAAAGATTACATGTTCATCAAATTTTATTAAAATAGGCTGCTTTCGAATTGTTTCACCTAGTTCCTGCCTGTAACGATTTATTATCGGGTTTGAGAGTGGAGTTTCATAGTGAACATGCCAAGAAAAGAAAAACTATTTTTTATTGGTTTTTGCATGTGGGTTGTTTTAAGAGTGTATATTTGTTCAGTTATGTGTCGGTCTATAACCGGGTTCGAGAGTGGAGTTTCAGAGACATGATACATTTTTTAAGTTTCTGCCTTTTGGTTTTCCTCGATACGAGGGGTGTTGTATTCCTTTTTAGACTACTCATAGTTCTTCCCCTGTTTACATACACACACGCATGTGTATATATATATACTAGTAATCATTGCCCACGCTTTGCGTGGCGATGCGTAACGACATGAAACTCGTAACTGTATTTTAATATGAACTCAATATCCGTGTTCGGCGTCAATTATAGACAAAAATAAGTAAATAACTATATCTTACCCGGAAAAATTGGAAGGGGCTTTATGTCGAGCAGTCGACGTGCTTTGTTTAAAGACTTCAGATTGAATCAGTGAAATCATATGAAGAGAGAGAGAGAGAGAGTGCGGTTACGGAAGGGTGGGGTTTTTTTTTTGATAAAGAAAAGGGTGGTTCCTGCATATGAACGTCTTTTTTTTTTTTCAAATTGGAGAGGTGGTTATTGGACTTATGGGTAATTAACAAAAAGAGTTGTTTTTTTTTTTATAAAAAGTGTGGACACCTTGGTAGCCTCGCAAACAACTACCTTTTTCTCCCTTCCCTTATTATCATAGAATAGATGTGTGCGTGTGTATTTGTATATTAGAGGTCGTGCCCTTGTATGCCAGGATGTGTCCTCTATTTTTAAAATTTATCGCATTGCTAAGGGAGAAGCTAAGTAGTGCAACACTCATATAAAGAATACCGATTTTTTTTACCATGTATCAACATATATTAAAGATTTTAGCCTTTTAGCACCCCGCCTACTAACTAAAGAAGTTCATATGAATTTCAGCTCCTCCCATAATGGACCCTAGATCCGCAACTGCATAGATGGTCATTTTAGTTGTGTATTTTAAATGATTTTGCAGCTCACTGGGTTTCCTTTGGTGTTTAAATTTTGGGCTGTTTGAAAAATATTGATGGAGTCGTATCTTGATTAGTTAGATATGAGTTATGGTTTAGATACACGGTTGTATGCAGTGTAGAGGGCTGGGATTTTGTAGTGGTCACCTGGGTTGTCTATGTGTGTATCTAATTATGATATGAAGTTCACGGGATGTTTTTTTCTATTTCCTATTTGCGTATTAGTTTTTGCATATTGGGTTGTTTCAATTGTATATATGGATAATCGTATATGGATTTATTAGGGGTGGAGTTATGGTTGATGTAGATGGGAGTATGTATTGTTTGAGATTGGAACTCCAAAGTGGTCATTAATTGTGTGATGGTTTAATACAAACAATTGTAGTTCAGTAGAGGTTCTTTTTTGTTTTCAAGTTTTTTATTAGGTACAAGGGTGTGTGTTGTAGAGAACTGGAATTGCGTAGTGGTGGTTGGTGTTGGCTGTTGATTCAGCTTAAATGATTTTGCAAATCATGAGTAGCTGTTTTCATTTCCCAGTTTGCGTTTTTTTTTGGCATATGGTTTGATTTAAGAGTTTGTTTCATTGCATTTTTAAGCTCAACTTATCCGTCATTCTGTCTTTTGGTTGTAGGTTTGCAGCATATTTGGCTGTTTAGCTTTAGCCAGGGTCTTAGATATTATATAGCTTAAGCTGGATGAACTGTTTTCTCCATCCAAAATGAGTCTTTTTAGTAGCTGCAGCCAAACTACCCCCAAATTTGTTTGGAGTGATGCAGTCATTAGGGTATGAGCTGTGTTTATGTCAAATGCCTGTGTATGTATGTACTGTACGGGCTGGAATATCACAGGTCTCATTATGGGTTGTGCATTAATATATTAGATTGTTTTCCAGTTTGTATTGGTCTGTTCTCGTCTTCCAATTTATAAATACGTTGTTGGATGTGTTGTCTTGGATATGATTGATGAGATTATGTTTTGAATTTTGGTATCCTGGATGTGTAAGTAGTAAGTACTTTAGTTAACTGAATTGCTAAGATGTCTTTTGAGGCAGGGTTTTTGTTTATTTAGATCATGTGGAATTTAGTGCAGGTTGTCTACATTTATCATTATTTATTTGTTGTCGCATATGTGGTTGCTACAATATGTTTGGTATGATCATGGAAAAAGACTGACATTGCGTGCAAGTCGATTAGTTATTTTTGATTTATACTAATCATTTGTCATCTTACCACATGTTTTTATTTCCTGTTACAGATATTTTATTAAATACAACCCTATGTTTGATAAAGTTATTGTCATCTTACCGCATGTTTTTATTTCCTGTTAAAGGTATTTATTAAATACAACCCTATGTTTGATGAGGTTATTGTAGAATACTGGAATTGCATATGTTTCGTTTAATGGATTAATATATGATCATTTACCATTTTGCCACCTGTTTTCATTTGCCATTACATGTAGGTTGTGGCATATGAGCTTTTCAGATTATGTTTAATAAGTTACTCTAGGATCTGCATGTGTGTCATCCTAGATATAATTTGATTTATTCTAGATCATTTCTCGATTTACCATAAGTTGCTTTTATTGTCCAGTTATTGCATATTGGATTACTTTTACATGTTCGCTGCAATTTCCTTTAATTTTCGGTATATATGATTTACTTTTTGCAGGCGGCAAGAGTTATACCTTCTTCCAGTCCTAATCAAGTGACTGTGAATAACACACAGCCTAATATACCCCTTCCAAACCATGTAATACCGACACGCCAGAATTCAATGAAGCGCAGTGGTGGGAGTTCTAGTGGAAATAATAATAATGCTAATGGGGGATTTTCTCAGCCACCCCCATCCCACAATAGTCCTGACATGCCACCTGGCGTTCTTGGGAAAAAAGCTGTCACGGAGCTGTCACCAAGAGATCATAATACTCACAAAGAAAGTGGGCAAAGAGGAGCTGGGTCACAATCCCGAAGTGGGAATGATCATATACAGCGCAGTGATTCATTTAAGAAGGGCAATGGTGGGCCACAAAATCATGGAGGGAGGGGAAATCAGGACCGTGGAAATCATGAGTGGAATTCTCAACGGAGTTTCAACGGCCGAGATCGAGCTTCCCCGAGGGGGTTTCGCCCCCAGACACATGCTCCTACCCCGTTATTTAATCCTCCACCTGTTGCTATTCGTCCTTACCCTATGGTTTACCCTGGTACTATGTTTTCTTTTGGGTTTCTTTTGGAGTACTATGGTTTACCCTAGATTTTGATTTGTAACCGATGTACAAAAATTAGCAACTTAAAAGACTCGCATTACATTTCTCACCGATTGTTTTTACACCAAGTGTACCATGTTGGACAAAAATTATAGTCCGGGATACTAAATAGTTATAAAAGCAAAAAGTAGTATACAAAATTCTATATAGTTATTATTTTTCTTTATTATTATCACCTTTTTCTTACTTTATTGCACAACCTATGGCTTTTCCTAGTTTAGTCCCTGGTCCATCCTCATTATCTTATTTTATTTATCAAAATCGCTGAGAGATGCAATGTTAATGTACTGTTTGCTATTGTTTTAGGTTGGTGTACAGAATTAATTCTGTTGTTGAGTACAGAACTGTAGTTTCCCTCTTCTTTTTGCTTTTTTTTATTTCTTGGATCATGTTTGCGTTTTGTCTAATGGATTTTTTTTTTTTGTTTCAGAGGTGCCATCCCAGGTATTTTTGTATTCAGCTCCACATGAGTCATTTAGAGGTATGCCTCTTGTGTCTCCTGTATCGCCGCATGCCATGTATTATGCAGGTCCCGATCCGCAGTTGATCGCAACTATAGTGCATCAAGTAGATTATTATTTCAGGTAAAGTAATGTGTTTTTTCTTTCTTTTTCTATGCTTTAATCAAACTGCGTTAATCTCTGATTAGTTTGATTTTGTTATGTATCTATCGCAGTAATGAGAACTTAGTTAAAGATATATACTTGCGCAATAACATGGATGACCAAGGTTGGGTTCCTGTTCAATTAATAGCAAGCTTCAAAAAAGTAAGTTCTTAGGGATAGAAATACTTTTTTACATGTTGCTCCTCTTGTTTCCATTTTCCGTCCATTCTTCACTTCTTTTTAGTTCACAAGATGAGTTTACCTTTGATCATCATTCATCGGTCAAGAGAACGACATTCTGCATTCTATCTTTCATGAAGTTTGTATATGAATTAATTTTCAGCTTGTTTCCATTTAAGATAAATATCCCTCTTGTGATATATATACTGTCGTTGGCCTTATCATGTCACCTTCAAATATTTTTTACCTGAAAATGATAATGGAAAACACACTTTTCATGCACAATTGATCACGACTTCTAGCGTTTGAGGAATTTCTTAGGTTTGGTGCGTATATTAATTCTGTGTTTGGCCTTATTGTGACACCATGTGGGTTTGGATCTTCAAATATGGGATACTCGAAAAGAGGATGCAGGAAAACCCACTTTCATGCTCGCTACTTCTGGAGGTTAAAAGCTCTTTTAGGTCGCATATAATAGGCTGGATGCATGTAATGGTCATGAAGATGTTATATAGAAGTTTCCAAATATCTATCTTTTACAGTATTATAAGGGTTTTATTGTGATTCCTACAGATCTCTTTTGTGGAACATGGTTTAATGTTCTGCCTTCAAAGCTTGTTTGATCCATGCTGCCTCGTTTAGTTTTACTTGTTAAGTTCAAGCAGACTTGCTTAAGAGAAAGGACAAGAGTTCAAAATTAGTTTTTACTTAAGTTTTGGGTTTCTTTTTTGTTCGTTTTTATGTTATAGCTTTTTAAGTTGCTAGCTGCAGATATAGCGCTTCTGTGTGTAGATGTTACTACATTCGCGGCCATATTTCTGCATGAGCTTTTAAGGCCACGTAATGATTGATCCCTTACTTTTTGAAACAGATATGAACTCAGAGCTATGCTTTGGTATTCTAGTTAATTGAAGTTGTGATTTGTGATCTTTTTGTTTTCTTCTGCTATTTTTGCTGCTCTTGGTCGATTGATGTTGTAGGTAAACTTGAAATTGGTATTTATGGCACTACTCAGCACGTTTAACCTTTTTCTTCAGTATTTAATTTGGCGAATACCCCAATGAATTGCTAGCCAGAAATTGAAATACAAATGATATTGAATAATAGGCTTCAACTCCTGAAGTTTGGTTGTAAATTCAAGAATGAGTATGTGAAGTGTGATTACATGTTTCTAATTGGATTTCAATTATGATCATAGTTTCTGCGGTTGCATACCATAACGGATTTGATGACTGTTTATGTTACAATGAACTGCATCAAGTTGGTATTTTTATCAGAGCGCTTTTTATTTTTTTGCTTTCATTGCTTTCTGCAAAATATATCTTGCAAGCGTGATATAGCTTTTGATACTTGTGACTATATATATATATATATATATATTGTTTTTTGGGCAGATGTCGACTTTGACAGAGAATATCCAGCTTATCTTGGCTGCTGTATGCCATTCAAGTGTGGTCGAAGTTGAGGTACTATTGACTTTATTTATGATTCTTTTCCTTTGAAGCTTCAATTGGTTGTATGTGGATTGGGAAATACTTATTTAAGCCCTTGTACTTGTCACATTAGCCTTTGCTAAGAATAAAGTTGATTATGTAATGTATTAGGTGAGCCTTGCATCCTGTCATGTATTTAAGTTGTTTGACAAAAATAATTTGTATAATGGCTACATCCATATAGACAAACAGATTTTCAAAATGAAGAAACATTGTACGGAGGCACTAGTGAAAGTATTAAATTACTTTCCACTGCAGTTACCATTTTTAATAAACTGCATGTTCTTACTTTAAAAAAAAAACTGCATATTCATTTCCTATACAGTTTCTCACATTACCTTATGGTAATGTTGAAGTCAAACTGACTGCAAGAGATATTAATAAGTTCAATGTAAAGAAGACTAGGGACTGTAAAGAAGACTTCATGATTATTAAATTTCTGTGTTGTCTGCTGAATTTTACATAATGATAATATAGTTATCCTAATACTTTTGAGACGTAGTTAGGATCAGTATACAATTTGTGGATACATATAAAGTGTATTTAATTCTTTCTTGAGTTCGCTTCTATCATATTTTTTCAGATATGATGTTGTGGATAGTAATGAAATGTTTTTATGATGTACGAATCATAATTAAAGTTACTTGATACTATTGTCTATATACTTGGTGGAAAGGCCACGTTTCTTACCCAGCAAAGGAGAATACATGGAAATGCCATGTTTCTTACCCAACAAAGGAGAATACATGTTGAAATTTGTATCTTAAAGCCAATTATATATCTTGATTTTGATTTTCAAATTTAAAGTTTGATGTATATGAAGTAAGCTAGTGTAATAATACCATATAATAGCTTAATTAAAATTTTAAAATCCTAACAAAGAAGAAGTCATGAGTTCATTAGAAAAAAAGTTTAGGTATGCCCGTATGCTGAGGGAAGGGAGGGGGTCTTTTGGTAGTTAAATACTTGGTCCAGGCTTCAACTTCCTAATATCACCTCTACATGGTAGTTCAAAAGATGCTCATGGATTGCTTTGCTAGTCTAGTTCGGATTAGTAAGCGCGATTAAATTTTTGCCAAAAACATATAATGGACCCTTTAGGACTTATAATCCATTTTAGACCTCTGAATGATGTAAACAATCAAGGCCTAAGAGTACAGAAAATTGTTTTGGAACATAAGATCCATCCTCAGAAGTATGTGCGCATGTACCTTCTTTGTAATGCACTTAAATGCAGTGTGTTCTGCAACATGAGTTGTTGACACCTTTATTTATAGTCTTTATGGGTATATAAGGTTCTTTCCAATTTTATAGTCTTTACAGGTATTATATTAAGGTTTTTTCTTTTTATACTCTTTATGTTATATAAGGTTATTTCCAACTTGTTTTAGGTTATTTCCAATTTTATTGTCTTTCTAGGTCTACAAGGCCGTTCGAACTTATTTTCCTCCTTTTGCTTCTCTATATTGTCTGTATATTGCCTTGGTACTCTTTTCCTCCTTTTTATTTGAAAGAGGCGCAAATAATCGCGACTGGGCATTTATGATATGTTTCAGGGAGATAAAATTAGAAGACGCGGAGATTGGGGTAGATGGATCATGCCAGCAGCTCAGTCGCCTATATCAAGCCCTCATGGACAAGGAAGCTTCAATCACGAGATGCTTGTGGCCAATACCCAGTCTCTCTCTCTAGAGGAAAAGCGCCATGTGGATACATCTTTTAGGAGATCTTATTCTGGGGATTTTAGCCAGCCCCAAGCACCAGGCCAAGCTGGAAATGTTTCTGTAAGAAGTCCAAGTGAATAGACGGTGATCGTGCTTTTACTGCAATGTTCTATCATGGAGGTGTTTTGAGAGTATATGAGTGATGAACTAAACACAGGCGAATGTTTTTGCGTTTTTGGAGGTGGTGGCCTTGGTTTTGCCTTGAGTGGTTTAAGTACTTTTTTGTGATGTTCGCTGGGGCAAAAAGAAAAAGAGAACCAAAGTTAGAAAGGGAAAATAAAAATGGAAAAACTTTAAAACATATTTACAAACACCATAGTGAGGGGACAAATTATAGCCTTTTGTAAGGTGAAAGTATGAGATTGTTGGATATATTTTATGATTTTGGTGTGAACTTGTTATCTTTCATGTCTTGGTTTTCTGATGGTAGCTACTGTTTCTTATTGGAAATTTTGTATTTTCCTCTTCTACCCGTAAGCTGCTAGTTTTTATATACATTGGGGTTTGCTGTCCTTCTTTCCTGGAGATCAAGCATACTATACCGTGTGACAGCTTTTCCTCGTTCTTACTGGAAAGTATATTTGATAATTGTATATATTTCGGATATCTATGACAGACCGTTGAAGACTGTAATATGTCAGTTACTTCAAAATAAGGGTACTGCTTTGAGCACCCTTTCATCTGGGTTACTTTTTGTTTTTGTTTTCCATGATAAATTTGTGACCTTTGAGGTTTTTATGAGAATAAACCATCATATGGGTTGAGGTGTTCCGATTCTTCTACTGTTAGGGGTGTTCATTTTTTTTTTTTTGGTGGCTACTTCTAAACTTGGGTGCCTTGGTTCTTGATCATTGAATGTGACCATAGATTATTAGTTTTAAGTTTTAGGTAGCTGCCGACCACTCTCAGTGGTGATTTATAGGAATTTTGCTTTGGGATTTAGTAACTGAACCAGTGGTCAAAATTTCTTGTGTTTTTGAAGATAGTAGTTCTGAGTGCATACACGCAGAAGGCATTTTATTCTATGCTAACTAAGTGCTTTCAGCCCTAGTAGATTCTTCACTCTTCTGAATTATTCTTTACTTTTGTTAGAGGTTGAGCTTGGTGTGCTATATGTATGCGGTAATCAATGCCATGCGCTAGAAAAGGTATACAAATCGCTTTTGGGTAGAAATAGAGTAGTTTGCAAGAGGATAAAAAAAATATAGCTGAAAATGCAGGTTTTCAAGTATTGTTATTATTATTTTCATGCATAATCTGCAAACTCGTGATTTTGAATGATAAAAGAAGAAAAGGATTATAACAAGTAATAGCATCGAAGAAGATGACAGTGAAAATAAAATACTGTGGTGAAATGAAAAATATGGACGTTTTTCCCCCTCATAATAAAGTAGAGCACCGTATCACGCTCACTGTGGTAAGGATTGTCCAATTGTCCCTCGTATTTTGGTGACGGTTATTGCTTTAGAATTATTAAGATTTAGACCAATGAACTATTTCTTTCAAAGCAAGATCGGATGAGAGAGCATGTTTTGGATGAATATTTAGTCGGACAGAGGCATTATTTGTTTGTTCACTGTTTTTCAAAAGCCAGTGACGTGAAAAGAAGAAAACCAAATGATCATCTCCTCTGTAAACACTTCGTCTATCCTAGGCTTGTCTTCCTCTTCCACTAAAAATCGACACACTGGGCATGTCTTTTGGCAAACACCGAACCACGTATTTATACACACACTGTGAAACTCATGTAAGCAAGCAAGGACCCGTGTGTCATTCATTTCCTTCAATCTTGATAAACACACACAACACCGACCACAGTCAACACTCTCACTCAATCTTGATTTAGAAATTTCGGGCCCTTCCTCAAACATACCCAGGATACTTTGATACAAGGGCTTCAGAATAGAAGGGCTATCGATCCTTTGTCGTATTAGAAAGCGGGAAAAGCTAGAAAGGAGAGAGAAGTTCTTGATGACCATTGAAGAGTTGAGTTGGAAACTGATGAGTTGTGTTTGAGGTGTGATAACAATGAGCTAAGATTTATAAAAATGAGTAATGTTGCTTTGTGTTCAAGGGTGGGTTGCTTATCAATGGGGTGATGATTTTGAGGGCTTAACACAAAGTTGTTGCACCTAAGAAGGGTTACCTCTGACCATAATTTTATTTGATATTTTCAGAAGAGGGCTTATTAACCACTGCTGTTAATGAAATCAAGTTTATATAAAGGTGAATTGCTAAAATTTGGTCATTTTATTCAAAAATACATCTACTCTTTTTTACTAATTACACATTTACATTTATTCAATTCAAAACATAAAAAACACACAAAAATCATGATATTTTCAAAACAATTATAATCATATACCAAACAAAATCGTTTTACGTGTATTTTGTATGACAAAAACATTAGATTACTCGTGATTTCTAATTTAATAGATTCATTCAATCAATATACTTTTTAAAATTTTATTATCCGAATCATATATATAGTACGCATCGCACACACAACACGTGTGTAACGATTACTAATGGTTAAATATGAGTTTTGAAGATCTTGGCTCCTTAACTCATAGTATAACCACTGGACATCAATATGTTCGTAGTATGAAGTTATGGAGTGTTATTATTATTTTTAAACTTGGGTTGTCATCTTTCAATAACTAGATATTTTTGTCTTCTAAAAGAGAGTTATCTTAAGATATACTAGCCACTTCGGCCGTGGTGTAACGCGTGTTTGGTTTGATCTTGAATTTTTAATTATCAACCTATTCATAAGACATTGAAATTAATTAATTTAAAAGTAAGAATTAAATGTAAACTAATTTAAAACTTCAAAGGAATAAACAAACTTAAAAACGTAAATAGCATTAAAATACAAAATAAATTTATGAGAAATAAGACTCATAAATACCTACAAAGCAAAGTGAATAGAGAGAATACAGAGAGGAAAAACATAGAGAGGCAGTTTTTTAATTGTGCATCAGTTTTTTTTATTCCAACCGTGTATTAGTATTTGATTTATTTGTAATTTATGTTAATTAGAAGAGTTTTAATTAATTATCTGTTTCAATGTCTCATAAGAAGCGCTTGACATAAAATAATAGTATAGATACTACGCCACAAGCGATATCATTGTTGTCAACAAGGCATTTTATTTTTTATTTTTCTAATACATGGCTATCATCTATGGAAAGACTGACAAAATGTTCGATTACAAAATTATTACTCTTGACTCACAACTTCACAAATTAGGCTGGCTCAAAATAGCTGAGTACTTGAGTGAACACAAAATAACAATGAACAAATACGTTTAATTTACTGTACTACAAGTGGTTAATAATTTAGGTATCTGACTAGCATTTTTAACAATTTAGGTACTGATATATATAATGCGTCAAAAAATAATAATTTAAGAAACTATAAAGTGACATATTTATATGAACTTTATAAGAAACTATATGTAATTTCTAGTGAATTATATGCACTTTGAACCAAAGTCTATATATTCATTATATAGGACCATATGTATTTAACCTGAACTATTTGTATTTTAAAGTTAATTATATGTGCAATTTATACAAAATTATATCATGTCTTGTATCGAAATATATTTAGGGGAATTTTAAAAAATGTACGCACTTTACATTAAGCTTTTTGCACTTTAAAAGTCCATATTTTGATGAATATTCTTTATTTTAAAAAAAGCCCCATTTCTGTATGAAGCTACTTTCTCGTAAAAAGACATCTTTCTGGTCGCTCTACTACCAAATTTTCTTTTGGTGAAAACCACATTTAAGCGAAAAAAACTAGATCATTGTCCAATTCAGATCCTCGCGAAAATGATCATCTGGTGAAGAGCTATCAGATGATATCGAGTCTATACGCTTCAACAGGATCACCGAGGGATTATCAAGTTAAAATGAAGAAAATGATGTAGTCTTATTTACTTGAAAGAAATTCTACACAACCTTCATCACATAACTTGCGACAGTATCGATCTGAAAGAAACAAGTATTATAGTAGCTGAAAATTCTCAACATTTGAGATCATTGTCCAATTCAGATCCTCGCGAATTAGAGCCTCTAGAAGAAAGAGAAAGGAGGTCGGGGAGAAGAAAATGATTTTTTTTTTCATTAAAACCCCGCATAGTTTACGGTTCTCTAATAAGTAATAACTAATAAGTATAAAAGCTGCATTTTTTTTCCTAAGAAGAACGGATCTTGAAAGAAAGGAAGAGAATATATATGTGCTATTGTAATATATAACAAAAAATTTGCTAGTAATAATTTATGTACAAGAAAAAAAAAATCATATTTGCATTGCATATATATTTTAAACTTGAAGCTTTTGAACGTATTGAAATTTCAGCTTTTTATTTTATTTATTTTATTTTGTATTTTTTAAAAGCTTAAGGACCATAATAGCTTAAATTTAAAGTAAAAATACTAAATTTAACTTGTTTTTAAAGTGTAGTTACTTAAATGATTTTTTAGTAAAATTTTGAGGATCAATGTTATATTTAACTTAATAGGAAAATAAAGGTGATGACGTGACGTGTTGTAAATAATAAGAAAACATAAGGATATTTTTGTCATCTATCAATTTCCGTTATGTTTTTTTAACACGGGTACGTTGATTGGAGGATATGTATAATGTGGGTATGCAAATTGTTAATGTTGATAAGTGTGTATACATTTACTTAACCATCGATACGTTAGTGTAGTTGACAATAATTTTCTCATAAATAAATTAGTGTAAATATTATTCAAACGTACATTAGTTATATGGCTTTCCGCCATCAACACTTATACCCAAGTATGGCTCTGACTTGTTTTCTGCAGGTACGCCCTGAAAATAACGTATCTGAGTTAGAACTCGGAGAAATGGAAGGTCTTTTGGATGTTAGTCTTGATCACCACGGAGAATTTGAGTTTCTGACAGTATCCGGTTCCAAATGTGAACTGCAGTTCATTGAGCTCATTTTAGCCAAATCTCCATTGCTGGAGAAATGTCTTATTAGACCAGACTCTAAGTTGGTTGGTGGAGAAGAATTTAGATTTATGGCCGAGATAGCGAGTTTCCGACGTGCCTCGACTCAATTAAAAAAAAAACTGTAAAAATTGAAACGAGATTGACTTTATTGACTCAGTTAAGTTAAACTTTATGTTTCTTGTTGTTAGGATGATTAACAAGAGGAGAACAAGTAAGTTATGAGTAGAAAGTGTCGTAATGGCATGGTTCACCTTACTTTTTACTTAATATTACTTTTTACTTGTGAAAAGTAAAATGTTGTTTGGTGGTGATTAAAAAAGCTTGCTCTTTAGAAAAGTAAAACTGTTCTCATCTTACTTATTAAAAGTAAAGTTTCTCATACTTATCAAAGTAAAATACTTTTTGGCCACTGTAAAAGCAGGCATGGCCACGAACATGGTAGATGTGGCATTTGAGAATTCTGATCGAACGAACCAATTCAAGCTACTGCTTGAGTTGCTGTAATAAGCTTTGATTTCTCTTGATATTTGCACATCTAAATACCTGGCTCTCTGATCTCAACGAATAAACTACGAAAAATTAAGGTGTTAAGAATTTTTGGGGACATCAGTTTTGATTCGAATAGCTGTTTGTAAGATAGCCTTGATTTTGTAGTTTTTAAATTTAAGATTTTATAAGTGCATTCAAAACTTTTAGTTTTGTACTCTTTTTCTCAAAGAAATGATAGAGCAGTGCATTTTCTTATTCTTAATATAGTTAAAGCTTGAGTTTGCGAATGTTTTGTTTTCTTCTAATGTATGTTGTTTCCACAAATTTGGGAAGTAATCATCGCGCTCAACAAAATGTAGAACCTTGCTTAACCGAAGCTTTTCTCTAATCTAGGTACCACTCATGACGTAGATGTTTTAAATGATGATGACTATATGAAATTTTGTCGAAATGAAATTCGTGATCGAATTTGTAGAAACACGAGAAGCCTTGGGCGAAGTCGTTAATTTTGTAACTTTTTATGTTCATGGAATCATTATATTTTCCTAATTTTGTATTTTTTAATATTTTAATGAAATGTTTTTCGCTAATTAATTATTTTGCTTTATTCAATTAATCGAAACAAACCATTTACTTTTACTCAAAAAGTAAAAGTAAACAGATTTTACCAAACAACATTTTTAGTGAAAAGTATATTTTTAAGTGTTCACCAAACAATATCGGACTTATTAAAAATTAAACAAAAAAAGTATATTTTTCTATCCCCTACAAAAAGTATACTTTTGAATCTAAAAGACGTGACCAAACAAGCCCATTATATTGCAAAGAAAGTTCAATAAGGCATGTTTTATGATTTTGATAATCTTTCTTCAGTCTTCTCAACATTTTATGTACATGTGTAGTCGACAAACACATGCATATATTTGTTACAAGTTCCTGTGAATGGTGCGTGTTTTGCAGCACTTCTGAATTTGTAATCTAACTGTGTTCAATAACTCATTCAAACAAGTTCTAAGTACTGTCTAGCTGTTATTAAATGTCGGAATAAAATGGTTCGCTAAACGGAAAAATATACTGGGGTGCTAAACCTGCACTTTCCCTTATGTAACATTCATTCAGGTAATAGTCCATTGACATCGTTTATGCGATTGATTATAGTGCCAAACAAACAAAAGACTCTTTCAAGGTTTTTTTTTAGTTGCTTGTATTTCGAAATAAGTTTGTTCGAATTGGAAACTTCCCTAGTTTTCTAAATGGAATAACTATATGAATTGGAATCAGACGAGTCATCCCAACGAAATGGAGCGAATAAGATAAGCAAAACCAAGCCATTAGCAAATTCATGAGATAGAACAAACGATCGAGGTCATTCATATTAACGAGAATAGCCGTAAACTTTCGACCAAACTACGGTTCTCATAAAGTTATATCTAACCAAACTATACGTCACCACCTCACTGAACTATTATGTTTGCGGTTGCTAAATGTTTCTCGTAGGGGAGTTTCATTTTGCTTTTGCTCATTTTTTTCTTATGTAACATTTTTTTAATCTCCCATCTTGCCTTGTTAGTCACATTCTTCAATATTTTAAAAAAAATGTACAAAGCATAAGTATTGAAAAATGATATCTATAAAAGTAATAAAAAACTTTTCAATTACAAATAATAGGTTAAAACCCCTCAAACTTGCAATATATCTTTTACTCGTCTGGTAAAAGTCATAGATTTTTATAGATCATGGGTTAAATAATTTATAAAATGATGAAGTATTTGACCAAAAACTTTAGCGGGCCAGAACGCGAATTACTAAAAGTTTAAAGCTTGTCGCATATTTGGTTATAAATCTGTCGCAATATGACAATAACAAAACCCGTCAGTAAACCATAAATATGCCGCGTTTCCATCTGCAATCATGACGTTCGGAAAAAAATCTACCATTGTTTCTGTCGGTGACCGGAAAAGCACTAAAATGAATAACGAAATTGAATTGGTTCTGTGTAGTGAAGTGAGTAATATTATAAATATAGACCACCTCCACTTAATATTTTCCCCAATTTCACAGTTAATGGTGTAACTCATTAAATTGTATACATTTAATCAATAACTGAGCATCAAATTTTTTTTGTTAGCTTTTTTAGTTTCTTGACTTTAAAAAGCAGATTCATTTGTTATCACTGTTTTTTTTTAATTTTAAAAATCTATATTTCAGAGGAATATAACTAGAAAAACTAAAAGTAAAAAAACCATACATTTTGGAGATTTTGATAGATTTCTCGCTACCATTTTAAAATTTTAAATGAATATTGATTTTATCTCAACTAAAATTTTATTCGTATACTCGACGTGTTACTTACTCGTTTAAATATGATATTTTGAAAATTTATCAAAAAAATATCATATAAAATTATTTTGATTGAAAAAGTAAAAAATTTATTAGCTACTACAAAAAAAAGAAATATGTTGAAAGTTATATTTTTTAATTTTTTACCAAACACATTCGTGTATATTTTAAAAATCAATATTTTTTAGTACCGATTTCTGAAAACAGTTAGTTTTTTAATTGAAAAAACTGATACCAACTTACCCTAGAATTATATTCCACTCATACAAAGTCTTTGTGCCAGTTACTACTCAGTATATATTTAACATTTATCCTTATTTATTACACTCTCATTAATCTCTAAAAAAAAATAAAAAAAATTCATTGAATCATGTGATAAAGCTGCAACTAATATCAGGTTATTGCTCCTCTAGCTATTAAATTTAATTCTTCTCTGTTAATATTCTGGGTTTGGTTTTTATTTTTTATTTTTTATTTTTGTAGCAGGAAATTAAAAAAAAAAACAATTGCAAACAAATCAGATCTTATGGATATTCGAACTGAGACTGAGACAAGGCCACATTTAAGGTTGTCTTTTCCTCACTTTATCTTTGTTTTCTTTCATTTAATTTATATAATCCATTTTTGAGTCATTTTGGTAATTACCCAATTCAAAAGAAGACATTTTGATGATTACCCATTTCAAAAGATTTTTTTGTTGTTGATATTTTCCCATTTAAAAGAAGACATTTTGATTATTACCCAACTCAAAAGAAGGTATTTTGATAGTTACCCAATTTAAAAGAAGGCATTTTTTTTATAATTACCCAATTCAAAAGAAGGCATTTTGCTAATTACCCAATGTAAAAGAAGACATTTTTGATAATTACCCAATTCAAAAGAAGGCATTTTGCTAATTACCCAATGTAAAAGAAGACATTTTTGATAATTACCCAATTCAAAAGAAGGCATTTTGCTAATTACCCAGTTCAAAAGAAGGCAATTTGATATTTTCCCAGTTAAAAAGAAGACATTTTGATTCATTTTTAATAGGGGGTTTACTATCTAGTTCTTTATTTTATTTCATTTGCTAACCTACAGACTTTGACAATTTAGTTCTGAAAATCCACCATTAACTAGACATTTCGATGATTATCCAATCCAAACCTTTAGACTTTGACAATGTAATTCTGAAAATCCTCCATTAACGAGACAATTTGGTAATGACCCAATCCAAAACAAGTCACTTTTTGCTTCATTTTCAATAGAGGGTTACGAACTACAACTATTGTTTGTTTGTTTTCCATTTGCTATCCAAACCTTTAGACTTTGGCAATTTAGTTCTAAAAATCCACTAACTAGTGTCCCAGAGTCCTTCCAATAGATAAAATGACCTGTTCAATAAGTATGGCAAATGTCCGCTGTTGTATCCGAATTTGAGTGATTGAAACAATTTTTTCACCTTAATGAATCTTATTGTTCGACACAGTTTTGACTCCTATCATGCTTGTAAATGGAAAAACCATGCTTCCACTAAGTTGTTCACGAAAAAGTTAAAGTTGGTTATGTTAGCTATAGCTTATGCAGTTACCTATTTACCCAAAAATATTGGAGCATGTATTTTTACTAAGAAACCGGACACTTATCTCCGATGCCTATGTTACAATAGTTTGACTCTTATTCTGTAACTCTAGGATTCTTTTCATTTTTCTTTTTTGCTGCTCCTGTTTTGCCCCTCGTTAACTTAAAATTCAGAACTAGATACTGACAAGACTCTTTTTTATTATTCCGTGAGAGTTTTAACGTTGTCATGATTTTCTTGTATTCTTAATTAGCGACAGATTGTTGATGTTTCATGATAACATTGTTTTTCTTTATATTGGAAATAGTTTATTGGCTGCATTATCTTATGGAATTGCTTCAATGGCCATGGTTTTCATCAACAAGGCAGTTGTAATGCAATACGCAAACTCAATGACCCTTCTCACTCTCCAGGTAGTACTTGTCACTTTAAATATTTAATCTCCTCTTTTGTTCATAGTTTCTTCTTATTGTGGATGAGATTCCAAATTTCTGTATGTGTAATGTTGCAGCAATTGGTTACAGCTTTCCTTATACACGGTGGAAGAGTGACAGGATATACAAAAGCCAAACCACTGAATATAGCAACGGCAAAGAAACTTATTTTGGTTTCATTGTTTTACAATGCGAATGTTGCATTTGCTTTAGCAAGCTTGAAAGGAGTAAATATTCCAATGTACATTGCTATAAAAAGACTGACGCCCCTTGCTGTATTGATAGCCGGTCTGTGTTATGGCAAAGGGAAACCGTCGATGCAGGTTTGCACCTAATATTAAAATAATGCACATATTTTCTCAAACATGATTCTATTCTTATATATTAACTAATCAGACACAATCTTAATCCATCATCTCCGTTTTTTTACCTTTCTTTCTTGTTTCAGGTTACACTTTCCGTGGTGTTGACTGCTGCTGGGGTGATGATTGCTGCGTTAGGAGATTTTTCCTTTGACCTTATAGGATACAGTATGGCCTTAATTTCTGTTTTCTTTCAGGTCAGGTTGTGTATAATCTTGCTCATTTTATACACATATCTGCAGTAGAATTTGTGAATAGCTTTTTATTTTTAGTACAAAAGTTGAGACTTTGTATATATATGCAGACAATGTACCTTGTTCTGGTGGAAAAATCTGGTGCAGAAGATGGTCTCTCGTCAATTGAGATTATGTTCTATAATAGCTTCTTGTCTTTACCGTTCTTGATGTTCCTCATCGTTGCTACTGGGGAATTTCCAAACTCTTTGTCCCTACTATTTGCAAAGGTCAGGATTTGAACTTTTTTTTATCTGAGTATTTTGCAGCACTATTTTTAAAGATGAATTTACCAATTATATTTGTAAGGAATTAGGTGATTGCAATGCTTGCAAGTTTTTCTTTAATTAGATAAATGAAAAATGTAGGAGAGCTAAAACGGTGAAGATATTGAATGCTTGTGGCCAGGTTGACCAATGACTGTTAACAGTACTAATGTTCTGCTTCATAGGTTCATCTCTTACTATGCAATTGGATTAGGATTATGTTTCTTTCTCGTTTATTGCCTAATTGGCATTCCACTTTTTTTTTCTTTGCATATGACAGTAAGTTAATAATTGGTGGGTAAAAAAGTACCTTTGAGTCCTTGGGGGATTATTGCTAAACAGCCCTAACATTTTTTTATTTTATTTTTGAGAAAAGAACGATGTGAGTTGATTGATGGTGTAGGCCAGTCAACTTTACCTGGAACTTTATCCTTCTCTTTCAGCAAGCCCCCGCCTTCCACAAACACATGCACACCTATTTAAAAAGGAAAAGATTGATCCTCAGACATTCATAGAGTTGAGTAAAAAATGAATAAGAACAATAATACTGTATAGAGAAAGTTTGGATTTCTTGTCCTCTGGGTAACTTTTATGTTGTAGTTTGTGTTTTCACACGATCCGGGATAACATGCTCCTCTTATTAGTATCTTGATGTTTATTTGTTTTTGAAGCCACTATGTTTAGGAGAAACTAAACTCGGATTTCATGTTGTTTTGATAAAACTGGATTTACAATTTCATAATTCTTTTTACATTACATTCCTCTGTTTAATCTCCTAGTATTACGCGTGCTTGAAGAAAGTCATACTGTCCCATGATATTGATTACCCTACGAATCTAAATACAATCATCATTGCTGGAAGTTTGTGTACGTGGAATAACCTTTTTGAAATGGCACTCTCCATAATTTTTACATTTTAAGAATCAGGCAATCGGAAATTATCATGAAGTTTCATTTCTTTCAACTCCGATATATGTGTGGATATAATTCTTTTAGTGTTTGGCTTTGTATTTAAAAGAATTGCCTCTTGCACTTAACCATATTCCTGAAACCTGCACTAAACAGTACAAAAGGAAGATGCATAAATTACACCCAGTCTCTCAGGGACTGACAGTGTAATCTCTGTATTTCCTTTTGCACTGCTTGGTGCAACTACTTTGGGGAAAATTGTTTAAGTGCGGATATTAGCGCTATATTTTTTGTCTTTTGTAGTCACCATTGAACTTCTATTTTACTCTTGTTGCTAATTGACCTGTTGAACTTCACTTTTGGGTTCATTGTTTGCACGTTGCTGAAAATCGAACTTAAAGACTTAAACTTATGTACTCTAAGGTGTCAATTCTATATAACACTATCTCAGATTTCTTCAGAAATGTAAAAGGTCAACTAGGTCTGTACTTGGTACAACAACAAGAACAGCCAGCTTATAAACTGTCTTGTGATGATAGGATATTTTGTTGAGTTGCTAACATCGAATTTGACATGAACATATAGTTGGTTGAAGTAAACGAGCATCTCATTATCATTTTGGTGATTTTTCTATCTTCAGGATGATCGAAGTAAATCATAGTTACACCTCGATTTCATCTCTTTCAATATGATTTTTATTTTTGTTATTTTTCATGAACAGAGTTACTCGTTGTCATTTTCGGTGATTCTTATTCTATCATTGGTGATGGGCATAGTTCTCAACTACACCATGTTCTTATGCACCATAGTTAACTCTGCTTTAACGACCACCATTGTTGGAGTCCTTAAGGGGGTTGGATCTACGGTATGTGTCTGATGTTCCTTATCCTTTTCCTTTACTGGCAAACAAAAATGTGCGTGCAACATTACCATATATTTGTAAGATAATCAAGTTAACACGTTATTGCTGAAGAAATGATCAAATTAGGTATGTGAAGGGAAATGGGTCCTTGTGCTTGTTCCACTTCAACTTTAAACCAATTAAGCTTCCTTTAATAAGATACAACAAAACTACTTTTTTCCGTCAATTTTTTTAATATGTTTCTCATTCCTCCAGACGCTTGGTTTTGTCCTGCTTGGTGGAGTTGAAGTGCATGCTCTGAATGTAGTAGGATTGGCAATTAATACAGCTGGTGGGGTGTGGTATTCATGTGCCAAATATCAGCAGAAGAAGAATAAGCCACCAAAGCTAATGGCAGATTTGGAGTCTCATCGTAAATGACTTGTATTAAGTGATTATTGTGTCCGTCTGTGCAAGAGAAAACTGAGTAAAATGATTTGTATTATTTTTGCCATGAATTAAGTTGGCATTTTTGCTTTTTATTCGATAGTAATGTTTTTTAGATGATGATAATTACAGTAATATTTGGACAGTTGTTTTTGTTTCCGAAATGAGATGATTCTGTTTTTCATCGATATAGTTCGGTTACTATCTGGGTTTAGATTACTTATATTGAGGACAAGAGCTGTTTAGTATATTTATCTAATTGAATTCAGTTATTAGTCTACCATCCTATTGATATATCCAATTTAGGTATTGATCTATGTACTAGAGAAATGTCCAAATCACCTGTTCTGGAGACATGTCTGATAAGTTTAAGCTCTAATTATTTGGTAAGAAGCAATTGAGGTTTTTCAAAGAGTTATCGAGCGCACCACGGTGTTGAAATTGTCTATTCCACCATTTAAGATTGAGATGGGGCCCGACATTATTAAGTTAGCATTTCTCTTTCCTTTTGCAAGGCCGATTAACAGAGTAAAAAGGAAGTGATGTAAGGTGTTGTGTTATGTGCTTGATGTTTAGCAAGAAACTGCACTTTTGCACAGTCGATTCCTTTATGTTTTATAAATAGTTGTTTGATGTTCTGTCTTTGAAGGGGTTCTGGCAATCTTTGATTGTTTTATTTGGCAAGTCCCTAAAAATTGACTATTTTTTACTTGCTGAATATTATGGCGGGGATTTGACGATGGCATTTCACTAAACATTATTCGTTCCATCGTAGGAGATCTAAACCAAGTAATTACTGGAAGCTGTTTACTATGCCAAAATTACTTCATGTCAATCAGACCTCATGATAATTTAGATTAGAAAAAATAATAATGCTTTGGCGAATTAAAGATGCTTTAGAACAAGAGTTTTGTCGAGGAGATGGAGTTGCTCCTGGATACCACTGCAGACGGTTGTTAGAAATGATAGATTTTGTGAAGAAACGGCCATAAACACTAAGACTATTATCAAGTGTTCGTACCAGGCTTGCATAGTATCCTACTTCTCTGGGTAACAATCCTATGCAAGCAAAGGGAACTTGGCTTTTTTATTATATGTTGAATCGTTGATAAGTAGACGATAGCAGTTAAAAGGGTTGGTTAGTCATTACGGAATTAAAACTTAATTTTCTTCCTTATGTAGAGTGATTGATAATCAGCAATTTACCATAGATATTGCGCATAAATGGTTGATGTAATTCCCGAGCAGAATGTCTTTTCGTATTAGTCTTGATTATATCTAAAAATTATTAAGGAAATGGCGAGTAGAGGGTTGAGAGGTAGTGAGATGACGGTGGCGACTGGCGAGTGTCCTAACTGCTTAGGCAAGGCTGGGTAGGTTGAGAACTTGAGAGAAGGGAAGCCACTTCATTTTTGTTTACTCAGTAAGGCTTTCTGGGCTCCTTTTGTTTAAAAAAAAGAGGCTCGATTTTTCGACTAAAAAAAAATCTTTTTTCACGTCAAAACCGTAATTCCGAATTACAGGTTTGTCTTTTTTTTTTTGTAAAAATAAAAATAAAAAAGTAAACCGTAATTCGGATTTACGGTTTAAGCGTGAAAACAAATTTTTGTAGTTGTAAGGAGAGAGAAAGGTGGTGGGAGCTGACAAGGGGGATTTATTTTTTACATATTGAAATTGCTGGAAAATATAACAGACGATCCCACGTCTACGTGGCTGCGAATTTTTATTTTTTTTTCTTCTTTTCTTCTCTGAATACGTGGCTGCGAATTTTTTTTATTTTTTTTTCTTCTGTTCTTCTTTTCTTCTCTGAGTTCATTTGTTGTGTGATTTCATTTTAATATATCAAAAAGTGATGTTGATTTGAGATTTATTTTTTGTTAAATTGGGGGAGCTTTTATTTTGGTAAATTGGGATAGGTTTTTTTTTTTTGGTAAAATTGGGAATAAATGTAGTGGTAGAGTGATGTTGATTTGAGAAAAAAAATATATTAATTTCATATATGAAGGAGTTTGATGGTTGATGGTTAGAGTTTTTTTTTTTGTAAAATTGGAGAATTTTTTTTTTTTTTTGTAAATTGGGAGATGCTTTTTTTTTGTGGTAAAATTGGGGATAATTATAGTGATAAAGTGACGTTGAATTGATAAAAAAATATATTAATTTGATATATGAAATTGGTAAAATAGACATGCACAGATAGGCAAGGTAAAATAGACATGCTCGCAACCAAATGATAACGGCTCAAGAAACCAAATTCTAGCTACAGAAAGAAGTTCAACAACCGGTCAAGGCAAAAGATGAAATAAAATACAAGCTGAACGTATGCATGGGTTACAAATAAAAACAGGAACATATATAAATGATCTATAAATTTTGTAAATGGTCAATGATGCGAATTTCACCGAGATGAATAACACATGAAAAGTTGAGGATGACATTTTTCAACAGGAAACAAATTGATTTACAAATTTCACAGAAATTAACCGTGGGAAAAGAAAATCACAAGCCAAAAATATTTCAATTACCCAAAAGTAAAAAACTGAGGTTAATAATTTTGAGCAGGAAAAAATTAATTTGAAAATTAAAAAATGTCTAATAGATTGTTCTATAGATGTTCAATAATTAAAATTTGAAAAGAAAAACTACCTGAAATCAACGAAATTGTAAAAATTGAAAATCACCGCCGGCGAGACAAGCCAAACGGCTAATATGGGACCCACTTTTCTTTTGGCCTGTGAGGCCCAATCTGCTCAACCGGTAATGAAATAGTATTCGAAAATAATAATTTTGTTCAATTCCAGCAATATTTTCCATTAATAACCAGGTAAACTAACCGTAATTTTCTGGATGGGCTAGTATCAAGTGTTACGCAAACACACACTATTTAACAATGTTCTCGTGTCATCAACGGTGCCAATTAATATTTTCATTGCACATTGCTAAAATTAAGTTACACGTATAAATACGAATCTTCCTTAAAATAAATACACTACCAAGTACTAACTACAATTGATCCATATACTTCAGAGAACTCTTGTATAATTAAAGAATACTGAATAAAGAAAATTCTTACAAGAAAAATTTTAAGTTCTTTTTAATGATGCATAATATGTTCGATCTCTCATTCTCTTCCGGCAACTTTTTTCCAATCTCCACAACGTTACTTCGTTTTGTACTCGACTTATGTCGTGCATTTTGCCTACTTTTGACTCTTTGAGAGTCACATTTGATTTCCATTCAGTGTGATGATTTTGTGTGTGTATTTTCTATTCCCACAAAATTAACTTCACCAATAGGAATATTAGTACTCGAATTTGGGATAATGAATTTGTATAAAATTCTGAATCAAGGATGATGATGATGAAAGCTTTGATCTCCGAGGGATAAGTACTTGATCAACAACAATAAGAAGAAAAAAGATGAGAAGCTAGCTAGAAGAAATAAGGATGTCAATTGTATTCATATTTTTCTAGTGAAATAAGAACATTCCAACATGCTTAAAATATTGTCACAATAGCATGTACGAATATATTATTCGGAGAAATTTCCTCTATTCACAAGAAATGCATTGCTAAGTTTCCCCTACCACTGCCATCACTATTAACTCCTATATATACTCCCGAACTCATAAAAAAAATTTACACATAATAAATATTGACATCAAATGGTTTTGGTTTCCAAATCAACTACACCAACAAACGAATTAAAAGAATCTTACAAGAGTAAAATAAATAAAAAATCATCAATCATGCCACTAAAACCTCGATCGTGTGTCAAGTATCAACATATTGCACATTGAAACGTGTTGTCCTAGGTTTGTTACTTTGAGTCGATGCCGTCAATATCGCAGTGGAGAGTGTGCCGTTGCAGCTCAATGCTCCGATCACTCCCCAAAGCCTCTTCTCTCTCCTTTTTTTCCCGTCATTACCACCGCCACTTAGTTGATCAACCTCTATCAACTTTCTCTGCCTTCTTCTCATCTCACTCAACTCCATCTCCACCGTTACATTTTTCACCCCAAACACCGCCTTTTGTTGTTTTACTCGGGACCCATATAGCTTATTCGGACATTTTTTCGGTGTCAAATTTGATCTTGGTTCAGTCTTAGGATTATGGGTATTAATTAGTTTTCCACAAAACAAAACATTGTCAATAGGGTGACTATTATGACTACAATTTGGAATAAAGAATTCAAAAACATCTGAATCAGACGACGTCAACGATGATGATATTGAAGAAAAGATTTGATCTTCGATGGAGAAATTATCCCAATCATCTGAATCGCTACTAAGACCGAGTGGAAGGTCAGAAAGAGAAAGTGTATCATATATTTCTTCTTCCTTATCATTAATAGGAGTAACTTGTTTGTAAAAATTATCTTTCATTTTATGTATTTTGTTAAGAGCGGATTGCAAAAAGATTTGTGAATTGAGAAAATTAGATAAAGTGAGGGGTATGTATATATATGTATGAAGGGAGCAGTTGGTTAGAAAGGGTCGGGAAAAAGATCGTATAACTTGTTAAAAACTAGTATGTGAATGGGAAGACTAAAACGACACATTAGCATATAGTGTGATAAAAATGATGATGTTTAGAGTTGACCACTGGCTACCATAGAAGGAATATGAAAATGAAGCTTTGGTTTAAAGTAACTTGGCAAATCCGGTTGCATTGAAATTGATCATTTTAGTTATCTGGAGTAAACTAAGAAACTGAAGTAACTCTTAGAAATTTATTTTTTTGATATCTTTAAAAAAATAAAATTAATTAGTTCTTCTCTCGATCAGAACTATTAATAAAGCCATGTGTCTACTTTTGTTTTTACATGAAAGATTAAAACCTTGTGGTTATTAAGTGTATGCATTTCTTGACGAGCAATTTTTGATAAACATTGAAGGAGTTTGTCAACTTAGGATTTGTATAAATTATCATCTCAAATTATGGGAAACATGCATGTTTGATGTGCGTATAACTTATAAATACTTTCATGTCTCGAGTCATAAGAAACTTGGTCTTTTGAGCTTATCTCTCCTTACACCTTACAAATCTTTAAATACATTTTCTCCACGTAATTGTTTGCTTAAACTTCTACTTAACTACTACGCTAGCGTATCATTTCATAAACCATAGAAATGTTTATAATAATTTGGAAATATCAACATCTCAAATATTAATTGTTTGCTTAAACTTCTACTTAATTACTACTCTAACGTATCATTTTATATATAGCTTAGGCTCGCTAAATGTATTTTGCAGTCAAAGAGTAGTAGTATTATACTAAACTCTTGATCGTCCATCAATGAACCCTATCAAAATACGCCACATAAGTCGAGCATCAAGCGAAGTTATAATGTTGTAGAGATTGGAAGAAAACGACGGGACGAGGAGGAAATATTAGAGGCATGATTAAAAAAAACTATTGGAAAATACAAATATCAGTGTATCTATTTAATTTATATTCTTTTATATGAAAAATACTAATATCAATGTATCTGTTTTATACTCTTACTTCTATATATGTAAGTTTTATTAGATTAATGGGTAAAAAAATTCGATTGTTACCTTATCTACAACTTAATTAAGAATTAATTCATGAAACTGAAATTAATTAATGATTGTTTTATTTCTCCTAACTAACCAATAAAAATGTAAAAAAAACAAGAAAAAAAAAACTTTAAAGAGACAAAACCCCGAAAAAACAGTCTGAGTCATTTTCAGTCATTTAAAAAACAGTCTGAGTAATTTAGAAACAATGTGAGTCATTTTAAAAACAGTCTGAGTCATTTTAAAAGCAGTCTGAGTTATTTTAAAAACAGTCCGAGTTATTTTAAAAACAGTTTGAGTCATATTTAAATAATTTGAAAAACAATATGAGTCATTTTCGGTAAATTTAAAAACAGTTCGACTTATTTTAAAAAGCAGCTCGAATAATTTTAAAAACAGTCCGAGTCCTTTTTAAGTCATTTTTAAGTCATTTTGATTCATTTAAAAACTATTGCAAGTTATTTTAACATTTTTTGGACTTTTCGGCTTTTTCCAACTTTTTCAAACTTTTTTTCATTTTTTTGTGATTTTGGATTTTTTTTATTTTCTTGGTTTTTTTCATTTTTTTTTTACCATTTTTCGGATTCCCAACTTTTTTAAACGTTTTTTCATTGTTTTGGATTTTTTGGATTTTTAGGGGGGATTTTTAGATTTTTTTTACCAATTTTTGGATTTTTCTTGGTTTTTTTACCAATTTTTCGCGTTCCCGACTTTTTTAAAGTTTTTTTGGTATTTTCGTTTTTTTTAGTTCTTTAAATAAAAAATTAATTTTTCTGATTTTTTTTCCATTTTTTAAATTTTTTTGAGTTTTCCCTATTTTTTTCATTTTATTTTTATTTTTATTGGGTAATTAGGTGGATGAGCAATACTTAATTAGTTTTACAAATAATTGACTAATCTTTAATTAAATTTTATAAGGTGACCAATAATTGATTAGTTGTACAAATAATTGATCAATATTTAATTAAATTTTATAGAATGACCAATTTTTAAATAGTTTTGCTTTCATGGGACAATACTTAATCAGGAAACAAATGCTTCCGGACTCTATCTTGTCCATTTTTGTTAGAGCATACTGTAATTCTTTAAAAGATAAAATTTTATTAGATTGATGTATACATGTAGAGAGATTTTCTAAAAAATTATAGGACTTTTATTATTATTTTATTCCTTAAAAAAAGTACACCTCTCTATCTTGTCTTCCATTTCCACTTTACTTTCTCTCACTTAAATTCCGACTAAGATCTTTTTAATCCAATAAAACTCACATTATCATTCCCGATGCAGTCCCATTATCCAACCCCTTCTCCTTCTCCCATCTATCCCGGGAGTATCCCACAGGACAGAAGGTCCTATGGGGCCAGGTGAAATCATTCCCCTTGCAACTGGTGGGGGAGTCACACGTCAGCAATCGCTCCGCGTCACGAGCACCCGGAATTTCTCTCCTCCGATAGAATTTCTCGTTATCTGTCTCAATCCTTAATTTATTCTTAAAAATTTTCCCTCTATCTCTATAAATCAGCAGTTATATCTTCTCACACAAAGTTACGGTATCTTTTTCGGCATGATGTTGAATTTATTAGTATATGTTTATGTGTTTTTTCGTACTATATCAATTATTGTGATATTAAGTCATTTCGAACTTATACATACCAAACGCAGGCAAAACTTATGAATATCAAAAGCACTTTTTCAGCAGACGCTAATTTTTTCTAAAGTACTTTTTATATAAGTCACTTTTCAACAACACTTTTTAGGGAATCACTTGATTTACAAACAGCACTTAAGTAACTAGTAACTGCCATACTTTCGGTTACTAAATACTAACTTATAAAGTTCAGTTGGTAAATACCTACTTTAACCGTTAGTATTTACCAACTAATCAGTGATGTCAGTTGCTAAATAATAACTTATCACTAACTAACAATTTTTAGTTGGTAACGGATTAACAACTTTAGTTAGTAAGTTACCAACTGATTTTTATTAGTTGCTAAATAATAATTAACCTATCCAATAAATTACGTTATTCCTTATATCCATAAACCTGATCACATTCATATTCCTTTTTTCTTATCTATTCAATTACTTACTCATATGTCCACAAATTCTCATATATTCTAGACAATGTTCAATCATGTACTAAAAAATTATTGAATTATCTATTTATAAAATGTTATACTTCGTCTCTCCGGATATTACTCGCCATCAATTATTTACAAGTCTTTTCCCTCTCTAGGACATGAGACATACATAATAAGAAACACTTCACACTATAAAAAAATATCAGTTTACCATCAGAACTTCTGTTACTAAACTGATGGTAAAATAAGTGTTACTAAATTTAGTAACAATTTTTGTTGCTAAAATTTAGTTACACTCATTTTACCAACAATTTTTAAAAAGTAAATTGTTGCTATCTTAGCTTTCTAACTGTTTAACCCTATACATCTATTGTTATTACTTATCTCAACTATTCAACATAGTCTCATGCGGCAGTCTATCTCTCTTAGCAAATAGCTCTGTATTCTTAGAAAAATAAACGATTTTGTTCTGAATACACAACATACGGCCTATATTATACCCTTATATATTGTGGTTACAAAATATGGTAACACAATATACTTAAAAACAAAAAAAAATTCTATTTTATTTTATTCCACCCAGGATATATTATTTATCTTAATAATATCCGGCCCACATACAAACATTCTCAAATATTAAGAGGGACCAACCAACCAACCTTCTCCTATATAATAGTGTAAAAACCAACCCTAATTAAAATAATAGCTGCCGCATTCTTTTTGTTTCTCTCTCTCTCTTTGAACAAACCAAAATGACCCCACTAAGCCGCCCCCAAATCATAGTCCCCTATGTTCGAACAACCCTTCAATTTGGTCCCTACACTTTAAGGGCATTTGCCACACCACACCCCTTTGGAAAAAACCTACTCACCACCACTTCTACGGAGCTTGTTAAACGCCGCTGTATCTTGTGTGCTCAAACTGACTCCCCCATTCCTGACATGCCGGCGATCGAGGAACCTGATCGACTCTTCACCGGCTGACCCACATTTGTTCTTCTTTTTCTCTCTTTCTTTCCCTTATTTCATCTTTAGGTTTTTTATTTAAAAAGTAATCTACTGTTTTGTTTCTTGTTTCACAAATGCTTTTTTATTTTATTTGAGTTAGTAAGTCTAAATATCACTTCTATGTAAAACTTAAATATCACATCTTTTCATGTCAAACAAATTATCGCAATTTAACTCATACTACACCATACCCAATAACAACTACATTAATTAATCAGTACTAATATCAGATCCAAAATACTCACGATTTCTGTTCTTTTTACATACCCCAAAATAACATACTTTCTTTACCCCGGTTTAGTGTAATAACAAAGATACACATATCAAAATTTCAGCTTCCATAAGTTGAGAGTAAATTGTACCATAGTTTTAAAAAGAAGTGAGATTGTACCAATCACAACCATTAAAAGAGAACCGAGTGTGGGTAGTAGTTTTGTTTGTAACAAAACATGAGCTTTTGACAAGAAAGGAACTACTTTGGTAGAAACTTCTTTCACCATAATCTTCAAACTCTCGACATACACGGTGGTTATTCTGAGTGATAAGACTTTCGTTAAACGGAGACTTCGTTTCCAAGTCATTAAGGAAAACTTTGTTCCTATAAAACAAATCACTTTACATCAGATTTTTTTATGTATACACAGTATTTTTTTTATGTTTTATAGGAACAAAGTTTTCCTTAATGACTTGGAACCGAAGTATCTGTTGCTAACGAAAGTCTTATCACTCGGAATAACCACTGTGTATGTCGAGGGTTTGAAGATTATGGTGAAAGAAGTTTCTACCAAAGTAGGTCCTACCTTTTCAAAAGCTCATGTTTTGTTACAAACAAAACTACTACCCACACTCGGTTCTCTTTTCATGGTTGTGATTGGTACAATCTCACTTCTTTTTAAAACTATGGTCCAATTTACTATGGAAGCTGAAATTTTGATATGTGTATATTTGTTATTACACTAACCGGGGTAAAGAAAGTATGTTATTTTGAGGTCTGTAAAAATAATAGAAATCGTGAGTATTTTGGATCTGATATTAGTACTGATTAATTAATGTAGTTGTTATTAGGTATGGTGTAGTAGGAGTTAAATTGCGATAATTTGACAGACATGAAAAGGTGTGATATTTAAGTTTTACATAGAAGTGATATTTAGACTTACCAACTCCAATTTCATTCCTCTATCACAATATTCAAGACTTAAATACTGCTTCAAACCGTCTTCCCACATGACTCGTTAAACTTGATCTTAGCCTGTTCTTTGTCATAATTCTCAGAAACTTCATGATAGCCGATAAGATGGAGGAAGGTGTTCCAAATCCTGTACGAACAAAACAGAAAGAGCAAAAGATGAGCAATATGGTAAAAAAAAAAAATGGCGGTGTTCGAATTAATTCCAAGAGAGGGGGGAAGCTAGAGTCAAAAATTACCCAAGAAAAGCAAGGATAAACACCATACCCACGGTACAGCCATAGGCTAACTCCACTGAAAGCAAATAAAGAGCATATTAGGTTGCGTCAACTCATTTCAAACTCAAAGTAAACAATGATGACAATTGAGACTTTGTCAGGGGAGGCAAATCTGCAACTTTTGGAATTATATGTCTAGGAACAAGCTTAAAATACGCTTTTTATTTGTAAAATTTAAAAGTATTAAACATAATCCAATTTGCCGTTTGTGAATCTTAATTTACACATCAGAGTCTTCAATGAGGTTTGGTTAACTTTTAACTTCCATATCAATGGTAACATGGTTTTGTTTTTAACCATTCCGCTACATGATTACCTATTTAAGTAATACTATAGTAACATATTTTATAGGGTTTAAAATCATGTGTCGTGCCACTTATGAGGATCAGTCTAATGATCTAATCTGATGGCTGATAAATATTCAGAACAACAACTCGGATCAGTCCAACCGCCTTCGTGTTCCACTTCAACAGATCTCTAGTCTCTCTCTACTGTGTGAAACTAAACTCAATCACAAGGGATATATATTTTTCAGATTTTCCTATGTGAATATAGAATAATAGATAAATAAACCCCAGTACTGTTTATTAAAGATTGACCACAAACAATTTGTTATTCGATTAAAACTAAGAACAAAGAAGAGATCATCTTTACAAACTATTAAGTAAAACTACCATATACACATAGATACATATTCATGCGTACAATAGGCACTAAAATCTTATATGTACACGCTTGAGGTAAAGGGGAAATCGGCAAATGCCCCAGTTAAGTACTAACGATTTCATTTGTTTTAAATAATTTCATACAGATCCTTACTGTATTCACTTTCAAAGGTAAGCAACTATAAGAATACAAAAAAAACTCCAACTCAAACAACCCTCCTATATATAAAATCCATTCATAATAAACCAAACTGGGCACGATTCTACAGTGACTAAACAGCTACAGAGTTGTACCATTATAGCACTCCACATCCGAAATGAACTACACACGACAAGGAATCTGCTCCATATGCATGGTATGAGAGAAGACTAATGTTATAATAGAACTTGGGCGATTAAGGGTCACTTTGGCAACATGCTTTTTTGGCTGATTTTTAGTTTTTTATTTTAAAAATGTGGGTGTTTGGAACTTTGGACGGTCAGATTATCTTTAGCTTTGAAAGCTAAAACTAAAAAATCTGGATTTTCAATATATTTTTCAAGCAGATTTTTAAAGCTGATTTGGGACAAAAAAAATCTGTAGCGAAGAAATCATTAGGTCAAAAGTATATAATGGAACTCGCGAATATGAGTAAATGAAGAATAATACATACTCATCTTTTCTAATTTAAAAACAATAATATTAATTATTATCAAAGTATAAGTAATCTGGCATAAAAGAAGTTTACAGTTTAGGAATCTTACAATGGATCTTATCGAAAAAGAGAATTAGTTCATCCGAAAGGCTCCTGTAAGAAAAACACATAGGGACCATTTGGCATCAGCTTTTTTGGTAAACAAATACTTAGAGAAAAGATTGCTTCAAAAAAAACTGTTGAGTCTAGTGTTTGGCACCACCACAACTTATAAGTAACTCAAAACATATTTTTACTTACAAGTCATTAGATCACTCATTTCAATTTTTAAGTCACTTCTAAGTTCTAATCATATTAATACTTGTAATTTGGCTAATTTTCAATACTGAAAAAACTAAGAAAAGAATATCATTCATAACTTTTCTGCGTTCTAGTTTTATAAGGGTTTTTTACCCAGAACCGAGCTTCGTAATTTCTGGAAAAGCTAGAAAAGAAACACATCTAGCTTTTGCAAGCAAAAGGCTAAGAAAGAAACACATGCCAAACAGGCAGATTATAAGCTAACAGGTAATAAGAATATGCTCTCAAATTCAGAGATCAGAGAAAAGTAGACCCAAAAAAATATCAGGTAAAAAAACTGTTGTCTAGTGTTTGGCACCACCACAACTTATTAACTAACTAAAAACTTATTTTCACTTCAAACTTATTTTCACTTCAAATCATAAGATAACCTATTTCAATTTATAAGTGACTTCTTCTAACTATACGAATAAATTCTATAAGAACACTTGTAATTTGACTAATTTTCTATATAAAAAAACTAAAAAAGAACATCCTTCTGGCTTTGTAGATTCAAAAGGTTTTGCAAGCATAAAGTTAAGAAAGAAACAGAAGCCAAACAGGCACATAAGCTAATATGTAATAAGAATATAAAAAAACTATAAAACTATAAAAAAAAATTCAGGTAAAAAAACTGTTATCTAGTGTTTGGGCACCACCACAACATAAAACTTATTTTTACTTATAAGTTATTAGATAACCTTTTTAAATTTATAAGTGATTTCTAATATAAAACTTACTTTTACATGCAACTTATTAATCTTTTATCTAATTTCCTAAGCCCATTCAACCCTAATTTATAGAGAAAAGATTGCTTCAAACAAAAAAATTGTTGTCTAGTGTTTGGCTCCACCACAGTTTCTTTTTTACTTACAACTTAAAACTTATTTTTACTAACAAGTCATTAGATTCCTTTTTGGACGCATCTTAATATAAAAAACTAACAAGGTACTTAGTTTTCTTTTCGCATTTTTGAGAAGAGACGCTTCTATAGTCCCGGAATATCATGAGGTTATAGGTTCGAATCTCGCTAGCTATGTTTTTTCCCCCTTATTTCCTCGTTTAATGTGAAAAATAAAAGTAGCTGCCAAAGTATCGAACTCAAATCCAGCTACAACACTGATACATTCAACTCTTGCACTTAGTTTAATTTATTAATATAATTTCGTTCACTTAGCTTTACTAGTAAAAAAAAGGCGTTTCTTTTAAAAAAAAAAAAACATAAGATGGCTTAGAAATGTATATAATAAGAATATGCTCTCCTATTCAGAAATCAGAGAAAAGTACACACACAATGTATATAATTATTAATAAAAAAAAGTATATATATATATAAGGAAGGTTACCCAGGAACAGGAACAGAGGGGTATCTTTTTCCGCCACGTCCGCCCCAATCACGTCCACCATCATCACCTCCGCCGCTTCCTCCGCCGGATTTTCCGCCGGAACCGTTACCACCGCCGTGAGAAGCGGCGACGGGACAGGTTCCTCGATCGCCGGCACGTTAGGAATGAGGGAGTCGGTTTGAGCACACAAGATACAGCGGCGTTTATCCTGTTTCGGTTGGGAGGAGAGAGAAAGTCGAGGGGAAAAGAGAAGGGCGGATTAGGGTTTTTGTTGGTGGTGTTGGTAAGGAGAGAACGGTTGTTGCAGCTGCAAAAGCCATCGGATTTAGATATAGATTATAGATATATAGATTATATATATATAGATATAGATGATTTGCCTGTGTTGGAGTGTGTTAGGTTAAATGCGGAATAAGTGTGTGTGATTTCGTTCGCCCAGCCCAGCACATCCCAACGAAATCACATACACTTGTTTCGCCTTTAACCTAACACTCCAACACAGCAAATCATTTCTCTCTATATATATATCTATATATATATATAATCTATATCTATCTATCTCTCTATATCTAAATCCGATGGCTTTTGCAGCTGCAGCCACCGTTCTCTCCTTACCAACACCACCGACAAAAACCCTAATCCGCCCTTCTCTCTTCCCCTCGACCTTCTCTCTCCTCCCAACCGAAACAGGATAAACGCCGCTGTATCCTGTGTGCTCAAACCGACTCCCCCATTCCTAACGTGCCGGCGATCGAGGAACCTGTCCTCGACTCTTCACCCGCTGACCCACATTTGTTCTTCTTTTTCTCTCTTTCTTCTTCTTTCCCTTGTTTCATCTTTAGGTTATTTATTTATTTATTTAAAAAGTAATCTACTGTTTTGTTTGTTGTTTCACAAATGCTTTTTTTTTTTTTTTGAAAAAATAATCTCATGTATACTGTTTGTTTTCTCATCTTTAGTTTTTTTTTTAAAAGATATGAACTGTTGTAATACAACTATTAGCTATATATTTAGGGAGACAGAAGTAGAGAGAGGGGAGAACAGTATCGTCTTTATTAATGAATGAATATGAATGGATCTCAAATACAAGACCCCTAGCCCTCTTTATATAGATAGAGGGTTAGGGTTACAAGCCCATCTGGGCCCATTAAGTAAAAGCCCAAGAGTCCAATAATCTTACAACACTCCCCCTTTGGACGTCTTGAATTCTTCGTCTTCATGCAGTCGATCTGAGTCGAGTTCATTCGCAGTGCTAAACACATAAAAACCTTAGGGCCGGAAAACCCAGTGTGGGACAAAACCGGTACCTAGGAGAAACTGTGTAGCCGAATGATATAGGCCGAAATATCATGTAAGTAACTAACCACAAAACAGTGTGCCTCATCAAAACCTTGCCAGAGCAAACCCAATGGGAAAATCTCTAGTCGAAGGAAAAAGAGTGCAACAATGGTAGTCGTAGGGATCAACCACAAAACAGGTGCCTCATCAAAACCTTGCTAGAGTAAACCCAGTGGGAAAAACCTCTAGTCGAAGGACAAAAGAGTACACAGTGGTAAGAAGTATACAACAGGATACTCCCCCTAATTTCGGCAATCTTAAGTGAGATATGATGGGAACGTGTCTCGCTAAAAACCTTGCCAAGGAAAACCCAGTGGGAAAAAAACCTTGGTCTAAGGACAAAAAGAGTACACGAGCATACGACTGGATGCTCCCCCTCACTTGCACACGACAGGGTGCGAGGATTTCGACTAAGTAGTAATTAGTGCAATAAGCATTCACCTGGATGCTCCCCCTCACTTGCACACGACTGGGTGCAAAGATTTCATATTCCAAGAAAGAGTACGAGCATTCGACTGGATGCCTCATTTACTTACATACGACTGGATGCAGGAAAATCTAACGTGGAATAGAACGAGCATTCAACTGGATGCTCTTAAACTTCATTTGTGAAGATTAATTTCGGCGAGAAATGCTAAATAGCATAATGTAGTCATGTCTCTCTTGATCAATAACAACAAGTTGTCTTCTATGACAAGTGTTTTATCTAGATCGTGAGACAGAACATATGTAATTCAAATATGACTAATACTAGCTCGAAGTCATATACACTCTCTAGTCGTCTCATAGAGCACGAATAGATCAGAGTGATTCACTTGGAGTCATTCCAAGACCTCCAAGATGTCGCCTTATTCCTAATGGTAAAGACATACCATGTTAGGAATATCCCTTATGCGGGTCTGATAAGTAACCGGCATCGGTATAACCGAAAAAGGGTTGCGTTAATTCGAGTACCGAAGGGGGTAGGTACACTCGATGACGCAAATGGGATAAGACAAGCCCTCATCCACAGTTACCTTAAGGTAATGGGAAAATGTCTTTTATGCCATTTCGATGGCAGCGTGTTAGCGCGATGCTGTGTCGAGCTATACCATTCACAGCAGACGAGATGTTCGTCCTAGCACATTAGACCAAGTACAATAATGCGCTTATTGTACTTAGATATGAACATCATGGTTCAATATCTCTTCATCGTCACATCAGGGACGGAATGGGTCTATATCAATGTCTAGTGATCGAACGATCATGGGAGAATCTGACGACTTAGCGTCATGATGAATACAACGTCATAACACCTTCTGGGTGTAGTCTGAATCATGGACTTAGATTCAATCTTTACGGGAGTCGATCATCAGGCCGAGTCACTACCGTTTCTTCCCAAGATCCTTCATCTCGAAGGCAAATCCAAAAATGGATCGCGTAATAAAACACGCAAGGGCATAATACTTGTTCAAGTATCCCAAGCTAATCAAGTACTCACTTAGGCGGTATACCACATCTGCTCGGATTATATTAATCCATATAGTGAACGTCTCAGTCAATTGAGATCGTGTTCCATGGTCAGAAACTACTTGATTTAAGCACATGAAGTCATACAGGGACCTTCATCTATATCTCTTTGTCTAAATCCCCATAGAGATAAAACAGTGACCACAATCACATGCTGCATAATCAGTTTTTGGGAAACTACTAAACTGATAAAGTAGGGGACCGTTATAACGTCCATTACGAGGAAATAGCCCATCTCGTAACCAATTCCAAGATGTGAGAGAAGCCTTGCGCTACTAGGCGAGCATTCTACAATCTCATTATTCTCATCACTTTTCCTTACGAATAACCAAATAAACAAACTAGTTTAACATTGGTGGCGTTGGAGCTACAGGTCCGAACACACTTTCGCTAAGGAGTCTACTTGGATTGCAAGTTTCCATTAGTACAGTCTATTCTACGTTGACTTCAGGCAACGGTACATGGTTCCCTATCATAATTTGTTCATATTATCAGTCGTCACCGAATATATGAACAAGTAATCAATGACAGTCTCGTTTCGCTTCAATATCGTCTAAGATATCATGATCGACAGATATTTCGAGATTCTTAGGATGAAGAGGAATCACACATCTCCTAGATCCTTTATAATCTCGTGCGACGAACGAGTTTCAGTTCACCACCTCTGGGGCTGAACGAATTAAGAACCGGTCAACTTCCTCATATCTTAGGAAGGATGACAGACTGACGGCCGACGGCAGCGTCCTTTGCTTGGCGGGTTCGGCCAAAGCAACGTGTTACGACAGGAACACGGCGTCCGACAGGGACGTCTATCCTTGCAAGCATTTTGCAGCAGGTATAAATGATCTCATGACATCTCATAAAGTCATTAAATGCGTTTGGCATTTAGTTAGACTTGAGGGAGTCTATGCACTTACTTATCACTAAGTGCGGTTTTGGGGATCAAGCTAAGACTGAGTGGGTTATGCCACGTTACTTCACGTCGTTCCTTATCAACGGTAACGTGCAAATCTCCCCCTAACGATGGGGAGAACAGTCTTAGCGATGTCACTTTCGCATATCATGCGATAAAGAGATCTCTTGCCAAGGTTACTCTATCAAATGATAGGCAGGGGATTCATAATCGACTTATGTCCCCTTTAGAGGTCCATATTTTGAACGCTAGAGCGGCTCAATCAAAATATTAATTAATCACTCTAAACACGCGTTAATATGAGACTTCTGGCTCATAACCAGTAACCAGCTGGTACGCATATGGTGTTTGAGTGTCTATGGGCCTCATAACGGACCAATGCAGCAAAATAGCATAACCCCATACGGAAATATAAATCTTGGTGCGCAAGACCAAGAAATGCGTGCAATCATTTGCAGTCGCATCATCAAACTTTCCGTGAGTCCATTTGGGTCTGAACATAATCGACAGGATGTTCAATTTCAATTTCCAAACTCAAGTAATTCAAATCGAAATTTCGATTATTACTCTTCGGAATTATCAAGTCGGCTAGACTTTTCAGGATAATCCGGATCATGAGCCATCAACTTAATGATAGGGCTAAAAATTTGGAAAATGCTGCATTTATGTGGACAACATTAAAATGTGACCATATTGTCGATGCATCAACCATAACCATTTATATTTATGGTCCGTCTTATGGTTGGATAAGTCCACAATAACTCCTTCAATTCTTTACCAGAATTCTACGAGTTCATTTCGTGATCTTTACACATACTAGTCTTTCAAAGTGAGCATTAGTGGCATGAATTTCGGATTAATCGCGAAATATATTCTCAGAGAGAATCCAAATGCTATGCGATTATAAATCAAGCATCGTCTTTTGACCCGGGAATATCTAATCCGGTCAATGCCACAATATCAAAATGCTCTTATCAATCGACGACAGGCGAATGATAGTAAAGACAATCATGTCTTAGCATTTAAATTCTTTATCATTCGACGACAGGCGAAATGATAAGGAAACTTTAAACGCTTTAAAGAATGTGATAGCAACCACTTGAAAGACATTCCAACTCCTCTAAAATACGCTTTTGGTCGTATTGAATGGAGACTATGTAAAGAAATTTTAATTCTTTCATGAGCTATTACCAGGTAACACTGGTTTTCTCGAATATTTTATAACTCAACAAGGTACAACAGGACCTATAGGAGTATAACGCCTCATATTTGACAAATCAATTTGGCTTTACCAAAGATTTCGATTTGGAACGACAGGTCCAGAATCGCTGTCACTGAGTACACTTTTAGGCAAGTAGTTGGTGAAATTATGTGGTACACTGTTACCCACTATTTCCAAAAAAAACCAACTAACCACAAGTATTGCCTAAAATTTCATAATTTAAAGTTTGGTCACATTTGTCAAAAGAATTTGCTCAAAACACTTTAAATTATTTCGAGAAATTTCGTAAACAGGCAAACCATAATCCAAAAGTATGTCCAAATGGAAAAATCATAATCCAAATGGAAAAACATAATCCAGATGAGCGAAAAAATAGCTCAATGATTTATCAAAATCAATAAAGAAAGGTGTCAAACTCATTTGAGCCACAAAATCGGGGGTCTCAAGAGTTTCCTTTCAATTAGCTTTAACCACATTAGCATCGGTTTTTCCACCTTTATAATAGTTGTGAACTATTTAAGGAGTACCGTGCATGACCTTTGTCTTTATAGCATAGAGTTGGCTCCTTGAGCATCATCTCTTACTTTGTGACAACGGCCCATATTGTTCCTTTCAATTACTGTCTTGGAGCCACAGGTTTCAATTTCGACGATTGTCTAAAATCTCGCTTGGCTAAGCGATTCATCGGGATCGCGACAGTTCGAGACAAATAACACTTGTCTCGGTTCTCGATTCGTGAAAAAAAAATGTACACGAAGAGCATTAATATCAGGCAAACAATTCGCCATTGACCCAATAGGATTAAAACTGCTCACCGGGGTAATTTTCTTATCCAATAACAGATGGGCGATAAAGGAACATGGTGAATATAAATTCACGATACTGCTTATGGAATGCAATTTCCAAGCTAGTATTTTGGTGAAGGATTGCTCCAATATGTCAATTTCAGACATTTGTTCACCATAGACGTCATCACGTCTCAAATGTGGCGGCGGAATAAAATCAACGCCTTAGCATTCATCTCGAGGGTAACAACAAACTCGTGTTTTACTCATCAAAGATGACATCCAAATAATTTGGGTATCACATGCTCACACATCAGGGTGACTAACATGTGGTGACGGAATAACATCAACGTCTAAACAGTCATTTCGCAAGTATGTTTTGCGATTTTTCTCATCATAGATGGCATCCAACATGTGTTGGGAGTTCTGAATTATTTTTCATATAAAACGACTGGTTTATATGTTTATGGTTTGCACAAGCACAAACTTTAATTTCGAAACGACAGGTTCGAAAATAGTTTTGCTTTTAATGTGAATTGGTTCTCATTGATCGAACGACGGGTCGATACTGAGACACCAATTCGGCGAAACATACATCACTCTATAAACACATTCGGGGAAATTATTATTTAGTCAACCCCTTTCGGTAGCTCTACTTGAAAAACGACCAGGAAAGACGGTGAGGGTGGAGGGCACGAATGCCACTTAAAACCCGACCTCATTAGGATATCGACTTCCGCCTATATCTTTCCTAGACATCGTATCCAAATAGGTGAGCCTATTTAGGGAAGGTTCATAATTTTTCCAACTTAAATGTGAAAATATATGATTTCGCAATTCTACCATTCATGGCAATAAATAACAGGTATATCTTTTCTAGATAACCACATATATACAAGGCAGTATAAAATATATTCATGATATATATCTAATCATGCAGTAGATTTGGTGATAAACTAAATCAATTCAGGATTATCAATCACACAAATTATATCATACCAAATCAAATCAAATCAATTAACTGCCATATGGTATATTTATATTTATGGTAATATCAAAAGATATGTTGATTATACTAATAAGATATCAATCAATTATCTACGGTTTATTGCCATATAAGTAATTCTATACATGGTAGTTTTAACATGCAAGCAAGCAATATATTTTTAATTACCAATCAATTCTATATATGGTAAAAAAATATTTTAACATGCAAAAAGGTTAAATTTACATGGAAACATATCAATTTATTCAATTAACATGCAATTTTTTATTCACTTGCCTTTTTAATAAATATATATATATGCATGTGGGTGAATATTTAGACCGAATATTGACTTTTATAACACATATATACTGTTTTTATACATGTAATATATTACAGGGACTATCCGTGTAATTACAGCAAACTATATATCTATTTACAGCATTATTACAGTTTCAGTCCATAATTTCAGACAAGTTTCAGCGAATTACAAAACAGTCATACTGTTTTCAGTATATAACATATTCAGTTCGGCAGATTACTACATGTTTACAATTAATACATGGTTTATGACAAGTTTATATATATATAGCATGTGATCGCCAAACCCTACGATGGCATATTAAATCAACATAATTGTAATTATAACCCGTTAATTACACATACATATATGTTGTTACAGTAGACGAGGAGAACCGATGTTTACATGCAATTTGTTCAGACTTAATAGTAGTACCAGTCAAACACATATAAATTGTAGTACCAGATCAATAAATTATCAAGTTAATGGTAGTACCAGACGTGTTGTGTGATTTCCAAATAACAGCAACCAATAACAATTCTAATGCTACAGTACATGCAATTTTGCTTTGTTAAGTTCTAATGCTACAGTACATGTAACATGGTATTTGTCTTATTGTTATATTCAATTTCAGTGGTAAGGAATCATAAGCAATATTAATACGTACGTACGAATTACCATACATATGGATTATATACTACAGTATATTTATCATGCTTTATTTATCCATAAAATAATACGTGCAATCACATATATGGAATAAATTAAGTTTTGAATTCGGTACCTTACGCACGGTATGTTGGTGAAGGTCGATATAGCAAAACGCTAAAAAAAATCCGGATAAATCTCAAGGTTTATTGAATCTATAATCCGTACTTCGATCTCCGAGAGCAGTGCTGATAACGTGTTGTAATACAACTATTAGCTATATATTTAGGGAGACAGAAGTAGAGAGAGGGGAGAACAGTATCGTCTTTATTAATGAATGAATATGAATGGATCTCAAATACAAGACCCCTAGCCCTCTTTATATAGATAGAGGGTTAGGGTTACAAGCCCATCTGGGCCCATTAAGTAAAAGCCCAAGAGTCCAATAATCTTACAACATGAACTGTTTTGTTTCTTTTTCATCTGTAGTTTTTTTTTTTTTTTTAGTAAAAAGGGATCTATGGTTTTGTTTCTTTTTTCATCTTTAGTTTTTTAATAAGAAGGGATCTACTGTTTTGTTTCATTTTTCATCTATATTTTCTTTAATAAAACGAATCTAGTGTTTTGTTACCTTTTTTCATCTATAGTTTTTTTTTTTAATAAAAAGGGATCTACTGTTTTGTTTCATTTTTCATGTATAGTTTCTTTAATAAAGGGGATCTATTGTTTTGTTTCTTTTTTCATCTATAATTTTTTTTTTTAATAAAAAGGGACCTACTGTTTTGTTACTTGTTTCATGAATAGTCTGATTTTTTGTTAATAAAAAAAATGATTTAAACTCTTTTGTTTCTCTTATCAATAGTTTTTTTTTTTTTTATGAAAATAGTCTGATTATACTGTTTTGTTACTTATTTCATAATTTTTTTTATATATATACATAAAAAAATCTGATGTAAAGTGATTTGTTTTATAGGAACAAAGTTTTCCTTAATGACTTGGAACCGAAGTATCCGTTGCTAACGAAAGTCTTATCACTCGGAATAACCACTGTGTATGTCGAGGGTTTGAATATTATGGTGAAATAAGTTTCTACCAAAATAGTTCATTCCTTTTCAAAAGCTCGTGTTTTGGTACAAACAAAACTACTACCCACAGTCGGTTTTCTTTTCATGGTTGTGATTGGTACAATCTCACTTCTTTTTAAAACTATGGTCCAATTTACTCTCAACTTATGGACGCTGAAATTTTGATATGTGTATCTTTGTTATTACACTGACCGGTGTAAAAAAAATATGTTGTTTTGGGTATGTAAAAAGAACAAAAATCGTGAGTATTTTGGATCTGATGTAGTTGTTATTGGGTATATGTAGTAGGGTGGAAAAAATGTCTTATCCATCACTGTTTATTTGTCTATTTTGGAATTTACGATGGAACTTATTGGTCTATTTTGGAATTTAGTATATGGATCTATTTTGTGGAATCTAGTAATATTTCTATTATATTTTGTTATTTGTCTTTTTTGTTCCATGTCTTTCTTATTCTATTCTGTTTTTATCGTGTATTCTGAAATTTTTATGGATAGAAACAATATTATTTTGAATTCTTTGTTTATTGGTCTGGTTACTTTGGTGTCACATGTTAATTTTGTAGATTTGGTATTTGATTGGTTAATAAGTTTAAGATTCTGGAGACGCTTGGGGACTTAGGAGAGAAGAGAAGAAAGTTTAAAACTGGAGATGCAATTAAATATAGTTAATTAAAATTGATGAACGGTCAGTATAAATGATTGTCCTAAGTAGGGCTGGGTCGATCCGGTCCGGTTCGATTTTTGATAAAACCGAAACCGAAACTGATTATATTTTTTGTTTTCGGTCTTTTTATTTTTTGGACCGGATCGGATCGGACCGGTTTTTTCGGTCCAGTTTCGGTTTTTTTCGGTTTTATTTTTGATTTTTCGGTCTTTTTCGGTTTTTTCAGTCTTTTTTGGTTTCGGTCTTTTTCGGTTTGGTTTTACTGAAAACCAAAACCGACCCGAAATTTTTTCGGTTATTTTCGGTTCGGTTCGGTTTTTCGCCCAGGCCTAGTCGTAAGTATGTATTGCCCGCACAATAATTGCTGCTCCACTGATTTCCATTGATAAACTTTAAACAAACTGAACTTCAGAACATGTTATCAGTACCCTTTTTTCGGATGATATACTAAACTATGGAATGAAAAACAGACCCAAGAATACCCAAAAAAAAGACTTATGATGTGGGCATTTTACAGCAACACTTATGTAACAAACACAGTTCACAATCCCATTCATACCCAACTTAGTTAACATATATACTCTGGATTCAACTTTTTTTGTCTTGTTTCTGTGTTTTTACAATTTCGTACTTAGATACAATATTTCAAGTCAACATTGCTAGAAATAAGCATTCACTTTACTAAATAATCATCTAATTCGATTTCAATGCATGGTCTCAAACTCGCAATAGTAGCAGGAACACACGGAAACCTCTTGAAGAATGAATACTTGTTATTCTTTTTACTTTCCAAAGAAGCAAATGTTTGCTTAATCAACCCTTGATCATATATATTGATTACAAAAAAAAAACCTTGGTCATATCATACCCATTATATACATCTATTAGTGGTTTCTCAAAAGCACAGAAAAGGAGATGAACTATTCATACAAACGACACAATAACAAGTATATGGAGCTGGACATGTGACCCGTATACTTTTGCGATGATGTGATCAAGCATGAACAAGAAACGGGTGTTGACAAACACTACACTCAATTGTTTCAGAACCAGAGGATGGAACTTGAACCTACAACACAATGATTAAGACGATAAGTGGAAAGACTAGTTCAAGATACAATAAAATTAAAAAAGAAGGATAAGAAACAGAATTTTTTTGTGCTAATGAAGTTGTGAGAAGTGCACCTGCAAGTGGACTGTGCAAGTAGGACACGCGACATCCTTCATCCTCGTTCCACCTGTTGAAGATAAACCTGCAAAAGCGTTATTTTTAAGCATAGATAAATGAAGCTGCACACGCACACATAATGCTGCAAGAAGACGGGGGTTGGTTTAATCCAGTTATCACATTTTACAGTTTTTAGTTTTAATCATGTTTTAATGATTTCTGAACTGGAAGCACATGAACTTTTAAATACCCGCTGCCTTTATTTTCATAACCAAAAAGGTGAAAATCGGATACTGAAGCTAGCAAAACTCCTCGTGAGGTTTTAGAGGTAGTGTTATATACATTATAACGTCTTAAAAGGGTTTCGAAACCAAACTGTTAAAAAGTATTTCCTGTAGCTGTTACCAATTTCGACCAAAAACAGTTTTCAAAACACAATTAGCATCGACTTCTATAAAAGTCATTACTATTTTTATAATTCTATCTCTTCCTTTTTATATTTATCTAGAAGAACTGTATGACATCCATATGGAAACACCAACTGCGAATAATGATGCATACCAATTGAGATCTTGCGGTTCTTGTCCATTTCCTCCTGGAAAAAACATCAATCACATCAACATGCAGGTGGCCACAAAATCCAAGGAAAAAAAGTAAGCCACAAAAATAGTGAACCCCTCAAGATAATTGAAAAAGGTCTATCTAGGCATACATCAATTTGCCTGAAGACCCTTTATAAAACACTAAGAAGATTATCTTCACCTAAATTTGAAAAAAAATCTTCTGACTATATCCTTTCACCAAGTAATTTTACTAGGCTTAAATTCATTGCTACTTGATAAAGTGCTGTTAGTTTTCCCACATGTCTACAACATTTTACTGAAAGATCCTAAAAGTTATTCCGGCTTAGTTTGCAAGGATCCTACTGCCTATCCGGATAAATCGTTACAGCCCGAAGTCGATAGACTTTTTTCTGAACAGTTAAACTAAAAAATCGTTTTTCCTTTTGAAGACCTGTGGATAAAATTCAAAGAAAAAGATTGATTCTTGTTCTATATAATTGGTCACCCATTCCACAAAAAAAACATGACATTAAAACTGGATTCACCTTAAGCTTCTTCGCAAGATCCGCATGGCTCTGTAACGTAGAAACTTTCCCGGAAGATTCCTTTACGTTGGCTAATCTTTGAGTCACTTCAGCCTGGAGAAATAACACATGCCCAGGTTAGCAATCTACTCCCAAATCACTAAAACTATTCAGAACATTTTAGAATCGAAAATATTGACATCAAATAAGAACCCAAAAAATTGCTTTGCTGCAACTTTAATCTTAATACTTGAAGTACAAAATTACGGGTAACGAGCCTGAGCTATAAACGAAGGACTGACAAATATACACCCCTAAATGCTAATGGTACAACTTTTGTTACCTGTTAATGTTCATATAACATACCTTAATAGCAAACCTCTCAGAGCCTACATTTCAAGATCTCTAATTAGCATCCCATATTTTCTCGTCTTGCTCCATGTTAATATGTTTTCCCTCTTGTACATCATTTCTTGTCATAAATGTCCATACTGATGGACAGTAATAGGAAATGATAAACGCCCTACTACCTTTCAAGATTACCCACTAACATCCTTTATATTCCTTCCGTAAATTTTAACTTCCTGGTGAAACCCTAGTACAAAAATGGCCATGCCTCCTAACCTCGAACAAAAAATTTCTATCATGTTCTAGTACTTTCAAGTTTCAAGGTTTCCAGAACTCAATACCAGAGAGAGAGAGAGAGAGAGAGAGAGAGACTAATTATTAGTTTGCTTACCATGCAATGGTCACAGACTCTAACTGGTGCCTCATTTTCATCTGTTGTCAGCCCGATTCTACCTTGGGTACACTTGTCACAGAATATATCCCCACAGTTCCTACAATGATGCTGAAAATAAAAAGAATAACACGTTAAAGGAAATAAGTTTCACACATCTAAAAACCTTTACCAAAATAAAATCTCATGACATTTTACCCTTCGGTTAAAAGCATTGAAATCAGTCCGACATGCTGTACACTTGGTAACTGCTTCGTCAGGAACCTACAGGTTGGAAACCACACAAATCGACAAGAAAATGAGCCACCAAATATGATAAACATTAAAATAATGGAATAACACCCAATAATGGAAAAGGACCCATGTAAAATAGCGTAAATAATGGGAAAAATGTACCCAATAATCTTTTTCCTCATTCCGAGGCTTCATCAAGTTCATCCAATCAGGAAATCCTTTCTTCTTCTCTGATGCTTGCTCAGATATCTTAACAGCATCAGAAGGTTTCTTTGTTTCACCGATCTCTTTAAGCTGGTTGCAAAAGTAATATATAGATAAGGTTTATGAAACAAAGATAAGCGAGCATTGACCGATAATCACTCACATGGAAATGTCAATCATCTATTAACTAGCCTGTGGGACATATAACTTTCACAATATTATTCCAAAAAAATAGCAAAAGCTGAAACATTTCAGAACTATCACCTACTATTTAATGCATTATGCATAAGATATAAGTGGACATCCTTCTTGTTAGTTATAATTACTCATTTCAATCTTGGTGCATGAAAGTTAGACTAGCAAGCTGCAAATCCTGAACCTAGAAAAATAGAAAAAAATACTTCTTTTTGCTTGAAATATAATGCAATGTGTCATTTCACGAAAGAGTGTAGCCTATATCTATAGATTGTTCATAACTTATTGGCTTACTATGCACTAAAGGTATTTCTGATTTTAGTTTCATAGATATTCAAAATGACCTAGTGTAGCCATCCAAACACAAATACCCCTTCAGTTAAGAATTCTCAATTCAACATGCATTGTAATTACAGCAATGGTGTAATCCTAAGAATTGTGATTTTGCATTCTTTTTCAACTAATGCAACTATACAAATTACTGTCATAACTGACAAGTAATACCATATTGGAGCTGCAATTAACAGTCTGGGAAGACCCATTACACTAAACTGCTAATATTCCAAAACCCAAAAGAGTTCAAACATGATTAGAAAACTATGGTATATGCATGCATGAACATGTCTAGCTTCTTACTTTATACTAAGGGGAGTATATAAAAAAACGCATAATAAAACCCAGGGGAAGCAAATCAATTTCATAAGAATTCTGCATCAATAAAAAGGCAATTAAATAATTCAGTCACACCTGAAAAGATGCTGCCGTTACAGTATCCAGCATGTTGTTGGAAGTATAGCTATTCGATTTTAACCTGATGCGTTTTGAATCCATATCGATTGTGGTTTTTGCCCAAAAGGTAAATATATATGAATCAAGTACCTAAACAAAATGCAAGTGAAGCCAACAATTACCTTCTATAAAACTTGCTAACAAGGCAGAATGATTCCAAAAGTAAGACAGAAAGAAAATGCTTACTTCCCATCGTGACACGGACTCAAGTGGATATATTCTTAGTGTCCGACTAGTGGCTGGATCAAGTAATTTAATCCCGTCCAATCCAATCTACGATCAATTGAAAAACAACAACAATTATATACCTCACAATTATATGAAGTCACAAGTACTAACCCAGAATAATATTGGGTCTCACGAACTTCAGGATTCGAAAACAATAGATAATAGAGTAGTTATTCATTTTTTAGGTAGCTAAAATGATAATAATAAGGTTAAAAATATAAATTGTAAACGAATAAGAGGTTACAAAACTTGAAATCTACTTAAAGAAACAGTTACCAAAATCTGGCTTTAAACATTTCTAGCCCTCACCAACTTTGGCATCAGCTTTTTTTATCAAAATCTACTTAAAGAAACAGTTACCAAAATCTGGCTTTATAAAAGCTGCAGTGGAGTGTTTGTCAACAAGTTATAAAGGCTAGCATTTCCTAGAATTATTTCAAATTATCTTTCTTACTTTTTCGATTTTCTAAATTATACAATAAAGTCTATACAGTGATCGAACTGAGTAAGTCTTGGTCATACTAGTATTTTTTCAGCCTTTTTACCCAGAAAGCATGCACATTTCATAAGCTAAAAAAGCTGTCTAGCTAAACACCAAACGAATCTTGTAAGCAACCTTTTTACGCAGAAAGCGCAATTATAAGCTAAAATAGCTGTCTAGCCAAACACCCAATGTTTTTTTTAAAGAAAAAGGCTAAAAACCTACTGAATGACAAACAGGTCTGATTCCTAACCAATCAACGTAAACGCAAAAAGACTAAAGCTTAAATCTCACAAAAGGAAAAAACGGAGAAAGGTATAGATAACAAACCTGGCAAAGAACATCCATCTCACTCTGGCCCACCCCTTCGGACAACAACCTAACCCGAAACTTCTGAACACCACCCGCCATGTCATCGTTCTGCACCACGTCATCCTTCAACGCCCCCTTCAAAACCCTCTCCCCATTTCCCTTCCCCTTGTCCGCACCACCTATCGGCCTCCCATAATCATCAAATACCAAACCACTCGAACCACTCGAAACTGAACCAGTTCCCCTAGCCCCGTAAGGTTCTTTATTCCCCCCTCTGTACGTGTAAACCCCGTCTAAACCATGGTTAGTCCCAGGGGTATTATCGTAATTTCCAGCATCTTTGGTTGTTCGAGTGCCATTAAAAAAAAGTGCTATCAATGTTCAAGCTCAAGAGAAATAAAAATGACAAGAAAAATACAGTAATTCTGAAAAAACTACGAGTTTGAAATTTGACTAAAAGGACGTGTTTGGCATTAGATTTCTAAATAAAAAAGCTGCAGAAAAAAACAATAAGAAAAAACTGAGTAAAATGATTTGTATTGTTTTTGCCATGAATTAAGTTGGCATTTTTGCTTTTTAGTCGATAGTAATGTTTTTTAGATGATGATAATTGCAGTAATATTTGGACAGTTGTTTTTGTTTCCGAAATGAGATGAATCTGTTTTTCATCGATATAGTTCGGTTACTATCTGGGTTTAGATTACTTATATTGAGGGCAAGAGCTGTTTAGTATATTTATCTAATTGAATTCAGTTATTCGTCTACCATCCTATTGATATATCCAATTTAGGTATTGATCTATGTACTAGAGAAATGTCCAAATCACCCGCACTGGAGACATGCCTGATAAGTTTAAGCTCTAATTATTTGGTAAGAAGCAATTGAGGTTTTTCAAAGAGTTATCGAGCGCACCACGGTGTTGAAATTGTCTATTCGACCATTTAAAATTGAGATGGGGCCCGACATTATTAAGTTAGCATTTCTCTTTCCTTTTGCAAGGCCGATTAACAGAGTAAAAAGGAAGTGATGCTAGGTGTTGTGTAATGTGCTTGATGTTTAGCAAGAAACTGCACTTTTGCACAGTGGATTCCTTTATGTTTTATAAATAGTTGTTTGATGTTCTTTGTCTTTGAAGGGGTGATTGTTTTATTTGGCAAGTCCCTAAAAATTGACTATTTTTTAGTTGCTGAATATTATGGCGGGGATTTGACGATGGCATTTCGCTAAACATTATTCGTTCCATCGTAGGAGATCTAAACCAAGTAATTACCAGAAGCTGTTTACTATGCCAAAATTACTTCATGTCAATCAGACCTCATGATAATTTAGATTAGAAAAAATAGTAATGCTTTGGCGAATTAAAGATGCTTTAGAACAAGAGTTTTGTCGAGGAGATGGAGTTACTCCTGGATACCACTGCAGACGGTTGTTAGAAATGATAGATTTTGTGAAGAAACGGCCATAAACACAGTAAGACTATTATCAAGTGTTCGTACCAGGCTTGCATAGTATCCTACTTCTCTGGGTAACAATCCTATGCAAGAGTGATTGAAAACTTAATTTTCAATCACTCTTAATTTTCTTCCTTATGTAGAGTGATTGAAAAGCAGCAATTTAACATAGATATTGCGCATAAATGGTTGATGTAATTCCCGAGGAGAATGTCTTTTCGTATTAGTCTTGATTATATCTAAAAATTATTAAGGAAATGGCGAGTAGAGGGTTGAGAGGTAGTGAGATGACGGTGGCGACTGGCGAGTGTCCTAACTGCTTAGGCAAGGCTGGGTAGGTTGAGAACTTGAGAGAAGGGAAGCCACTTCATTTTTGTTTACTCAGTAAGGCTTTCTGGGCTCCTTTTGTTTAAAAAAAAGAGGCTGGATTTTTCGACTAAAAAATAATCTTTTTTTACGCCAAAACCGTAATTCCGAATTACAGGTTTGTGTTTTTTTTTGTTTTTTTTAAATAAAAATAAAAAGGTAAACCGTAATTCGGATTTACGGTTTAAGCGTGAAAACAAATTTTTGTAGTTGTAAGGAGAGAGAAAGGTGGTGGGAGCTGACAAGGCCATCAGCTTAACAGAACAACTTATTTTTTTTAACAAAGTGTTAAGATTAAATAAAGAGCAAAAAGAAAGAAACAGAGTTAACTTTTTAGAGCAAATAATAGGGGCATCTACAATAGTTAGCTTTGTCGTATCATCATTTAATTTGATGTTTAAATAACACGTGTATTTTAAATTTTAACATTCATATTAGTATGTTAAATTTTAACATTCATATTAGTATGTTAAATTTTAACATTCACATTATTGTATTAACGAAAACCAATTATTAATTGAAAGCCCATTTAAGTATTCTTTTTAGCACCCTACGAAAATAGGAACAAGTAACAACGGTTGAAATAGAAAAAAGTAGGGAACAACACTGCAAGAAAATCAACATATACCAACTAAAAATCCTAACTCATTTGGTAGTTATAAATTGCTAACTGAATTACTAACTAAAATTCACACATGTAAGATATACTAACTAACTAGTAACTACCATACTTTCGATTACTAAATAAGTTAAAGTTCAGTTGGTAAATACCTACTTTAACCGTTAGTATTTACCAACTAATCAGTGATGTCAGTTGCTAAATAATAACTTATCACTAACTAATTTCAGTTGGTAAATATCGACGGATTAACAACTTTAGTTAGTAAGTTACCAACTGATTTTTATTAGTTGCTAAATAATAATTAACCTATCGAATAAATTACGTTTTTCCTTATATCCATAAACCTGATCACATTCATATTGCTTTTTTCTTATCTATTCAATTACTTACTCATATGTCCACAAATTCTCAAATATTCTAGACAAATGTTCAATTATGTACTAAAAAATTATTGAATTCTCTATTTATAAAATGTTATACTTCGTCTCTCCGGATATTACTGGCCATCAATTATTTACAAGTCTTTTCCCTCTCTAAGACATGAGACATACATAGTAAGAAACACTTCACACTACAAAAAAATATCAGTTTACCATCACAACTTTTGTTACTAAACTGATGGTAAAATGAGTGTCGCTAAATTTAGTAACAATTTTTGTTGCTAAAATTTAGCTAACACTCATTTTACCAACAATTTTTAAAAAGTAAATTGACTAACTGATTAAGCCTATACAGTTATTGTTATTACTTATCTCAACTAATCAATATAGTCTCATGCGGCAGTCTATCTCTCTTAGCAAATAACTCTGTATTCTTGGAAAAATAAACGATTTTGTTCTGAATACATTATAAAAACATACGACCTATATATTATACACTTATATATTGGGCTTACAAAAGATGGTAACACAATATATTTAAAAATAAACTTTTTTTCTATTTTATTTTATTCCACACAGGATATATATCATTTATCATGCTATTAATATAAGTCAACCCAAACATTTTGAGACTGCCCAAATTTGCCCAAATTTGCCAAAAATACCCTCACTCTAATATTGTAATTACTCTTAAAATGCCATCACTCAATTCAAATACATAAATAACTTAAAAAATGTTATTTTCCACACATTAATATTCAAAACAAAATCTTTGTGTATTTTTTATAAAAGTAAAACGTTATGTTATTTTTTATATACGATTATTAATTAATTATATTTAATCATTCGATATTTAAATTTAAAAAAAAATATTAAGTTTATTTATCGGAATCATATCTATGTCACTACGTATCGCATACGCAACGCGTAGGCAACGATTACTAGTATTAATAATATCCTGCCCACATACAGACATTCCCAAATATTAAGAGGGACCAACCGACCAACCAACATTCTCCTATATAATAGTGTAAAACCAAGGAAGAGTCTTTTTTGAGCAGTCAAATCACTTTTTTGAGGACCTGATAAAATATTCAGGTCCACGTCCATGAATAATTTCTACCGACACTTATTTTTGAAATGCAAATAATTCCTACGTCCGTGATTTTTGTATAATTATAAATAATTAAATATTTTTGCACTCCATATAATGCAAACAAAAATCACGGACGTAGGAATTATTTACATTTCAAAAATAAGTGTCGGTAGAAATTATTCATTTCAAATAGTTCTGTTTGCATTAGGAATTATTCATTTCAAAAATCCCTATTTGAAATAAGTGTGGGTAGATAAAGGTGGAAGAAAATTATGACGTGTAGGGTTTTTGGAAACAATTTAATTATTTACTCGGAAGTAACAAAATTAATAAATAAAAAAGTGCAAAATATAAATTACTTGAAAGTGTTAACTTGATATAATATTATGATTATAAAATATTTTATAATCATAATATTATAAAATAAAAATAAATAAGATGTGACGTGGACCTGAATATTTTGAGTAGAATGAACTTGATATAATTTTGAGTAGAATGAATTGAAAAAATAAATAAAAATGAGATTTGACGTGGACCTGAATATTTTATCACGTCAAAAAAGTAATTTGCTTCCTCAAATAAATGATTTGACTGCTAAAAAAAGACACTGCCGTAAAACCAACCCTAATTAAAATAATAGCTGTCTTTTTGTTTCTCTCTCTCTTTGAACAAACCAAAATGACCCCACTAATCCGCCCCCAAATCATAGTCCCCTATGTTCGAACAACCCTTCAATTTGGTCCCTACACTTTAAGGGCATTTGCCACACCACACCCCTTTGGAAAAAACCTACTCACCACCACTTCTACGGAGCTTGTTAAACGCCGCTGTATCCTGTGTGCTCAAACTGACTCCCCCATTCCTGACGTGCCGGTGATCGAGGAACCTGTCCTCGACTCTTCACCCGCTGACCCACATTGGTTCTTCTTTTTCTCTCTTTCTTTTTCTTTCCCTTATTTCATCTTTAGGTTTTATTTAAAAAGTAATCTACTGTTTTGTTTCTTGTTTCACAAATGCTTTTTTTTTTTATTTGGAGGATATACAAAGTAAAAAATAAAAAGACAAATTTGAGTCAATTGGAGATGGTTTTAAGCTACTATAAAATTAGTTTCTAATATGCAATTAAAAGACATGTGGTCAATTTGTTATCACTGATTGCCGCAAGTATGGTCGCACAATAATTGCTGCCAACCCCGGTATAAATTTGTTCTAAAGTTCAATGTGTTTAACTTGTTACTCCCAACGTTCCTATTTTATTGTCCATTACGAAACTACGTCTCCGGTCAAGAACTTTTATCAAAATTGTCGGAATAAAATTTTTCAAAAGTTGATTATAAAATTTAACATTAATATAGAGGTGCAACAAAACAAGCGCTATTCGATTTTTGTATCAATGGTCGTGACTCTTATCTTATAAGTTTCTATTTATCAATGATTGGTTGAAATGCTCGGAGAAAAAAAAGTAACACATCTATTATTTGAACTTATTGGTTAGATTTATGTTGTCCGTTCAAGAACCAAAATTGTACCCGGCAATAAAAAAACACATCACATATCCATGTCGAGTTTTTAAAAACCAAAGCAGTTATATTTTGATTCAATGTTCAAGAACCAGATTTGCAGCTGTTGTGATTTATCAATAAGCCGAAAATAAACTAAAAAAAAGAGACAACAAGTCTCAAAACATATTGTTTGTATTCATAAAAATTTCAGAATACACGATAAAAACAGAAATTGCATAAGAAATACATCCACAAAAAAGACAAATAACAAAATATAATAGAAATATTACTAGATTCCACAAAATAGATATTCGGTTTCTTACATAAACGGGATTCCACCAAATAGATCTATATCCTAAATTCCAAAATAGACCAATAAGTTCCATCGTAAATTCCAAAATAGACAGTGATGGATAAGACATTTCCCCAACCTACTACACCATACCCAATAACAACTACATTAATTAATCAATACTAAGATCGGATCCAAAATACTCACGATTTATGTTCTTTTTACAGACCTCAAAACAACATACTTTCTTTACCCGGTTAGTGTAATAACAAAGATACACATCAAAATTTCAGCTTCCATAAGCTGAGAGTAAATTGTACCATAGTTTTAAAAAGAAGTGAGATTGTACCAATCACAACCATGAAAAGAGAAACGAGTGTGGGTAGTAGTTTTGTTTGTAACAAAACATGAGCTTTTGAAAAGAAATGAACTACTTTGGAAGAAACTTCTTTCACCGTATCTTCAAACTCTTGACATACACAGTGGTTATTCCGAGTGATAACACTTTCGTTTGGAACGGAGACTTCGTTTTCAATTTATTAAGTAAAACTTTCTACCTATAAAACAAATCACTTTACATCAGATTTTTTTATGTATATATATATAAAAAGTAATTACGAAATAAGTAACAAAACAGTATACATCATTAACAAACTATTGACGTATACTGTTTTGTTACTTATTTCATAATTACTTTTTTTATATATATACATAAAAAAATCTAATGTAAAGTGATTTGTTTTATAGGTACAAAATTTTCCTTAATGACTTGGAAACGAAGTCTCCGTTTAACGAAAGTCTTATCACTCAGAATAACCACCGTGTATGTCGAGAGTTTGAAGATTATGGTGAAAGAAGTTTCTACCAAAGTAGTTCCTTCCTTTTCAAAAGCTCATGTTTTGTTACAAACAAAACTACTACCCACACTCGGTTCTCTTTTCATGGTTGTTATTGGTACAATCTCACTTCTTTTTAAAACTATGGTCCAATTTACTCTCAACTTATGGAAGCTGAAATTTTGACATGTGTATCTTTGTTATTACACTAACCGGATAAATAAAGTATGTTGTTTTGTGGTCTGTAAAAAGAACAGAAATCGTGACTATTTTGGATCTGATCTTAGTACTTAATGTAGTTATTATTAATTAATGTAGTTATTATTGGGTATGGTGTAGTAGGGTGGGGAAAATGTTTTATCCATCACTTTATTTGTCTATTTTGGAATTTACGGTGGAACTTATTGGTCTATTTTGGAATTTAGGATATGGATCTATTTTGTGGAACCCCGTTTAGGTAAGAAACCGAATATCTATTTTGTGAAATCTAGTAATATTTCTATTATATTTTGTTATTTGTATTTTTTTGTGGCATGTCTTTCTTATGCTATTTCTGTTTTTATCATGTATTCTGAAATTTTTATGGATATAAACAATATGTTTTGAGACTTGTTGTCTCTTTTTTTGTAGTTTATTTTCGGCTTATTGATAAAAATCACAACAGCTGCAAATCTGGTTCTGAACATTGAATCAAAATATAACCGCTTTGAATTTTAAAAACTCGACATGGATATGTGATGTGTTTTTTATTGCCGGGTACAATTTTGGTTCTTGAACGGACAACATAAATCTAGGTTCAAATTTCAAAATAGATGTGTTACTTTTTTTTCTCCGAGCATCTCAACCAATCATGATAAGAGTCATGACCATTGATACAAAAATCGAACCTCTATATTAATGTTAAATTTTATAATCAACTTTTGAAAAATTTTATTCCGACAATTTTGATAAAAGTTCTAGTTTCGTAATGGACAATTAAATGGAAACGTTGGGAGTAACAAGTTAAACAAATTGAACTTTGGAACAAATTTATACTTGGGGATTGGCAGCAATTATTGTGCGACCATACTTGCGGCAATCAGTGTACGAACAAAACAGTAAGAGCAAAAGATGAGCAATATGGTAAAAAAAAAATGGCGGTGTACGAATTAATTCCAAGAGAGGGGAGAAGCTAGAGTCAAAAATTACCCAAGAAAAGCAAAGATACAGACAAGACCCCCACGGTACAGCCATAGGCCAACTCCACTGAAAGGAAATAAAGAGCATATTAGATTGCGTCAACTCATTTCAAACTCAAAGTAATCAATGATGACAATTGAGACTTTGTCAGGGGAGGCAAATCTGCAACTTTTGGAATTATATGTCTAGGAACAAGCTTAAAATACGCTTTTTATTTGTAAAATTTAAAAGTATTAAACATAATCCAATTTGCCGTTTGTGAATCTTAATTTACACATCAGAGTCTTCAATGAGGTTTGGTTAACTTTTAACTTCCATATCAATGGTAACATGGTTTTGTTTTTAACCATTCCGCTACATGATTACCTATTTAAGTAAATACTATAGTAACATATTTTATAGGGTTTAAAATCATGTGTCGTGCCACTTATGAGGATCAGTCTAATGATCTAATCTGATGGCTGATAAATATTCAGAACAACAACTCGGATCAGTCCAACCGCCTTCGTGTTCCACTTCAACAGATCTCTAGTCTCTCTCTACTGTGTGAAACTAAACTCAATCACAAGGGATATATATTTTTCAGATTTTCCTATGTGAATATAGAATAATAGATAAATAAACCCCAGTACTGTTTATTAAAGATTGACCACAAACAATTTGTTATTCGATTAAAACTAAGAACAAAGAAGAGATCATCTTTACAAACTATTAAGTAAAACTACCATATACACATAGATACATATTCATGCGTACAATAGGCACTAAAATCTTATATGTACACGCTTGAGGTAAAGGGGAAATCGGCAAATGCCCCAGTTAAGTACTAACGATTTCATTTGTTTTAAATAATTTCATACAGATCCTTACTGTATTCACTTTCAAAGGTAAGCAACTATAAGAATACAAAAAAAACTCCAACTCAAACAACCCTCCTATATATAAAGTCCATTCATAATAAACCAAACTGGGCACGATTCTACAGTGACTAAACAGCTACAGAGTTGTACCATTATAGCACTCCACATCCGAAATGAACTACACACGACAAGGAATCTGCTCCATATGCATGGTATGAGAGAAGACTAATGTTATAATAGAACTTGGGCGATTAAGGGTCACTTTGGCAACATGCTTTTTTGGCTGATTTTTAGTTTTTTATTTTAAAAATGTGGGTGTTTGGAACTTTGGACGGTCAGATTATCTTAGCTTTGAAAGCTAAAACTAAAAAATCTGGATTTTCAATATATTTTTCAAGCAGATTTTTAAAGCTGATTTGGGACAAAAAAAATCTGTAGCGAAGAAATCATTAGGTCAAAAGTATATAATGGAACTCGCGAATATGAGTAAATGAAGAATAATACATACTCATCTTTTCTAATTTAAAAACAATAATATTAATTATTATCAAAGTATAAGTAATCTGGCATAAAAGAAGTTTACAGTTTAGGAATCTTACAATGGATCTTATCGAAAAAGAGAATTAGTTCATCCGAAAGGCTCCTGTAAGAAAAACACATAGGGACCATTTGGCATCAGCTTTTTTGGTAAACAAATACTTAGAGAAAAGATTGCTTCAAAAAAAACTGTTGAGTCTAGTGTTTGGCACCACCACAACTTATAAGTAACTCAAAACATATTTTTACTTACAAGTCATTAGATCACTCATTTCAATTTTTAAGTCACTTCTAAGTTCTAATCATATTAATACTTGTAATTTGGCTAATTTTCAATACTGAAAAAACTAAGAAAAGAATATCATTCATAACTTTTCCGCTTTCTAGTTTTATAAGGGTTTTTTACCCAGAAGCTAACTTCATAATTTCTGGAAAAGCTACAAAAGAAACACATCTAGCTTTTGCAAGCAAAAAGCTAAGAAAGAAACACATGCCAAACAGGCACATTATAAGCTAACAGGTAATAAGAATATGCTCTCAAATTCAGAGATCAGAGAAAAGTAGACCCAAAAAAATATCAGGTAAAAAAACTGTTGTCTAGTGTTTGGCACCACCACAACTTATTAACTAACTAAAAACTTATTTTCACTTCAAATCATAAGATAACCTATTTCAATTTATAAGTGACTTCTTCTAACTATACGAATAAATTCTATAAGAACACTTGTAATTTGACTAATTTTCTATATAAAAAAACTAAAAAAGAACATCCTTCTGGCTTTGTAGATTCATAAGGTTTTGCAAGCATAAAGTTAAGAAAGAAACAGAAGCCAAACAGGCACATAAGCTAATATGTAATAAGAATATGCTCTCCTATTCAGAGATCAGAGAAAACTATAAAAAAAAATTCAGGTAAAAAAACTGTTATCTAGTGTTTGGGCACCACCACAACATAAAACTTATTTTTACTTATAAGTTATTAGATAACCTTTTTAAATTTATAAGTGATTTCTAATATAAAAATTACTTTTACATGCAACTTATTAATCTTTTATCTAATCTCCTAAGCCCATTCAACCCTAATTTATAGAGAAAAGATTGCTTGAAACAAAAAAACTGTTGTATAGTGTTTGGCTCCACCTCAGTTTCTTTTTTACTTACAACTAACTTAAAACTTATTTTTACTTACAAGTCATTAGATTCCTTTTTGGACGCATCTTAATATAAAAAACTAACAAGCTACTTAGTTTTCTTTTTGCATTTTTGAGAAGAGACGCTTTTATAGTCCCGGAATATCGTGAGCTTATAGGTTCGAATCTCGCTAACTATGTTTTTTTTCCCCTTATTTCCTCGTTTAATGTGAAAAATAAAAGCAGCTGCCAAAGTATCGAACTCAAATCCAGCTACAACACTGATACATTCAACTCTTGCACTTAGTTTAATTTATTAATATAATTTCGTTCACTTAGCTTTACTAGTAAAAAAAAGGCATTTTTTTTTTTATTATTAAAAAAACATAAGATGGGCTTAGAAATGTATATAATAAGAATAGCTCAGAGAAAAGTACACACACAATGTATATAATTATTAAAAAAAAAGAAGTATATATATATATATAAAAGGAAGGTTACCCAGGAACAGAGGGTATCTTTTTCCGCAACGTCCACCCCAATCACGTCCACCAACACCACCTCTGCCGTTTCCTCCGCCGGATATTGCAGCTCCAACCACCGTTCTCTCCTTACCAACACCACCAACAAAAACCCTAATCCGCCCTTCTCTCTCTCTCTCTTTCCCTCGACTTTCTCTCTCCTCCCAACTGTTAGGGTCGATACAGGCGAACACAAAGAAAGACAGAAAACTAAACCGAGCACACACACTTTGATAACGGAGTTCACCCAAATTGGCTACGTTTCCGGGCCGCTACACGTGGCACTTAATATTATTAAGAGGATTACAACAGTAATCTAGCTAAACACAAGCTATGGTTCTCTCGCAAATAGAACTCTCTCTTTATAATGTAGAGGTGTTTGTGTAGGTGTAATTAGAATACAATATATTGGGACATATAAATAGAACCCAACATGGGTCATATTACAATTCCAAGTGATGTGTGATAATTATAAAACATGGCCAAACCTCATTTGGCTCCACAACTCAACAATCTCCCACTTGGAGTCAAATGTCGAGTGCTTAAAAAGAACTCCAATTATCCCCGACCACCGAACTCATTGTGCTCCACCGAGCAGAATGCTCCCATCGGTATCCTTGTATAGTAATTGACACTCTGCCGTCATCGGCGAGTACCCATTCTTCCAGTGTAGCGGCGACCCTGAGCCTCAAGCTCGGAGTCCTACTGAGGTTGCACACAGCCTCAGTTTATCGATTGTAACAGTCTTCGTTAGCATATCGGCGGGGTTCTTAGCGCCCTCAATCTTTTCTAGCGCGAAGATTCCATCTTCCAGAACGTCCCGGATAAAATGGTAACGAATCTGTATGTGCTTGGTGCGTGAATGGAATACAGGGTTCTTAGCTAGCTGAACTGCACTTTGACTATCACAGTGCAGAACTCCCTTGTCGGTTTTCTGACCGAGCTCCTTTAAGAAACCTTGCAACCAAATCATCTCTTTGCTTGCTTCCGTCATCGCGACGTACTCAGCCTCTGTGGTCGACAGTGCAACAATCTTTTGCAACTTCGATGTCCAACTCACAGCAGTACCACCGTAGGTACAAACACATCCCGTTGTGCTCTTTCGGCTGTCCAGATCACCGGCCATGTCAGCATCCACATAGCCATGCAGGCCTTCCGAGGTATTTCGGAAACATAATGCCAAACTCACGGTATCCGAGAGATATCTCAATATCCACTTCACAGCTTCCCAATGGTGCTTGCCCGGGTTACTCATGTAACGACTGACAACTCCCACTGCATGGGCAATGTCCGGTCTTGTACACACCATAGCGTACATCAGGCTACCAATTGCTGAAGCATAGGGTATGTTCGACATACGATCCTTTCCTTCCTCGTCCAAGGGTGATTGTTCATTCGACAAGCTAAAGTGTGCGGCTAGCGGTGAGCCTACAGCTTTGGCATCACTCATGCTAAATCGTGCCAACACTTTCTTCACATACTCGGCTTGCGACAGAAACAGGGACCCATCCCTTCCACGAGATATCCTCATACCGAGGATCTGATTTGCGGCACCCAAATCTTTCATCTCGAACTGTTTCGCCAACTGTTGCTTGACCTTGTTAATCTCAACAAGGCTCGACCCGGCGAGCAACATGTCATCTACGTACAACAGTAGTATGACGTACGAAGAGTTCGCAAATCTCTTCACGAAACAGCAGTGATCACTATCACTTCTTTCGAACCCGGTATCCGCCATGAAACTGTCAAACTTCTTATACCACTGCTGTGGTGCTTGTTTTAGCCCGTACAAGCTCTTCCTCAGTTTGCAGACCAGTTTCTCTTTTCCCTTTTCGGCAAACCCTTCAGGTTGGAGCATGTAAATTTCTTCATCAAGATCTCCATGGAGAAAGGCAGTTTTCACATCTAACTGCTCAAGATGAAGACTCGCATTTACAACAATGCTCAACAATAGCCGAATAGTCGTCAACTTTACGACTGGTGAAAAGATCTCGGTGTAGTCAATTCCTGCCTTCTGCTGGAACCCTTTGACTACTAGGCGTGCCTTATACCGTTTCGTGCCGTCTTGTTCCTCCTTCAGTCGGAACACCTATTTATTGCTCAGCGCCCTCTTCCCATTGGGCAGTTCGGCTAACTGCCAAGTCACATTCTTCTCGAGCGACTTCATCTCATCCTTCATCGCGAGATCCCACTTGCTCGAGTCTTTCAGCTCCAGAGCTTCTTCTCTACTTTCGGGCTCTCCTGCATCACTAAGCAATATATAATGCAGGGAAGGAGAGTATCGGGCAGGAGGTCTCCTCACGCGCTGACCTCGGCCCAATTCAGGTCGGGGAGTTTGGGGCAGCTCCTCGACCTCTTCAGCCTCTGCTGGTGGGTTGTCGAGCACCACTGGCTCATCTTCAGTGTCATTTTCTAAGTCCAATTTTGGAAACACATTCATGTCGACCATACCACTTTCCTCGGACGGGAGCGCTTGTTCTTCCACATTTTGTCGATCTTTGTACAAAATCTTTTCGTTGAAGATGACATCTTTACTGCGAATGATCCTCTTTGCTTGACCATCCCAAAAGCGATATCCAAACTCAGCTCCACCGTACCCCACAAAGTAACACGCTTTGGATTTCGAGTCAAGCTTGGTACGTTCATTTATGTCGACATGGATATATGACAGACAACCGAACACTCGCAAGTGTTCATACGAGATAGGCTTTCCTATCCATACCTCCTCGGGAATCCTCCTTTCTAGGGGCACTGAGGGTCCGCGGTTAATGAGATAAGCAGCCGTGCTTACTGCATGTGCCCACAAGGCTTTGGGCAACCCACTTTGCAGTCTCATACTCCTAGCATGCTCATTGATTGTTCGGTTCATGCGCTCGGCCACGCCATTCTGCTGTGGCGTTCTTCGGATGATCTTCTCCATTCGAATGCCTCTTTGAGCACAGAACTCTATGAACTTCGCATCAATGTACTCCCCGCCGTTGTCGGACCTCAAACACTTGAGTTTATTCCTGGTCTCTAGTTCGACCATGGCCTTCCATTCTTGAAATTTCTTAAACACCTCAGACTTGTGTTTCAAGAAATAGACCCATGTTTTCCTCGTCGAATCATCGATGAAGGTCACATAGTACTGAGCTCCTCCCAGTGAGGTTACTGGAGATGGTCCCCATACGTCTGAGTGGACCAGTGCTAGCTTCTCCTCCTTGGGAGCTTTTCCACCCTTCCGGAAACTTACTTTCTTCTGCTTCCCGAAGATGCAACCTTCGCACATGTCGAGGTTGACAGACTTCAAGCCTGAAAGTTTGTTGTCCTTCGCTAACACCTTCATCCCCTTCTCACTCATGTGACCCAACCGTCGATGCCACAGTTCCGAGCAGTCTTGCGACACAGCTGCTGCCACTGTACACTCCTCATCGGTCGTCATGTACAGTGTACCGACCTTGCTCCCTCGAGCTATCACCATAGCTCCTCGTGAAACTTTCCAAGCTCCACAGCTAAACGAAATGGAGTGCCTTTCGGCATCGAGTTGACCTACTGAGATCAGATTTTTGGTCAACCTCGGGGCATGCCTCACTTTCGTCAGCTTCCATACCGATCCATTTGGAATGCGAATCTTCACATCGCCAGTTCCAACAACATCCAACGCTTCTCCGTCGGCTAGATACACTTTACCGAAATTACCCGCATGGTAATTTTCGAATAAATCCTTCTGAGCGGTCGTGTGAAATGATGCCCCAGAGTCTAGAATCCATGAATCTATATCTCTCTGTTCGGCAAGCATTAAACAGTCACCCGAATCCTCGTCGCTCGCAACATTAGCCACGTGATCACGGCCGGTACCCTTCTTCGGCTGTCTGCACTCATGACTGAAGTGCCCCATACCCTGGCAGTTATAGCACCGAAGATTCTTCTTACTTCGATCGCTATCTTTGCCTCCTCGGCTTTGCCCTCTTCTACCTCGGGATTGCGAACGTCCTCTGACGTCACATACCCTGGCCTTACCCCGGTCTCTTGAACCCACGTTCAAGGCTGCTCCATCATTTGAGCATTCACCCATATCCAATCTCCTGAGTTCCTCAGCGAGTATTTGATCTCGGATGTCGTTGTAAGTCAGTTTCTCCTTTCCAATTGAGTTGCTAACAGCAGCTCGCATGAATTCCCAACTGTTCGGTAAAGAGGCTAGCAGTATAAGGGCTCTCACTTCGTCTTCAAAAGTTATCTCCACCGCATCTAACTGATTTACGGTGTCGATGAACTTATTCACGTGACTCGCGACAGGTGTCCCCTCAGCCATGCGTAGGTTGAACAACTTACGCATGAGATGTACCTTGTTGTTCACGGATGGTTTCTCATACATGTCGGTGAGGATCTTCATCATCCCCATCGTCGTCGTCTCTCTTGCGACGTTATGTGCTACACTCCTAGATAGTGTTAGGCGGATCACTCCCAACACTTGTCGGTCTAAGAGTTTCCACGCCTCCTCGGTGGTCGTGGTCGGCCTTTCCTCAAGGAGAAGAGGCTGATGCATCTTCTTCCCGTAGAGGTAGTCCTCTATTTGCATTCTCCAGAATGCGAAGTCCTTCCCGTCGAACTTCTCGATCCCGTGTGCGGTTCTGTCTTCTTTCGCCATCGATCTTCCTCAGCTCTGATTCCACTTGTTAGGGTCGATACAGGCGAACACAAAAAAAGACAGAAAACTAAACCGAGCACACACACTTTGATAACGGAGTTCACCCAAATTGGCTACGTCTCCGGGCCGCTACACGTGGCACTTAATATAATTAAGAGGATTACAACAGTAATCTAGCTAAACACAAGCTATGGTTCTCTCGCAAATAGAACTCTCTCTTTATAATGTAGAGGTGTTTGTGTAGGTGTAATTAGAATACAAGATATTGAGACATATAAATAGAACCCAACATGGGTCATATTACAATTCCAAGTGATGTGAGATAATTAGAAAACATGGTCAAACCTCATTTGGCTCCACAACTCAACACCAACCTCCCCGTCGCTTCACCCACGTGGCGGAAAAAGATACCCTCTGTTCCTGGATAACCTTCCATATATATATATATATATGCTAGCCCACCTGCCTGTGAATAAAAAAAATATATGTGACCGTTAGACTGATGGCATCAGACAAAGAATCTATTAACTAACCAATCCAGCCGGGAAACAAATTAGTCCATAAATAGTACCACAAAGAATAGAAAATAGAGAATAGAGACACAACAAACAGAGAGGGCAGAGGAATAATAGTAGTACTTATTTGAAACAAGTGGAGAGAGAACAGTTACTTTTTTTTAAGTTTTAACCGTGTATCAGTTTTTGTTTCATAATAAGTTTATAACCGTCTGTTTTAGTATTTGCTTTATATGTAATTTGTGTAATTAGAAGGGTTTTAGGTAATTAGTTGTTTAAAGTCTTCATAAGGCCTCTACACATATATTAATAGTATAGATATACTTTTTTTTTTTAATAATTATATACATCCTGTGTGTACTTTGTCTGATTTGTGAATAGAAGAGCGTATTTTTATTATATACATTTTTAAGCCCATCTTATGTTTTTTAATAAAAAGTGACCTACTGTTTTGTTACTTGTTTCATGAATAGTCTGTTTTTTTGTTAATAAGAAAAATGATTTAAACTCTTTTGTTTCTTTTATCAATAGTGTTTTTGGTATGAAAATAGTCTAATGTATACTGTTTTGTTACTTATTTCATTTTTTTTTTTTTATATATACATAAAAAAAAATCTGATGTAAAGTGATTTGTTTTATAGGTACAAAATTTTCCTTAATGACTTGGAAACGAAGTCTCCATTGTTAACGAAAGTCTTTATCACTCGCAATAACCACTCTGTATGTCAAGAGTTTGAAGATTATGGTGAAAAAAGTTTCTAGCAAAGTAGTTACTTCCTTTTCAAAAGGTCATGTTTTGTTACAAACAAAACTACTACCCTCACTCGGTTATCTTTCATGGTTGTGATCGGTACAATCTCACTTCTTTTTAAAAAAATTTAAAACTATGGTCCAATTTAATCTCAACCTATGTAAGCTGAAATTTTGATATGTGTATCTTTGTTATTACACTAACGGGGGTTAAAAAGAACAGAAATCGTGATTATTTTGGATCTGATCTTAGTACTGATTAATTAATGTAGTTGTTATTGGGTATGGTGTAGTAAGGTGTGGAAAATGTCTTATCCATCAATGTTTATTTGTTTATTTTGGAATTTACGATGAAACTTATTGATATATTTTGGAATTTAGGATATGGATCTATTTTGTGGAACCCCGATGTAAGAAACCAAATATCTATTTTGTGGAATGTAGTAATATTTCTATTATATTTTGTTATTTGTCTTTTTTGTGGCATGTCTTTCTTATGCTATTTATGTTTTTATCGTGTAATTTTTATGGATACAAACAATATGTTTTGAGACTTGTTGTCTCTTTTTTTGTAGTTTATTTTCGGCTTATTGATAAATCACAACAGCTGCAAATCTGGTTCTTGAACATTGAATCAAAATATAAAATTTTAAAAACTCGACATGGATATGTGATGTGTTTTTTATTGCCGGTTACAATTTTGGTTTTTGAACCGACAACATAAATTTAACCAATAGGTTCAAATTTTGAAATAGATGTGTTACTTTTTTTTTCTCCGAGCATCTCAACCAATCATTGATAAATACAAACTTAGAAGACAAGAGTCACGACCATTGATACAAAAATCGAATAGCTCTTGTTTTGCTGCACCTCTAAATTTTATAATCAACTTTTGAAAAAATTTATTCCGACAATTTTGATAAAAGTTCTTGACTGGATAAAATTGCACGTAGTTTCGTAATGAACAATTAAATAAAAACGTTGGGTACTCAAGTTAAACAAATTGAACTTTGGAACAAATTTATACTTGCGGGATGACAGCAATTATTGTGCGATCATACTTGCGGCAATTAGTGATAACAACCCTTTATTTGTATCTGACCGTTAACAATTGAGCACGTGTCTTTTAATTGCATATTAGAAACTAAATTTATAGTAGCTTAAAAAGTGAGCTACTGTTTTGTTACTTGTTTCATGAATAGTCTGATTTTTTGTTAATAAAAAAAATGATTTAAACTCTTTTGTTTCTCTTATCAATAGTTTTTTTTTGGGTATGAAAATAGTCTGATGTATACTGTTTTGTTACTTATTTCATAATTATTTTTTGGGGCAATTAACAAAAACATACTCTATCCCTATTATATTACCAAAAACATACCCTCAAAAGTTAAATTATCAAAAACATACCTATATATACTTATTATTTTTCTAATTCTAATCAAACCATAATCTAACATATCTCTCTCTAACCGCAACTCTCTCTCTCTCTAATCGCACATCTCTCTCTCTAACACACGATAATCGCAGCTCTTTCTAACACATTCTAATCTCCCATCTCTCTCTAAAAATGACTAAAAACTCACAAAATATTCATATGCTAATTATAAAATGTCATACCCTAATTTTAAAATGTCATACCCTAAATGTTCTGAATCACAATCAAATATCTAAAAAAGAGTTCATACCCTAATTTTAAAACTTTATACCCTAATTTCAAAACTTCATACCCTAATTTTAAAACTTCATACCCTAATTTCAAAACTTCATACCCTAATTTTAAAGCTTCATACCCTAATTTCAAAACTTCATACCCTAAATTTCAAAAATATATACGCAAAAATAATGAAATTTATCTCATGCATTAGTCATACGTCTTAAGATAAGCTCGAATTGTTTCGCCACCAACTTATTCTAGTCTTATTCTAATTTTCTTATCTCCCTCCCTCCTCCACGAACACGTGCCCCTGCCCCGCCGCCACCACACTCTTCACCAAAAACACCTCAAATTCATTTAATTCCACCAAATTATCAAAAAAACTAGCTTTCGAGAACCTCTTGACAATAACGTCTCGGTCCAAATCCCTAAGTTTATCAGCTAGGGTTTTCGAGCGGGAGAGCTTGAAAGCGAGAGACTTGAGCCGATCAAGGTCGGGATGGAGGTTAGAAGGAGGGTGAGAGAGGTGGGAGAGGGCGGTGGAGACACGGGGCGGGGAGGGCAAGAGGAGAGGGAGAGAAAGAGGAACGGCTCGGGGTTTGAGGAGGGAGGAGAGAAAGAGGGGGCAATGGAGAGCGGGAGAGAGGAGAGTGGGGGAGGAGAGAGAGAGTGGGGGTTTTGAGATCGTCATTGTTGAGCAGAGAGAGTGTGTGGGGAATAATAAATTATTATATACGAGTATATATATATATATATATATATATATAATATTGTAAGGTATGTTTTTTAATAGTTAAAGTTGTAAGGGTATGTTTTTGGTAATTTAGTTTCAAAAGTAGTATGTTTTGTTAATTTATCGTTATTTTTTATATATATACATCAAAAAATCTGATGTAAAGTGATTTGTTTTATGGGTACAAAGTTTTCCTTATTGACTTGGAAACGAAGTCGCCGTTGTTAACGAAAGTCTTATCACTCGGAATAACCACTGTGTATGTCGAGAGTTTGAAGATTATGGTGAAAAAAGTTTCTACCAAAGTAGTTACTTCCTTTTCAAAAGCTCATGTTTTGTTACAAACAAAACTAATACCCTCACTCGGTTCTCTTTTCATGGTTGTGATTGGTACAATCTCACTTCCTTTTAAAACTTTTTAAAACTATGGTCCAATTTACTCTCAACATATGGAAGCTGAAATTTTGATATGTGTATCTTTGTTATTACACTAACCGGGGTAAAGAAAGTATGTTGTTTTGGGGTCTGTAAAAAGAACAGAAATCGTGAGTATTTTGGATCTGATCTTAGTACTAATTAATTAATGTAGTTGTTATTGGGTATGGTGTAGTAAGGTGGGGAAAATGTCTTATCCATCAATGTTTATTTGTCTATTTTGGAATTTACGATGAAACTTATTGATATATTTTGGAATTTAGGATATGGATATATTTTGGAATTTCCACCCCGTTTATGTAAGAAACCGAATATCTATTTTGTGGAATGTAGTAATATTTCTATTATATTTTGTTATTTGTGTTTTTTGTGGCTACGCTATTTATGTTTTTATCGTGTATTCTGAAATTTTTATGGATACAAACAATATGTTTTGAGACTTGTTGTCTCTTTTTTTGTAGTTTATTTTCGGCTTATTGATAAATCACAACAGTTGCAAATCTGGTTCTTGAACATTGAATCAAAATATAAATTTTTAAAAGCTCGACATGGATATGTGATGTGTTTTTTATTATCGGGTACAATTTTGGTTTTTGAACCGACAACATAAATATAACCAATAGGTTCAAATTTCGAAATAGATGTGTTACTTTTTTTTTCTCCGAGCATCTCAACCAATCATTGATAAATACAAACTTAGAAGACAAGAGTCACAACCATTGATACAAAAATCGAATAGCGCTTGTTTTGCTGCACCTCTATATTAATGTTAAATTTTATAATCAACTTTTGAAAAAAAAAAATCCGACAATTTTGATAAAAGTTCTTGACTGGTCAAAATTGCACGTAGTTTCGTGATGAACAATTAAATAAAAACGTTGGGAGTAACAAGTTAAACAAATTGAACTTTGGAACAAATTTATACTTGCGGGATGGAAGCAATTATTGTGCGACCATACTTGCGGCAATTAGTGATAACAACCCTTTATTTGTATCTCACCGTTAACAATTGAGCACGTGTCTTTTAATTGCATATTAGAAACTAAATTTATAGTAGCTTAAAAGGTGAGCTACTGTTTTGTTACTTGTTTGATGAATAGTTTGATTTTTTTGTTAATAAAAAAATTATTTAAACTCTTTTGTTTCTCTTATCAATAGTTTTTTTTCTACAAAATAGTCTGATGTATACTGTTTTGTTACTTATTTCATAATTATTTTTTATATATATATACATAAAAAAATCTGATGTAAAGTGATTTGTTTTATCTGATGTAAAGTGATTTGTTTTATGGGTACAAAGTTTTCTTTAATGACTTGGAAACGAAGTCGACGTTGTTAACGAAAGTCTTATCACTCGGAATAACCACGGTGTATGTCGAGAGTTTGAACATTATGGTGAAAAAAGTTTCTACCAAAGTAGTTACTTGCTTTTCGAAAGCTCATGTTTTGTTACAAACAAAACTACTACCCTCACTCGGTTCTCTTTTCATGGTTGTGATTGGTACAATCTCACTTCTTTTTAAAACTTTTTAAAATTATGATCCAATTTACTCTCAACATATGGAAGCCGAAATTTTGATGTGTATCTTTGTTATTACACTAACCGGGTAAAGAAAGTATGTTGTTTTGTGGTCTGTAAAAAGAACAGAATTCGTGAGTATTTTGGATATGATCTTAGTACATTAATTAATGTAGTTGTTATTGGGTATGGTGTAGTAAGGTGGGGAAAATGTCTTATCCATCACTGTTTATTTGTCTATTTTGGAATTTACGATGGAACCCCGTTTATGTAAGAAACCGAATATCTATTTTGTGGAATGTAGTAATATTTCTATTATATTTTGTTATTTGTGTTTTTTGTGGCATGTATTTCTTATGCTATTTATGTTTTTATCGTGTATTCTGAAATTTTTATGGATACAAAATATGTTTTGAGACTTGTTGTCTCTTTTTTTGTAGTTTATTTTCGGCTTATTGATAAATCACAACAGCTGCAAATCTGGTTCTTGAACATTGAATCAAAATATAAAATTTTAAAAACTCGACATGGATATGTGATGTGTTTTTTATTGCCGGTTACAATTTTGGTTTTTGAACCGACAACATAAATCTAACCAATATGTTCAATACAATTTTGGTTTTTGAACCGACAACATAAATCTAACCAATATGTTCAAATTTCGAAATAGATGTGTTACTTTTTTTTTCTCCGAGCATCTCAACCAATCATTGATAAATAGAAACTTAGAAGACAAGAGTCACGACCATTGATACAAAAATCGAATAGCGCCTGTTTTGCAGCACCTCTATATTAATGTTAAATTTTATAATCAACTTTTGAAAAAATTTATTCCGACAATTTTGATAAAAGTTCTTGACTGGTCAAAATTGCACGTAGTTTCGTGATGAACAATTAAATAAAAACGTTGGGAGTAACAAGTTAAACAAATTGAACTTTGGAACAAATTTATACTTGCGGGGTGGCAGCAATTATTGTGCGACCATACTTGCGGCAATTAGTGATAACAACCCTTTTATTAGTGATAACAACCCTTTATTTGTATCTGACCGTTAACAATTGAGCACGTGTCTTTTAATTGCATATTAGAAACTAAATTTATAGTAGCTTAAAAAGTGAGCTACTGTTTTGTTACTTGTTTCATGAATAGTCTGATTTTTTGTTAATAAAAAAAATGATTTAAACTCTTTTGTTTCTCTTATCAATAGTTTTTTTTTGGGTATGAAAATAGTCTGATATATACTGTTTTGTTACTTATTTCATAATTATTTTTTATATATATATACATAAAAAAATCTGATGTAAAGTGATTTGTTTTATCTGATGTAAAGTGATTTGTTTTATGGGTACAAAGTTTTCTTTAATGACTTGGAAACGAAGTCGACGTTGTTAACGAAAGTCTTATCACTCGGAATAACCACGGTGTATGTCGAGAGTTTGAACATTATGGTGAAAAAAGTTTCTACCAAAGTAGTTACTTGCTTTTCGAAAGCTCATGTTTTGTTACAAACAAAACTACTACCCTCACTCGGTTCTCTTTTCATGGTTGTGATTGGTACAATCTCACTTCTTTTTAAAACTTTTTAAAATTATGATCCAATTTACTCTCAACATATGGAAGCCGAAATTTTGATGTGTATCTTTGGTATTACACTAACCGGGTAAAGAAAGTATGTTGTTTTGTGGTCTGTAAAAAGAACAGAATTCGTGAGTATTTTGGATATGATCTTAGTACATTAATTAATGTAGTTGTTATTGGGTATGGTGTAGTAAGGTGGGGAAAATGTCTTATCCATCACTGTTTATTTGTCTATTTTGGAATTTACGATGGAACCCCGTTTATGTAAGAAACCGAATATCTATTTTGTGGAATGTAGTAATATTTCTATTATATTTTGTTATTTGTGTTTTTTGTGGCATGTATTTCTTATGCTATTTATGTTTTTATCGTGTATTCTGAAATTTTTATGGATACAAAATATGTTTTGAGACTTGTTGTCTCTTTTTTTGTAGTTTATTTTCGGCTTATTGATAAATCACAACAGCTGCAAATCTGGTTCTTGAACATTGAATCAAAATATAAAATTTTAAAAACTCGACATGGATATGTGATGTGTTTTTTATTGCCGGTTACAATTTTGGTTTTTGAACCGACAACATAAATCTAACCAATATGTTCAATACAATTTTGGTTTTTGAACCGACAACATAAATCTAACCAATATGTTCAAATTTCGAAATAGATGTGTTACTTTTTTTTTCTCCGAGCATCTCAACCAATCATTGATAAATAGAAACTTAGAAGACAAGAGTCACGACCATTGATACAAAAATCGAATAGCGCCTGTTTTGCAGCACCTCTATATTAATGTTAAATTTTATAATCAACTTTTGAAAAAATTTATTCCGACAATTTTGATAAAAGTTCTTGACTGGTCAAAATTGCACGTAGTTTCGTGATGAACAATTAAATAAAAACGTTGGGAGTAACAAGTTAAACAAATTGAACTTTGGAACAAATTTATACTTGCGGGGTGGCAGCAATTATTGTGCGACCATACTTGCGGCAATTAGTGATAACAACCCTTTTATTAGTGATAACAACCCTTTATTTGTATCTGACCGTTAACAATTGAGCACGTGTCTTTTAATTGCATATTAGAAACTAAATTTATAGTAGCTTAAAAAGTGAGCTACTGTTTTGTTACTTGTTTCATGAATAGTCTGATTTTTTGTTAATAAAAAAAATGATTTAAACTCTTTTGTTTCTCTTATCAATAGTTTTTTTTTGGGTATGAAAATAGTCTGATATATACTGTTTTGTTACTTATTTCATAATTATTTTTTTATATATATACATCAAAAAATCTGATGTAAAGTGATTTGTTTTATGGGTACAAAGTTTTCCTTAATTACTTGGAAACGAAGTCGCCGTTGTTAACGAAAGTATTATCACTCGGAATAACCACTGTGTATGTCGAGAGTTTGAAGATTATGGTGAAAAAAGTTTCTACCAAAGTAGTTACTTCCTTTTCAAAAGCTCATGTTTTGTTACAAACAAAACTAATACCCTCACTCGGTTCTCTTTTCATGGTTGTGATTGCTACAATCTCACTTCTTTTTAAAACTTTTTAAAACTATGGTCCAATTTACTCTCAACATATGGAAGCTGAAATTTTGATATGTGTATCTTTGTTATTACACTAACCGGGGTAAAGAAAGTATGTTGTTTTGGGGTCTGTAAAACGAACAGAAATCGTGAGTATTTTGGATCTGATCTTAGTACTGATTAATTAATGTAGTTGTTATTGGGTATGGTGTACTAAGGTCGGGAAAATGTCTTATCCATCAATGTTTATTTGTCTATTTTGGAATTTACGGTGAAACTTATTGATATATTTTGGAATTTCCACCCCGTTTATGTAAGAAACCGAATATCTATTTTGTGGAATGTAGTAATATTTCTATTATATTTTGTTATTTGTGTTTTTTGTGGCATGTCTTTCTTATGCTATTTATGTTTTTATCGTGTATTCTGAAATTTTTATGGATACAAAATATGTTTTGAGACTTGTTGTCTCTTTTTTTGTAGTTTATTTTCGGCTTATTGATAAATCACAACAGCTGCAAATCTGGTTCTTGAACATTGAATCAAAATATAAAATTTTAAAAACTCGACATGGATATGTGATGTGTTTTTTATTGCCGGTTACAATTTTGGTTTTTGAACCGACAACATAAATCTAACCAATATGTTCAAATTTCGAAATAGATGTGTTACTTTTTTTTTCTCCGAGCATCTCAACCAATCATTGATAAATGGAAACTTAGAAGACAAGAGTCACGACCATTGATAAAAAATTGAATAGCGCCTGTTTTGCAGCACCTCTATATTAATGTTAAATTTTATAATCAACTTTTGAAAAAATTTATTCCGACAATTTTGATAAAAGTTCTTGACTGGTCAAAATTGCACGTAGTTTCGTGATGAACAATTAAATAAAAACGTTGGGAGTAACAAGTTAAACAAATTGAACTTTGGAATAAATTTATACTTACGGGGTGGCAGCAATTATTATGCGACCATACTTGCGGCAATTAGTGATAACAACCCTTTATTTATATTTGATCGTTAACAATTGACCACGTGTCTTTTAATTGCATATTAGAAACTAAATTTATAGTAGCTTAAAACCATCTCCAATTGACTCAAATCTGTCTTTTTATTTTTTACTTTCTATATACTTTTTTTTTAATAATTATATACATTGTGTGTGTACTTTTGTCTGATTTCTTAATAGGAGAGCATATTCTTACTATATACATTTCTAAGCCCATCTTATGTTTTTTAATAAAAAGTGACCTACTGTTTTGTTACTTGTTTCATGAATAGTCTGATTTTTTGTTAATAAAAAAAATGATTTAAACTCTTTTGTTTCTCTTATCAATAGTTTTTTTTTTTTGTATAAAAATAGTCTGATGTATACTGTTTTGTTACTTATTTCATAATTATTATTATTTTATATATACATAAAAAAATCTGATGTAAAGTTATTTGTTTTATAAGTACAAAGTTTTCCTTAATGACTTGGAAACGAAGTCTCCGTTGTTAACGAAAGTCTTATCACTCGGAATAACCACTGTGTCTGTCGAGAGTTTGAAGATTATGGTGAAAAAAGTTTCTACCAAAGTAGTTACTTCCTTTTCAAAAGCTCATGTTTTGTTACAAACAAAACTAATACCCTCACTCGGTTCTCTTTTCATGGTTGTGATTGGTACAATCTCACTTATTTTTAAAACTTTTTAAAACTATGGTCCAATTTACTCTCAACATATGAAAGCTGAAATTTTGATATGTGTATCTTTGTTATTACACTAACCGGGGTAAAGAAAGTATGTTGTTTTGTGGTCTGTAAAAAGAACAGAAATCGTGAGTATTTTGGATCTGATCTTAGTACTGATTAATTAATGTATTTGTTATTGGGTATGGTGTAGTAAGGTCGGGAAAATGTCTTATCCATCAATGTTTATTTGTCTATTTTGGAATTTACATGGAATTTATTGGTTTATTTTGGAATTTAGGATATGGATCTATTTTGTGAACCCCGTTTATGTAAGAAACCGAATATCTATTTTGTGGAATCTAGTAATATTTCTATTATATTTTGTTATTTGTCTTTTTTGTGGCATGTCTTTCCTATGCTATTTATGTTTTTATCGTGTATTCTGAAATTTTTATGGATACAAACAACATGTTTTGAGACTTGTTGTCTCTTTTTTTGTAGTTTATTTTCGGCTTATTGATAAATCACAACAGGTGCAAATCTGGTTCTTGAACATTGAATCAAAATATAAATTTTTAAAAACTCGATATGGATATGTGATGTGTTTTTTATTGCCGGGTACAATTTTGGTTTTTGAACCGACAACATAAATCTAACCGATAGGTTCAAATTTCGAAATAGATGTGTTATTTTTTTTTTGAAATCAAATCTTAGATTATAGTATTTGTCAATTTTTTGTTCAATCTATCAGCTATGTGTTCATTCCATATGAAGTGAAAAAAAATGTTAAAAAAATTAAGCAAAAAGGGAAAAGAAAAGGGAATTTGGGTGAGAGTTTTTTGAATTCTTTGTTTATTGGTCTGGTTACTTTGGTGTCACATGTTATTTTTGTAGATTTGGTATTTGATTGGTTAATAAGTTTAAGATTCTGGAGACGCTTGGGGCTTGGGAGAGAAGAGAAGAAAGTTTAAAAAAAGAATGGAGAAGGTGAGGACTGGAGATGCAATTAAATATAGTTAATTAAAATTGATGAACGGTCAGTATAAATGATTGTCGTAAGTATTGTCCGCACAATAATTGCTGCTCCCCCGCTTTCCATTGATAAACTTGAAACAAACTGAACTTCAGAACATGTTATCAGTACCCTTTTTCCGATGATATACTAAACTATGGAATGAAAAACAGACCCAAGAATACCCAAAAAAAAGACTTATGATGTTGGCATTTTACAGCAACACTTATGTAACAAACACAGTTCACAATCCCATTCATACCCAACTTAGTTAACATATATACTCTGGATTCAACTTTTTTTTGTCTTGTTTCTGTGTTTTTACAATTTCGTACATAGATACAATATTTCAAGTCAACATTGCTAGAAATAAGCATTCACTTTACTAAATAATCATCTAATTCGATTTCAATGCATGGTCTCAAACTCGCAATAGTAGCAGGAACACACGGAAACCTCTTGAAGAATGAATACTTGTTATTCTTTTTACTTTCCAAAGAAGCAAATGTTTGCTTAATCAACCCTTGATCATATATATTGATTACAAAAAAAAAAACTTGGTCATATAATACCCATTATATACATCTATTAGTGTTTTCTCAAAAGCACAGAAAAGGAGATGAACTATTCATACAAACGACACAATAACAAGTGTACATGGAGCTGGACATGTGACCCGTATACTTTTGCGATGATGTTGATCAAGCATGAACAAGAAACGGGTGTTGACAAACACTACACTCAATTGTTTCAGAACCAGAGGATGGAACTTGAACCTACAACACAATGATTAAGACGATAAGTGGAAAGACTAGTTTAAGATACAATAAAATTAAAAAAGAAGGATAAGAAACAGAATTTTTTTGAGCTAATGAAGTTATGAGAAGTGCACCTGCAAGTGGACTGTGCAAGTAGGACAAGCGACATCCTTCATCCTCGTTCCACCGGTTGAAGATAAACCTGCAAAAGCGTTATTTTTAAGAATCGATAAATGAAGCTGCACATGCACACATAATGCTGCAAGAAGACGGGGGTTGGTTTAATCCAGTTATCACATTTTACACTTCTTAGTTTTAATCATGTTTTAATGATTTCTGAACTGGAAGCACATGAACTTTTAAATACCCGCTGCCTTTATTTTCATAACCAAAAAGGTGAAAATCGGATACTGAAGCTAGCAAAACTCCTCGTGAACAAACCAAAATGACCCCACTAAGCCGCCCCCAAATCATAGTCCCCTATGTTCGAACAACCCTTCAATTTGGTCCCCACACTTTAAGGGCATTCCCTACTCACCACCACTTCTACGGAGCTTGTTAAACGCCGCTGTATCCTGTGTGCTCAAACTGACTCCCCCATTCCTGTATTATACACTTATATATTATGGTTACAAAAGATGGTAACACAATAAACTTAAAAACAAACTTTTTTTCTATTTTATTTTATTCCACACAGGATATATCATTTATCTTAATAATATCCGGCCCACATACAAACATTCTCAAATATTAAGAGGGACCAACCAACCAACCAACATTCTCCTATATAATAGGTGTAAAACCAACCCTAATTAAAATAATGGCTGCCGCATTCTTTTTGTTTCTCTCTCTCTCTCTTTGAACAAACAAAAAACCAAGATATGTGAGGGTTGAACGACAAAGAGTAGGATCACATGTTAATGATTTTGTAACGGAAGCATTGTCTTAAAAGGGGCAAGACAGGTTTTATGTGAAAATAGGCCGGCTAACATGTAATCCCGTCTGCATAATCCGATTAATCTCGCCAATTATTCGAGGCTCTTAGCACCCGCCTACCACCTCAATTTTGTCTAACCACCACGTAGGCTCGGTTTTTAAAACACTATTGATTAGTAATGAATTAAACATTCTACAACAGGGTGACATAAAAATAAAATGCACTCTAGTTTAATACAGTATTTTGCTACCCATGTGAAATACAAGATTTTTGCTACCCATATTACCTCATACACAAATTATATGTCGTGCACAAGATATGAGGATGTCTTAGAATAGCGAAACCCTGAAAATTCATAACACTTCTTCTCACATTTTGTTTGCAAGGCGATATGGTTGCAAAATACTGTATTTTACTAGAGTTTATTATATGTTGCATTCTTTCGTTGGGTCGGGTTTTTGAGTGGATACGAGTTCTGTCAAGGCGAAAATTAGTTTTCAACAACCCTACCAAATTGTCAACCAAAGTATAGGGGAGAGGGAAAGTAAAAAAGTATCCCTGCATTGGACTGTCCTTTCAACTTGCGTGTCTAGAAACAAGATTGAGAATTTGGTATCAAAAAACATCATCCAAAGGAGAGCGGGATATTACTCTAAGCTTCCAAGACAACGAGACATCAAAACCTAAACCGAAAATAGTGGTCGAATTTCACTGAAAGAAAATAAAGTGTACCCACACTTTCTTTTTCTTTGCCTGATCTTTAACAATGACTACAATCAACATGATTTCTATATTATCGTTGAACAAATGGGGAAATGAGGGAAGGCTGTTATTTTTGCAAAATATAATATATAAAACCTTAATCTGAAAGTCCACAAAAGAGAGAAGATTTGTACATGATTTGGTAGGAGTTAAATTGCGATAATTTGACAGACATGAAAAGATGTGATATTTAAGTTTTACATAGAAGTGATATTTAGACTTACTAACTCCAATTTCATTCCCCTATCACAATATTCAAGACTTAAATACTGCTTCAAACCGTCTTCCCACATGACTCGTTAAACTTGATCTTAGCCTGTTCTTTGTCATAATTCTCAGAAACTTCATGAAAGCCGATAAGATGGAGGAAGATGTTCCAAATCCTGTACGAACAAAACAGTAAGAGCAAAAGATGAGCAATATGGTAAAAAAAAAATGGCGGTGTTCGAATTAATTCCAAGAGAGGGGAGAAGCTAGAGTCAAAAATTACCCAAGAAAAGCAAGGATAAACACCATACCCACGGTACAGCCATAGGCTAACTCCACTGAAAGCAAATAAAGAGCATATTAGGTTGCGTCAACTCATTTCAAACTCAAAGTAAACAATGATGACAATTGAGACTTTGTCAGGGGAGGCAAATCTGCAACTTTTGGAATTATATGTCTAGGAACAAGCTTAAAATACGCTTTTTATTTGTAAAATTTAAAAGTATTAAACATAATCCAATTTTCCGTTTGTGAATCTTAATTTACACATCAGAGTCTTCAATGAGGTTTGGTTAACTTTTAACTTCCATATCAATGGTAACATGGTTTTGTTTTTAACCATTCCGCTACATGATTACCTATTTAAGTAATACTATAGTAACATATTTTATAGGGTTTAAAATCATGTGTCGTGCCACTTATGAGGATCAGTCTAATGATCTAATCTGATGGCTGATAAATATTCAGAACAACAACTCGGATCAGTCCAACCGCCTTCGTGTTCCACTTCAACAGATCTCTAGTCTCTCTCTACTGTGTGAAACTAAACTCAATCACAAGGGATATATATTTTTCAGATTTTCCTATGTGAATATAGAATAATAGATAAATAAACCCCAGTACTGTTTATTAAAGATTGACCACAAACAATTTGTTATTCGATTAAAACTAAGAACAAAGAAGAGATCATCTTTACAAACTATTAAGTAAAACTACCATATACACATAGATACATATTCATGCGTACAATAGGCACTAAAATCTTATATGTACACGCTTGAGGTAAAGGGGAAATCGGCAAATGCCCCAGTTAAGTACTAACGATTTCATTTGTTTTAAATAATTTCATACAGATCCTTACTGTATTCACTTTCAAAGGTAAGCAACTATAAGAATACAAAAAAAACTCCAACTCAAACAACCCTCCTATATATAAAGTCCATTCATAATAAACCAAACTGGGCACGATTCTACAGTGACTAAACAGCTACAGAGTTGTACCATTATAGCACTCCACATCCGAAATGAACTACACACGACAAGGAATCTGCTCCATATGCATGGTATGAGAGAAGACTAATGTTATAATAGAACTTGGGCGATTAAGGGTCACTTTGGCAACATGCTTTTTTGGCTGATTTTTAGTTTTTTATTTTAAAAATGTGGGTGTTTGGAACTTTGGACGGTCAGATTATCTTAGCTTTGAAAGCTAAAACTAAAAAATCTGGATTTTCAATATATTTTTCAAGCAGATTTTTAAAGCTGATTTGGGACAAAAAAAATCTGTAGCGAAGAAATCATTAGGTCAAAAGTATATAATGGAACTCGCGAATATGAGTAAATGAAGAATAATACATACTCATCTTTTCTAATTTAAAAACAATAATATTAATTATTATCAAAGTATAAGTAATCTGGCATAAAAGAAGTTTACAGTTTAGGAATCTTACAATGGATCTTATCGAAAAAGAGAATTAGTTCATCCGAAAGGCTCCTGTAAGAAAAACACATAGGGACCATTTGGCATCAGCTTTTTTGGTAAACAAATACTTAGAGAAAAGATTGCTTCAAAAAAAACTGTTGAGTCTAGTGTTTGGCACCACCACAACTTATAACTCAAAACATATTTTTACTTACAAGTCATTAGATCACTCATTTCAATTTTTAAGTCACTTCTAAGTTCTAATCATATTAATACTTGTAATTTGGCTAATTTTCAATACTGAAAAAACTAAGAAAAGAATATCATTCATAACTTTTCTGCGTTCTAGTTTTATAAGGGTTTTTTACCCAGAACCGAGCTTCGTAATTTCTGGAAAAGCTAGAAAAGAAACACATCTAGCTTTTGCAAGCAAAAGGCTAAGAAAGAAACACATGCCAAACAGGCAGATTATAAGCTAACAGGTAATAAGAATATGCTCTCAAATTCAGAGATCAGAGAAAAGTAGACCCAAAAAAATATCAGGTAAAAAAACTGTTGTCTAGTGTTTGGCACCACCACAACTTATTAACTAACTAAAAACTTATTTTCACTTCAAACTTATTTTCACTTCAAATCATAAGATAACCTATTTCAATTTATAAGTGACTTCTTCTAACTATACGAATAAATTCTATAAGAACACTTGTAATTTGACTAATTTTCTATATAAAAAAACTAAAAAAGAACATCCTTCTGGCTTTGTAGATTCAAAAGGTTTTGCAAGCATAAAGTTAAGAAAGAAACAGAAGCCAAACAGGCACATAAGCTAATATGTAATAAGAATATAAAAAAACTATAAAACTATAAAAAAAAAATCAGGTAAAAAAACTGTTATCTAGTGTTTGGGCACCACCACAACATAAAACTTATTTTTACTTATAAGTTATTAGATAACCTTTTTAAATTTATAAGTAATTTCTAATATAAAACTTACTTTTACATGCAACTTATTAATCTTTTATCTAATTTCCTAAGCCCATTCAACCCTAATTTATAGAGAAAAGATTGCTTCAAACAAAAAAATTGTTGTCTAGTGTTTGGCTCCACCACAGTTTCTTTTTTACTTACAACTTAAAACTTATTTTTACTAACAAGTCATTAGATTCCTTTTTGGACGCATCTTAATATAAAAAACTAACAAGGTACTTAGTTTTCTTTTCGCATTTTTGAGAAGAGACGCTTCTATAGTCCCGGAATATCATGAGGTTATAGGTTCGAATCTCGCTAGCTATGTTTTTTCCCCCTTATTTCCTCGTTTAATGTGAAAAATAAAAGTAGCTGCCAAAGTATCGAACTCAAATCCAGCTACAACACTGATACATTCAACTCTTGCACTTACTTTAATTTATTAATATAATTTCGTTCACTTAGCTTTACTAGTAAAAAAAAGGCGTTTCTTTTAAAAAAAAAAAACATAAGATGGCTTAGAAATGTATATAATAAGAATATGCTCTCCTATTCAGAAATCAGAGAAAAGTACACACACAATGTATATAATTATTAATAAAAAAAAGTATATATATATAAGGAAGGTTACCCAGGAACAGGAACAGAGGGGTATCTTTTTCCGCCACGTCCGCCCCAATCACGTCCACCATCATCACCTCCGCCGCTTCCTCCGCCGGATTTTCCGCCGGAACCGTTACCACCGCCGTGAGAAGCGGCGACGGGACAGGTTCCTCGATCGCCGGCACGTTAGGAATGGGGGAGTCGGTTTGAGCACACAAGATACAGCGGCGTTTATCCTGTTTCAGTTGGGAGGAGAGAGAAAGTCGAGGGGAAAAGAGAAGGGCGGATTAGGGTTTTTGTTGGTGGTGTTGGTAAGGAGAGAACGGTGGCTGCAGCTGCAAAAGCCATCGGATTTAGATATAGATTATAGATATATAGATTATATATATAGAGAGAGAGAGAGAGAAATGATTTGCTGTGTTGGAGTGTTAGGTTAAAGGCGAAATAAGTGTATGTGATTTCGTTGGGATGTGCTGGGCTGGGCGAACTATATATATATATAATCTATATCTATCTATCTCTCTGTATCTAAATCCGATGGCTTTTGCAGCTGCAGCCACCGTTCTCTCCTTACCAACACCACCAACAAAAACCCTAATCCGCCCTTCTCTTTTCCCCTCGACCTTCTCTCTCCTCCCAACCGAAACAGGATAAACGCCGCTGTATCTTGTGTGCTCAAACCGACTCCCCCATTCCTAACGTGCCGGCGATCGAGGAACCTGTCCTCGACTCTTCACCCGCTGACCCACATTTGTTCTTCTTTTTCTCTCTTTCTTCTTCTTTCCCTTGTTTCATCTTTAGGTTATTTATTTATTTATTTAAAAAGTAATCTACTGTTTTGTTTGTTGTTTCACAAATGCTTTTCTTTTTTTTTTTGAAAAAATAATCTCATGTATACTGTTTGTTTTCTCATCTTTAGTTTTTTTTTTAAAAGATATGAACTGTTTTGTTTCTTTTTCATCTGTAGTTTTGTTTTGTTTTTAGTAAAAAGGGATCTATTGTTTTGTTTCTTTTTTCATCTTTAGTTTTTTAATAAGAAGGGATCTACTGTTTTGTTTCATTTTTCATCTATATTTTCTTTAATAAAACGAATCTAGTGTTTTGTTACCTTTTTTCATCTATAGTTTTTTTTTTTAATAAAAAGGGATCTACTGTTTTGTTTCATTTTTCATCTATAGTTTCTTTAATAAAGGGGATCTATTGTTTTGTTTCTTTTTTCATCTATAATTTTTTTTTTAATAAAAAGGGACCTACTGTTTTGTTACTTGTTTCATGAATAGTCTGATTTTTTGTTAATAAAAAAAATGATTTAAACTCTTTTGTTTCTCTTATCAATAGTTTTTTTTTTTTTATGAAAATAGTCTGATTATACTGTTTTGTTACTTATTTCATAATTTTTTTTTTTATATATACATAAAAAAATCTGATGTAAAGTGATTTGTTTTATAGGAACAAAGTTTTCCTTAATGACTTGGAACCGAAGTATCCGTTGCTAACGAAAGTCTTATCACTCGGAATAACCACTGTGTATGTCGAGGGTTTGAATATTATGGTGAAATAAGTTTCTACCAAAATAGTTCATTCCTTTTCAAAAGCTCGTGTTTTGGTACAAACAAAACTACTACTCACAGTCGGTTTTCTTTTCATGGTTGTGATTGGTACAATCTCACTTCTTTTTAAAACTATGGTCCAATTTACTCTCAACTTATGGACGCTGAAATTTTGATATGTGTATCTTTGTTATTACACTGACCGGTGTAAAAAAAATATGTTGTTTTGGGTATGTAAAAAGAACAAAAATCGTGAGTATTTTGGATCTGATGTAGTTGTTATTGGGTATATGTAGTAGGGTGGAAAAAATGTCTTATCCATCACTGTTTATTTGTCTATTTTGGAATTTACGATGGAACTTATTGGTCTATTTTGGAATTTAGTATATGGATCTATTTTGTGGAACCCTGTTTATGTAAGAAACCGAATATCTATTTTGTGGAATCTAGTAATATTTCTATTATATTTTGTTATTTGTCTTTTTTGTTCCATGTCTTTCTTATTCTATTCTGTTTTTATCGTGTATTCTGAAATTTTTATGGATAGAAACAATATTATTTTGAATTCTTTGTTTATTGGTCTGGTTACTTTGGTGTCACATGTTAATTTTGTAGATTTGGTATTTGATTGGTTAATAAGTTTAAGATTCTGGAGACGCTTGGGGACTTAGGAGAGAAGAGAAGAAAGTTTAAAAAAGAATGTAGAAGGTGAGGACTGGAGATGCAATTAAATATAGTTAATTAAAATTGATGAACGGTCAGTATAAATGATTGTCCTAAGTAGGGCTGGGTCGATCCGGTCCGGTTCGATTTTTGATAAAACCGAAACCGAAACTGATTATATTTTTTGTTTTCGGTCTTTTTATTTTTTGGACCGGACCGGACCGGACCGGTTTTTTCGGTCCAGTTTCGGTTATTTTTCGGTTTTATTTTTGATTTTTCGGTCTTTTTCGGTTTTTTCAGTCTTTTTTGGTTTCGGTCTTTTTCGGTTTGGTTTTACTGAAAACCAAAACCGACCCGAAATTTTTTCGGTTATTTTCGGTTCGGTTCGGTTTTTCGCCCAGGCCTAGTCGTAAGTATTGCCCGCACAATAATTGCTGCTCCACTGATTTCCATTGATAAACTTGAAACAAACTGAACTTCAGAACATGTTATCAGTACCCTTTTTTCGGATGATATACTAAACTATGGAATGAAAAACAGACCCAAGAATACCCAAAAAAAAGACTTATGATGTGGGCATTTTACAGCAACACTTATGTAACAAACACAGTTCACAATCCCATTCATACCCAACTTAGTTAACATATATACTCTGGATTCAACTTTTTTTGTCTTGTTTCTGTGTTTTTACAATTTCGTACTTAGATACAATATTTCAAGTCAACATTGCTAGAAATAAGCATTCACTTTACTAAATAATCATCTAATTCGATTTCAATGCATGGTCTCAAACTCGCAATAGTAGCAGGAACACACGGAAACCTCTTGAAGAATGAATACTTGTTATTCTTTTTACTTTCCAAAGAAGCAAATGTTTGCTTAATCAACCCTTGATCATATATATTGATTACAAAAAAAAAACCTTGGTCATATCATACCCATTATATACATCTATTAGTGGTTTCTCAAAAGCACAGAAAAGGAGATGAACTATTCATACAAACGACACAATAACAAGTATATGGAGCTGGACATGTGACCCGTATACTTTTGCGATGATGTGATCAAGCATGAACAAGAAACGGGTGTTGACAAACACTACACTCAATTGTTTCAGAACCAGAGGATGGAACTTGAACCTACAACACAATGATTAAGACGATAAGTGGAAAGACTAGTTCAAGATACAATAAAATTAAAAAAGAAGGATAAGAAACAGAATTTTTTTGTGCTAATGAAGTTATGAGAAGTGCACCTTCAAGTGGACTGTGCAAGTAGGACAAGCGACATCCTTCATCCTCGTTCCACCTGTTGAAGATAAACCCGCAAAAGCGTTATTTTTAAGCATAGATAAATGAAGCTGCACACGCACACATAATGAATATGTCGGTTTAGTTTTAAGCGGTAATGTGATTTTCATTTCTTCTGTTTTTGTTTAGTTTGCATCAATCATATTCTGTATTGGCAATGGAAAACCAGTCAATCCCCTGAATCCATGTACAAAAGGCAAAAGCTCAAATTAAGCTTTGCATTTTTTTTCCAGGCCATGTGTGCATTCTTTCATCAAGCAACCAAAATGCAATATCCATCCTGGCATTTATTATACATGCATACTAGAGCTGTTTGCCTGTTTCTATGTTTATCATAATAAAATAGTCGTTCATATGGTTAACCTCGGATCCCGAATACCCTTTACTTGTAAAAAAATGAAGTGGTTTTTGCTTTCTCAACCTAGATGGCAAAGAAGGGTTGATCTAATGTGGTGAAGAACTGAATGCCTTTAGCAATACTCAGCATTCGGTTCACCATCAGAATTCGTTCTATATCCTCCGAAGTGAAGATAACTTCGAAGTGTAGATTATTAATTGATTTTAAAAAAAAAACTATATTACTTTCATTAATCAGTTAAGATACTCCACCGTCATCTTACTACCTCTCAACCTTCTACTTGACAAAATTAAGACATTTATAAAAAAATTCCTATCGAGTTGCAATAAAAATAGAACTTTGTATTTTACCGAGAAAACTAGTACATATTGAAGTATTGAGCTAGAGCGTCGGTTTCATTAATAAATCACAACTACTGCAATTCTGGTTCATGAACGTTGAATCAAAATATAACCACTTAAAATTTTGAAATTAGAGATAGATATGTAATGCGTTTTTCCAGCCGCTACAAATTTGATTCTTGGACGGTCAACTGAACTCAAAATCTAACCAATAGGTTCTTCGAATTTCAAAATAGATGTGTAACTTTTTTTCTCCGAGCATCTCAACCAATATTCTATAAATAGAAACTAGAAGATAAAGAGTTACAACCATTAATACAAAGAGCGAATAGCGCTTGTCTTGCCACACCTCTAAATTGGTTTTACGAAACAAAATGCATGATCGATTATTGTCTACGAAGTTAAAAACAAGTTGAACTTAAGAACAAATCCAAACAGACTGAACTTCAGAACAGATCTAGACATGTTCTTAATACCTTTTTTCCATTGATAAACTAAATTATGGAATAAAAAAGACCTAAGAATACAAAAAAATAAAACAATATGATGTGAGCATTTCACACTAACCCTTGTGTAGCAAACACTTGACACTCACACCCTAGTTTAGTTCTTTCGATTTTACTTTTTTTTACGTTGTGTTTCCTTCTCCTATTTTTTACCTTGTGTACGTGTTTTTACAATTTCGTACATAACTACAATATTTCAAGGTAACACTGCTAGAAATAAGCATTGGCTTACCAATTAATCATCTAATTCTATTTCAATGGTGTCAAATTCTCAATAGTTGTAGGAACACATGGAAACCTCTTCAAGAATAATACTTTTTTTTTCTCTTCACTTTCTAAAGAAACAAATGTTTAATCAACCCATGGTCATATACCAATCATATACATCTATTAGTGTTCCTCAGAAGCACAATGTTGACATGGAAGAATGCACACAGAGAAGGAGATGAACTATTCATACAAACGACAAAAAGAAGCATTTGGAGCTGGACATGTGACGCGTAAACTTTTGTGATGATGTTGATCAAGCATGAACAAGAAACGGGTGTTGACAAACACTACACTCGATTGTTTCAGAACCAGAGGATGGAACTTGAACCTACAACACAATGATTAAGGCGATAAGTGGAATGACTACTTCAAGATACAATAAAATTAAAAAAGAAGAATAAGAAACAGAAATTTTTTGAGCTAACGAAGTCATGAGAAGTGCACCTGCAAGTGGACTGTGCAAGTAGGACAAGCAACATCCTTCATCCTTGTTCCACCGGATGAAGATAAACCTGTAAAAGCGTTGTTTTTAAGCATATAGAAGTGAAACTGTACACGCACACATAGTGCCTCAAGTAGACGGGTCGATTTAGTCCAGTTATTAGTTATCACATCTTACACTTTAGTTTTAGTCACGTTTTAATAATTTCCAAATTGGAAGTACATGAAGTTTTAAACACCCACTACTTTTATTATCATAACCAAAAAGGTGAAAATTGGATACTGAAGCTAAGCAAAACTCCTCGTGGGGTTTTAGAGGTAAAGTGTTATGTACATTATCGTCTTAAAAGGGTTTCGAAACCAAGCTGTTAGAAGTATTTTCTGTAGTTGTTTCCAATTTCGAAACCAAAAAACAGTTTTCAAAACACCAATAGCATCGACTTCTGTAAAATTCATTACTATTTTTATAATTCCATCTCTTCCTTTTTATATTTATCTAGAAGAACTGTATGACATGCATATGGAAACACCATCTGAGGGTAATGATGCATACCAATCGAGGTCTTGCGGTTCTTGTCCATTTCCTCCTGGAAAAAACATCAATCACATTAACATGCAGGTAGCCACAAAATCCAAGGAAAAACAGTAAGCCACAAAAATAGTGAACCCCTCAAAGACAATTGAAGAAGGTCTATCTAAACATACATCAATTTGCCTGAAGACCCTTTATAAAACACTAGAAGATTATCTTCACCTAAATTTGAAAAAAAATCTTCTGACTATATCCTTCACCAAGTAATATTACTAGGCTTAAATTCATTGCTACTTGATAAAGTAGTGTTAGTTTTCCCACATGTCTACAACATTTTACTGAAAGATCCTAAAAGTTATTCCGGCTTAGTTGGCAAGGATCCTACTGCCTATCCGGATAAATCGTTACAACCCGAAGTCGATAGACTTTTTTCTGAACAGTTAAACTAAAAAATCGTTTTTCCTTTTTGAAGACCTGTGGATAAAATTCAAAGAAAAAGATTGATTCTTGTTCTATATAATTGGTCACCCATTCCACAAAAAAAAACATGACATTAAAACTGGATTCACCTTAAGCTTCTTCGCAAGATCCGCATGGCTCTGTAATGTAGAAACTTTCCCGGAAGATTCCTTTACGTTGGCTAATCTTTGAGTCACTTCAGCCTGAAGAAATAACGCATGCCCGGGTTAGCAATCTACTCCTAAATCACTAAAACTATTCAGAACATTTTAGAATCGAAAATATTGACATCAAATAAGAACCCAAAAAATTGCTTTGCTGCAACTTTAATCTTAATACATGAAGTACAAAATTACGGGTAACGAGCCTGAGCTATAAACGAAGGACTGAGAAATATACACCCCTAAATGCTCATGGTACAACTTTTGTTACCTGTTAATGTCCATATAACATATCTTAATAGCAAACTTCTCAGAGCCTACATTTCAAGATCTCCAATTAACATCCCATATTTTCTCGTCTTGCTCCATGTTAATATGTTTTTCCCTCTTATACATCATTTCTTGTCATAACTGTCCATACTGATGGACAGTAATAGGAAATGATAAAAGCCCTACTACCTTTCAAGATTACCCACTAACATCCTTTATATTCCTTCCGTAAATTTTAACTTCCTGGTGAAACCCTAGTACAAAAATGGCCATGCCTCCTAACCTCGAACAAAAAATTTCTATCATGTTCTAGTACTTTCAAGTTTCAAGGTTTCCAGAACTCAATACCAGAGAGAGAGAGAGAGAAACACTAATTATTAGTTTGCTTACCATGCAATGGTCACAGACTCTAACTGGTGCCTCATTTTCATCTGTTGTCAGCCCGATTCTACCTTGGGTACACTTGTCACAGAATATATCCCCACAGTTCCTACAATGATGCTGAAAATAAAAAGAATAACACGTTAAAGGAAATACGTTTCACACATCTAAAAACCTTTACCAAAATAAAATCTCACGACATTTTACCCTTCGGTTAAAAGCATTGAAATCAGTCTGACATGCTGTACACTTGGTAACTGCTTCGTCAGGAACCTACAGGTTGGAAACCACACAAATCGACAAGAAAATGAGCCACCAAATATGATAAACATTAAAATAATGGAATAACACCCAATAATGGAAAAGGACCCATGTAAAATAGCGTAAATAATGGGAAAAATGTACCCAATAATCTTTTTCCTCATTCCGGGGCTTCATCAAGTTCATCCAATCAGGAAATCCTTTCTTCTTCTCTGATGCTTGCTCAGATATCTTAACAGCATCAGAAGGTTTCTTTGTTTCACTGATCTCTTTAAGCTGGTTGCAAAAGTAATATATAGATAAGGTTTATGAAACAAAGATAAGCGAGCATTGACCGATAATCACTCACATGGAAATGTCAATCATCTATTAACTAGCCTGTGGGACATATAACTTTCACAATATTATTCCAAAAAAATAGCAAAAGCTGAAAGATTTCAGAACTATCACCTACTATTTAATGCATTATGCATAAGATATGAGTTGACATCCTTCTTGTTAGTTATAATTACTCATTTCAATCTTGGTGCATGAAAGTTAGACTAGCAAGCTGCAAATCCTGAACCTAGAAAAATAGAAAAAAAAATTTCTTTTTGTTTGAAATATAATGCAATGTGTCATTTCACAAAAGAGTGTAGCCTGTATCTATAGATTGTTCATAACTTGTTGGCTTACTACACACTAAAGGTATTTCTGATTTTAGTTTCATAAATATTCAAGATGACCTAGTGTAGCCATCCAAACACAAATACCCCTTTCAGTCAAGAATTCTCAATTCAACATGCATTGTAATTACAGCAATGGTGTAATCCTAAGAATTGTGATTTTGCATTATTTTTCAACTAATGCAACTATACAAATTACTGTCATAACTCACAAGTAATACCATATTGGAGCTGCAATTAACAGTCTGGGAAGACCCATTACACTAAACTGCTAATATTCCAAAACTCAAAAGAGTTCAAACATGATTAGAAAATTATGGTATATGCATAAACATGTCTAGCTTCTTACTTTATACTAAGGGGAGTATATAAAAAAACGCATAATAAAACCCAGGGGAAGCAAATCAATTTCATAAGAATTCTGCATCAATAAAAAGGCAATTAAATAATTCAGTCACACCTGAAAAGATGCTGCCGTTACAGTATCCAGCATGTTGTTGGAAGTATAGCTATTCGATTTTAACCTGATGCGTTTTGAATCCATATCGATTGTGGTTTTTGCCCAAAAGACAAATATATATGAATCAAGTACCTAAACAAAATGCAAGTGAAGCCAACAATTACCTTCTATAAAACTTGCTAACAAGGCAGAATGATTCAAAAAGTAAGACAGAAAGAAAATGCTTACTTCCCATCGTGACACGGACTCAAGTGGATATATTCTTAGTGTCCGACTAGTGGCTGGATCAAGTAATTTAATCCCATCCAATCCAATCTACGATCAATTGAAAAAACAACAATTATATACCTCACAATTATATGAAGTCACAAGTACTAACCCAGAATAAAATTGGGTTTCACGAACTTCAGGATTCGAAAACAATGGATAATAGAGTAGTTGTTCATTTTTTAGGTTAGCTAAAATGATAATAATAAGGTTAAAAATACAAATTGTAAACGAATAAGAGGTTACAAAACTTGAAATCTACTTAAAGAAACAGTTACCAAAATCAGGCTTTAAACATTTCTAGCCCTCACCAACTTTGGTATCAGCTTTTTTTTTATCAAAATCTACTTAAAGAAACAGTTACCAAAATCTGGCTTTATAAAAGCTGCAGTGGAGTGTTTGTCAACAAGTTATAAAGGCTAGCATTTCCTAGAATTATTTCAAATTATCTTTCTTACTTTTTCGATTTTCTAAATTATATAATAAAGTCTATACAGTGATCCAACCGAGTAAGTCTTGGTCATACTAGTATTTTTTCAGCCTTTTTACCCAGAAAGCATGCACATTTCATAAGCTAAAAAAGCTGTCTAGCTAAACACCAAATGAATCTTGTAAGCAACCTTTTTACGCATAAAGCGCAATTATAAGCTAAAATAGCTGTCTAGCCAAACACCCAATGTTTTTTTTAAAGCAAAAGGCTAAAAACCTACTGAATGACAAACAGGTCTGATTCCTAACCAATCAACGTAAACGCAAAAAGACTAAAGCTTAAATTTCACAAAAGGAAAAAACGGAGAAAGGTATAGATAACAAACCTGGCAAAGAACATCCATCTCACTCTGGCCCACCCCTTCGGACAACAACCTAACCCGAAACTTCTGAACACCACCCGCCATGTCATCGTTCTGCACCACGTCATCCTTCAACGCCCCCTTCAAAACCCTCTCCCCATTTCCCTTCCCCTTGTCCGCACCACCTATCGGCCTCCCATAATCATCAAATACCAAACCACTCGAACCAGTCGAAACTGAACCAGTTCCCCTAGCCCCGTAAGGTTCTTTATTCCCCCCTCTGTACGCGTAAACCCCGTCTAAACCATGGTTAGTCCCAGGGGTATTATCGTAATTTCCAGCATCTTTGTTGTTCGAGTGTCATTAAAAAAAATAAGTGCTATCAATGTTCAAGCTCAAGAGAAATAAAAATGAGAAGAAAAATACAGTAATTCTGAAAAAACTACGAGTTTGAAATTTGACTAAAAGGACGTGTTTGGCATTAGATTTCTAAATAAAAAAGCTGCGGAAAAAAACAATAAGAAAAAAACAGAAGAGTAGTGTTTGGCACCACCTTAGTATTTCACTTATTGTAACTTATAGCTTATTTTTAGTCATAAGTCATTTTTTACTTCTTTTAAATATAAGTCATTTCCAAATATACAAACTTTATTAGTTCGGTACTTCTTTATGTGAAAAAGCTAAAAAAAAATACCTAATTCCTCACATCTACACGTTTGATTTTTTTGTTATAGCATTTTTTACCTAAAAGCTAGCTTTTTTAGCTAGCAAACCAAATACCGTGTTTTATTCTTTAGCTAGATTTTTTGCCCCGTAAGGTTCTTTATTCCCCCCCCCCCCCCGTACGCGTAAACCCCATATAAACCATAGTTTGGCCCAGGGATATTATCGTAATTTCCAGCAGCTTTCGCTGTTCGAGTGCCATCAATGAAATTTAGTTAAATCAGTATTTCTGAAAATTGACGACAAAAACAGAGTATTTCTGAAAATACTACGAAGTGGAAAATTGACTAAAAGGGCACATTTGGCTGTCGTTTCTGGTCAAAAATCTGCTTAAGTTAAGCCATAGGAAACGTAAACTTGCTTCAAAAAAAAATGAACACATTTTTACTTAAAGTGACTTATAACCTGTTTTTACTCATAAGTCATTTTTATACTTATATTAACTTATCACTTCCAAATATATAAACAAAATTTATCAGAATTTTCTAATTTCGGTAATTCTATATGTGAAAAAGCTAATAAAATAAAATAAAAACTCCTCGCTTCTACACGGTAGATTTTTTTTCAAGGTTTTTTGACCCAAAAGCTAGCTTTTTTTCACCTAAGCTATTTTTTACCTAAAAGCTAGCTTTCTCCTATCTAAAAGCTAGGTTTTTTTAGTTAGCGAACCCAACACTCTATTTTATTCTTACGAAAGAAATCTAAGGAAAAAAGCAGTTTCTAAACAAACACTAACAAGTACAAAATTAAAATAAACTTAACTAAATCAAAATTAAAAAAAACTCATGAAATTTGATTTACGTGTTATACAATACGTATAGGATTGAACTGAATCTATACGCACACACGCACACACACACACACACACACACACACACACACACACACAAAATAAAGCAATTAATTAAACTAAGGGAAACTAAACACCCTATTTTAGTTTTAACCAAAAAACTAAGGGAAAAAGCAATTTCCAAACAAGCGCTAACAAGTACAAAACTAAACTAAACTAAACTAAATTAAATTAAATTAAATAAAACATGAAATACACACAAACACACAAAAAACTATTCATAAATTAAAATCTTTTTTCACACCTGAAAAGACACCGCTGTCACCGCCAGGGGCATAACCGTAGTTTCCATCGTTCCGATTAAAATCAGATTTCACGACGGGGGCAAAATCGTAGTTTCCATTGTTCCGATTAAAATCAGATTTTACGACAGGGGCAAAATCGTAGTTTCCATCGTTCCGACTAAAATCAGGTTTCGCGACGGGGGCAAAATCGTAACTACCAACGCCGTGAGAAAACCCGGGATCCGAAACAGGATTCAATCCAGGGGCATAACCGTAATTACCAACAACATGATCGTTATTATAAACCCCGTAATCAGAAAAAGACGTGTTCGTAACAGGTTTTACCCCAAGGGTATAATCGTAATTCCCATATGAGTATGGATCCAACGGCTGAGATTGAGCACTGGTGTATTGATCGGACGGCTGAGGATTAGCGGAGGAATAATGATCGTGAAAAGGAGGGTAGTTATTATTATTATTATAATTATTATTATCTGACGTGGCGGGGATAAATGGAGGTGCGGAGGCGAAAACGACGCCGTTTTGAGGATCGGTGTTTTGAAAGTGTTGTTGTTGTTGGTAGTAATTTTGGTGATATTTTGAGTTGTTTGGATCGCTTTTTTGCATTTTTTTTGTGCTCTGATTTTGCTTTCTTTTGTGAAATGGAATTTTATTTTGTTTAGAGAAAGATAGAAAGTTTATCTTTGTTTTGCTTAAAAACCCCAAATACCTTAAGAAATTTTTGCAATTGGCTCCTTCTTAATTACTCCCTAAGTTTTGCAAATCGAGCCGAGCCATTCATGAAAACATGTGTTTGTCTCGTTAAAATCACGTGTTTGATTATTTATTAATGAACCGAGCGTAAAAAAAATAATAAGGCTCGTAAAAAGTTTTGGACTCGTTTAGGAGTTCATGTAATTATTTTAGTATTTTTTTCATATATTTATATTCATGTTTATGTATTTGTAAAATTTGTAAAATATAATGTCTATCGACTATAAATACTTTTCACTTTGTGTAACAAATTTATTTTTTAAAACTAAATCCAATGAACACTAAAACTCACTATACTTGATTGTATTATTACTTATCGTAACGTAAAAATTAGATAAGTAAAAAAATATTTTTTAAGCGAAACTTTGCTAAACGTGTCTAAAAACATGTTCAAACAGGGCTCGTGAACAGACTCGGCTCTTTTTCTTTTTTTTCCAGGTGAAGTGAGCCAGGCTAGGGCAGTAGTACAACCCCCAAGCGACTCATGAGCAACCCCAATAGCAAGCTACTGTGGTGGGCCACTCCCCCTTAAAAAATTAATTTAATATGATGTGAGCTGATGGCTCACATATCAGATAGTAAATAGGCTCGGCTCGAGATTGTATTTAAACGAGTCGAGTCTGAATAAGATTTTAGGGTTCGTTTAGTAAACGAGCCGAGCTTGACAGCTCGCACGATGGATGTCTTGAAAACAGCGTACAAAGATTTGAAATTTGCTAAATTCGTTTCCCATATACTATTTGTGTCTTGCAAGTAACCCTTATGACTAATTTTGAAATAGCAAGTTTTTGTACAAAAAAGAATTCAAGTCTTGTTTAACCCCTATCTTACTTGTATTTATATGTACTACTCCACATTATTGTAAAAAGGGAGTAACGTAGACAAGGTTATGACCTCATAGAATTGAATGCAAGGGTTTATCTTTATTCCAAAATCTAAAAAAATCGAGAGTTTCACTGTAAAAAAAAATATGTTAAAACAGTGACGAGAATTGTGACAACTTTTTTTGTTACGGGCTTATGACAGTTTGCGACGGTTTTTTGAAATAATGATAATTTTGTGACGGTTTTGTGATAATATTTTAAAATAGTGACAGTTTTGTGACAGACTATAACCCTCGTTAAATTAACATTATTTTGTAGCGTTTGTTGAACTTTTTTCAAAGCTTTTTTTAGGGTTATTCACATATTATCCATAGTTTTGGGGGTCATTTGCAGTTTACCAAAAATTGTAAAAGAAAACGAATAGAAAAGTTAATAGAGGCGCGTATAAGTAGTTGGTAATGGACCCCGCCAAAAGTCGGTTCCAAGATATACCTAATTTTTCCTATAATTTTATATTTCTTTGACGCGTTGCATGGTAAAGGAGGGCCGGATCCGGTCCGATCCGGTTTAGTTTTAGACAAAACCGAAACCCAAACCCAAACTGATCATATTTTTCGGTTCGCTTTTTTTCAGTTTCGGTCTTTTTATTTTTTGGACCGAACCGGACCGAACCGGTTTTTTCGGTCCAGTTTCGGGTTTTTTCGGTTTTATTTTTTATTTTTCGGTTTTTTTCGGTGTTTTTCGGTTTCGGTGTTTTTCGGTTCGGTTTTACTGAAAACCAAAACCGATCCGAAAATTTTTCGGTTCTTCGGTTTCGGTCCTTTTCGGTTTTTTTCGGTTCGGTTATGATTTTTTCGGTTTTTCGCCCAGGCCCTGTAGTAAACAACTAAACTATGTGTACTTTTTGTCATCAGAGTTTTATTCAAAATTATGTTTTCTAAAAAGTGATGAGAGAAAGTTCCGGACAAAACCAGTACCAAATGTTTTGATCTGTAAAAATATAATAATAACGGAAAAACGGGATTCTATACATTTTTTTTCCATGGTTTCTTAGTTTTTCTTCTTTTTTTACCCGGTTTGTAATTTTTTTTTCTTCATTTTGATCGATTTTAACTTTCTTTTTTAAACTCTAAAAAAAAAGGGCACATCAATAAAATCATGTTCAGTCATGTGTTGAAAGTTTAAGTATTTAAAAATTGATCAAACATAAAATAAAAATTAAAAAGCAAGGTAAAACAAATAATAATCAAGAAAGAAGGTATGAATAGGAAAAGTATGTAGAAAGGAAAGTGTAGTAAGGTAAAATTAAGAAACCGAGCAATATTAAAAAAATAAATATAAACAAGCAAAAGTATAAAAATATTAAAAACCTGAAAATCCAAACTTATACTATTAAATACTTAAGTTCACATATACTCACTTTATATATATATATATATATATATATATACACGAACAATCAAATTGTATATGCTACGCAATTTCATTATACTTACTTTGCATACCAACTAATAAAATTTCTTTTAAATTTTATTTGCAACCATCACTTTATGTTATTTATAGTTTAATTTTTTCAAATGTGTGTGACGTATCAACATGATATATACGGTATATAAGTTAATATCATAATGTATTTCAATTGCTTGTTACTTTCTAAACTATTAGTAGTATTAGCAGTACATAAAAGTCATAGTATGTTATTACAGTACAACATATAATTTTGAAATTGGTCGGAAAAAAATTATTTAAGAAGTAGCCATACTACATTATATATTAAATATTTTGAAAAACACTACTAAAAAAATTAATTTACCAAAATTGTGAGGTTGCATGTGACATGTTGTTCCGCCCCTCATAATGGCACATAATCAATATAAAATAATGTTTGATTTAGTGAGAGTCAAAAACTGTCACTAATTTAAAAAACTGTCACAAATTGACTAAATTGTCACAAAGCCGTCACAAAAACCGTCGCTAATAACCTCGTAACAAAAAATACCGTCACTAATCCCGTCGTTTTTTGTATATTTTTTTATAGTGAATATACTGGTTCCATTTTTAATTATTATTTTTTACTTATAAAGCATATAACTTATTTTTATTTATTCAAAAAAAAAAACTTATTTTTATTGATTAGTCATTAACTTCCTATTTAAATTTAAAGTTACGATAGAGTTGTAATTATACATACACATTATGTTTAAACGTTTTTATTCTTTGGAGAATTTATTAATGCGACAAACTTTTAAGAAATCCACAAATTCCTAATTTGTTTTTGAGTTTTTCTAGCTTTCAGACTCAAAAGTTAGCTTTTTAAAAGCTAAAAAAGTTGACTAACCAAACACATTAGTTTTTTTAATTAAAAATCTAAGAAAAGAATTTGTTGTCAAACATGCACTACTTTCCAATTTCACAATAACACCCTTTGTTTTTTTTAAGGGATATGATTAGAAAGTATCACTTACAAATTATATTACTAAAATCATGTCCTATTACTAAACTCATATGTCCGGAACTGTTTCTTCTTAAAATTGCATTTTTATATCATTTCATTCAGACTTTATACATTCTTTTTTCCGGACTTCATACCCTTTTTGTCGGAGTTCATATTTTTAAGTTTTCTGATGTCATAATCTTTTTCGGTCTTCTCTTTAAAATTCATATCATTTTTTCTCATGCTTCATATCTTTTTCTTCAAAATTCGTACATTTTTCCGACTTTATGCATGTTTCACACAAATTTTCATAAATGTTGCTCGTAAATAAAGACACAAAAATAATGTCCAAGTTAAATGATTTTTATTAATCAAACTTTATGGGTACAATCTCTAAAAATTCTCTAAAAACTAGAAAATGAAAAGACATTTGTGATTATTCTCATCAAACAACTTGAAAGGTCATGAACACATTTCAACGCCACCCTTAGATATCATTTACAAATACAATTGTCTTTTATGAACTTAGCTCGATTTAGAGGTTGGATTTTTATACTACACTTTTTCTGAAAAAACACACAAACCGTACATTTAATTTACGGTTTACAGAAATTACATGCAAACCGTACATTTAATGCATGTAATTTTTGCAAACCGTACATTTAATTTTTTTTTTTGTGTGTGTAATTTCAATTTGTAAAATAGAAAAAATATATAAAATATGCAAATCCATAATTCACTTAGCTATATATAATTGTTTGTTGTTTGTTTATATTAATTATAGAAATTATAATAATTGTTGATATTTGTCCCATTTTTTCATGATTTATATTTTTTGTGTAATTTCAATTTGTAAAATAGGAAAAAATATATAAAATATGCAAATCCATAATTCACTTAGCTATATATAATTGTTTGTTGTTTGTTTATATTAATTATAGAAATTATAATAATTGTTGATATTTGTCCCATTTAATAAAAAAATTAGGGTTTTTATTCAAATTTGTGTTATTTAGATATTTATTACTAATGGTTTGGTTATGATGTTAAAATTGTTTGGTTTGATTAAATCTAAGGTTTACAGCGTTTTTAAAAAATTTAATACATGTTATAAACCGATCAAAATTACACATAATTTCGTAATGAATAATTAAATGGGAACGGAAATAAAGCTTAGATTTTTCTTATGACCTAAAAGTAAACACATGTAGTATTTTATGATTGTTGGGGTTGTTATATTGTTATTTTTTGTATACTAGTGTTCAATTATTGAAGAGAAGAAGGTGGGTTGATCCTACCCAAACTCTTACAGTTGAAACAAACGGAACCAAAATAAAATCTTTGTTCAACTAAACCATACGGTATCTTACGACATCCGCAACATCAATCATTTTCTTAAATTTAACACATTTTATATTTTTTTTAAAACCGTTTACATTTACACAAAATTCCATCTTTCTTATTAATTTCCTTATAATAACCTTATATTATTATTTATTATTTTTTTATTATTTTTTAATAATCATAACAATATTGCAAACACAAAAATGTGGACTCATGATAGTTTATTAATATTATACTCCCTCTGTCCCTAAACAAATATCCCCTACGAAAATACATACAACTTTGACCATCAAAATTTTCATATCAAAATTACCGAAATGAAATAATTGAAAATTTCATCATATAGTTCTAACCATAAACTACGTGATTAACTTTTGAAATATTTTTTTCCGGCAATCTAAATATGAAAAAATTATCGGTCAAAATTGTACGTAATTTCGTATGAGACATTTGTTTATGGACGGATAGAATATTAATCTAGGGAATCATATGCATTTCTCATATATGCATTTCTTATTTTTTTATAGCATAATTATCAAATTTTAGGAAAAAATATGTTTTAAGGAATCACATCCGGAATGGTTAAAGTATGAAGTACATGTGTTTGCTTGGTTATGCATTCATTGATTTGATTCTTGTATATAAAGTATAGATTATAATAATATGAATATTTATTTAACAAAAGGATAACCAAAACATTAAACATGTATCATTGACTTGCACTTTGGCTTTTGGATAATATGAGAACAACTGCAAAATTACTTTGTTTGATGTGCTGGATAACCAAATTTATAAGCTTGATTGTTTGAGTATGAGAAAGAAGTCAGGGTTTTTAGCTTGATGTTTTACTACTACTTTTATATGCTAGAACAAACAAAAAAAAACATCAAAGTGTTATTTTGTTATCAATCTTTTTCACACATTTGATATCCACCTGGAAAAATATTTGTCACACTTGGAAATATATTTAATTGTAAAGCTTTCTTTGCATTTTAAAGAGCACTGTACCCTGTTCATGTTTTTTGACTTGGTTGCTGACTGTTTTTCAATCAAACACGTTTCAAATTAATATATCAACAATTATTATAATTAATATAATTAATATAAACAAACAACAAACAATTATATATATCTAAGTGAATTATGGATTTGCATATTTTATATATTTTTTCCTATTTTACAAATTGAAATTACACAAAAAATATAAATCATGAAAAAATGGGACAAATATCAACAATTATTATAATTAATATAATTAATATAAACAAACAACAAACAATTATATATAGCTAAGTGAATTATGGATTTGCATATTTTATATATTTTTTCCTATTTTTACAAATTGAAATTACACAAAAAAAAAAATAATGCAAAAATGGGACAAATATCAACAATTATTATAATTTCTATAATTAATATAAACAAACAACAAACAATTATATATAGCTAAGTGAATTATGGATTTGCATATTTTATATATTTTTTCTACTTTACAAATTGAAATTACACAAAAAAAAAAAAAAAAAAATTACATGCAAACCGTACATTTAATGTACGGTTTGCAAAAATTACATGCAAACCGTACATTAAATGTACGGTTTGCATGTAATTTCTGTAAACCGTAAATTAAATGTACGGTTTGTGTGTTTTTTCAGAAAAAGTGTAGTATAAAAATCCAACCTCCTCGATTTAAATGTGAGTTTATATTGAAAACTAAATAGAATTAGAGAGAAATTTTGAGAGAATTCAATTATAAAAGTGAGAAAATTTATAGATAATTAGGAAAATGAGAAAAATGCAGAAGTTTAACACTTCTCAACATAATGAAAAACCTAAACAAGCACAAGCATACTAATTTTAATTGTGAAAAACCTGTTTTCCTTCTAAAGATACTCATATTTGGAAAGTTGTTATGTTTTATTTTTCTACTTTTGTTTAATATCAATTGGATTATTAAGGAAGGTACAATAAGTGATAAAACATAGACTTTGGTCGGATAAGTCGTGTTTTTCAACAATAATTATTTAGCTGATTAGCAGTAATAAATTGGACGAAGTGTTATCTTTCTTTATTGATTAAGTAAATTACAATGTGCTTTTATTACAATAGTTTCCATTTGTCTAATAGTTGGTATAGATCTTCAGTTTTCGACTTGACTTTTTGTATGACGTGTACTTTCTAGTGAGATAAGCTCTGAAAAGTTTCTGTACTGATATATCTTTTTCTGCTTTGAAGTCAGATGATCTCATTGTATCACTATTTGACTCTATTTATAGGGTTACGTGTGCCACACGATGTTGACATGTGGCGTTTTCATCTGTCAGATCATAAGCTTTTTATGTGATGGGCTTCTTGTTAATTGGAATTAGATCACATTTCCTATTTCATGAAGGAAAATACTACCATGTCCTTATATTAATTATGCCTCCTTGTTTGATACGATGGATACCCATTGAAAATATGTGGGTTGGATCATTGCTGAATATCGATTATCGGCCTCCACCGAAGATTCCTACAGTGTTCGGTGAGTTGGCCGTGGTTCTCATGATAAACGCAGAAGAGTTTGGTGGCTCTTTGGTAGGGTGGTGATAGGAATGGTTCCGGCCTTGAATACCAGCTTTCTCTGTAAATATCTTTCATCATTTTCTCTGCAGATTGGTTGAAATTGTATTTGAGTATGACCGGTTCGAAGTTCCTTCTGTGCTCTCTTTCTTGAATGTGTTCTTGGTGGGGTGGCCTATTTGGTGTCTAGTATGTAAGATGGTAAGGTTTTCTGTCATCTTTTATAGGGCGCTCTGCCTTTTTCTGATCCTCGGGCCTTATGTATACGTTGTCCCTCTTAGTCGGCTTGATTGCTTCCCCTCGATTGTCTTTAGCTTTCTTGCGTTCCACATGTGCCTCTCTAACCGACTCTCTTCTTGGTAAAGTCTGGTTGAGATTTCTTATTTCCCCGTTCTTGTCTGTTAGGTGGGTGCAATAAGCGAGGAGTGCATCGGTAGTCGGGAAGATTTTGCCAAAAAACTTTCTCCTCGCCCAGTACCCGCTTGGGATGGAGTTGATAAAGTTTTGAATGGTGATGTTGCTGTCATATTGAGGAATTTGATTTTCCACGTCGATGAAGCGTATGCAATAATCGTTTAATCGCTCGTTGGGCAACATGGCCATTTTCAGCAATGTTTCGATGGTGACATTCTTCTTCCTTGTGAGCAACATATCAGTTAGAGTAAGCTCTTAGAAGTTTGGTGCAACTTCCAATAGAACTCCTTGGTAAGTTGTGATACCAAGTTGATGCTTCTTGGCCCAGGCTGTTCTTGAAGAATTTGCACATTAAAGGTGTAACAACCTGAAAATTTCTATATGTATAAAAGGGTATTTGAAAATAAATAAAATAAATAATTATTATGTAGGCGTTGTATTGTAAAATAATAAAAGAAAAAAAAACTTATTATGTGAGTTAGCCACGTGGGGCATGACTCTTGACTTCTTACTAATCCTCATCAACTATATATATGTATACTATTTGATTGTTAAGAAAAAAAAAATAGTAACTCTCTCTCCATGTGTAAGTCGGCGGAGATGTATAACACAATAAAAATCTATCAATCAAACTTAATAGTCAGGGATATCCATACAAGCTAAACTAGATCATGTGTCTTGTTTCAACATATAAAATTTGTGTGATTCGCCACAACGAATTCGAGCCTTACTTGACACTTTTATGGTGGGCTACTGGGCTGGACTTGATTAGTTTTTGATTCATTTTATGATTATGTGTTATCGGTAGCATTTGTCTCTTAATGTTTTCGTATATTTAAATAAAATAGTGGTATTAGTAGCCTAAAGTAAATGTCAGGAATATAACAAAAGGGTGTTCTTGCTTTTGTTGTTAATATTTTCTTCATGTTTGGTTTTTATTTAATTGATGCCCAAAAGAAAATGAAGAACAAAAATGTAAAAAGTTGTGCTAATTTTTCAGGAAAACGGTGGTTGATTTATTAGGATGTTATTAACTTTTAATGCCATAAATTCTTTTTCTTACTATTTTGATATTGGGTTTTGAGGACCAAGCACGATTAATGTGGGTTTCTTTTGAATCAAATTTTGTTTGGTCAATAATTAGTCAATAGCTGAGTATAAAGAGTACAAGGGGAGATGGAGATGCAAGTACTAAGAAGCAAAAGAAAAACTTCATTTTAAGTTACCATTGAAATTAACATGATCGATTGTGTTGGATTCTTTTCGCTAGTCTCAGTGATACGCAATGTTATTATGAGAAAACTTCTAGATGTTATGGTTTCTTGTTAAATTTCAGTGGGGAAGCTTTTAATTTGGGTGAAATCTATGTTTACAGGTAAATAGCGAAAAGGAGGAGTTCATCTTTTGTTGAGTTACGCTTTTGAAGTTTTGGAAAGACGTATCGGCGAGAGTTCTTAAGTAGGTACGGGAGTCTTCTTAGCATCATTACTTAATGATATCAAATTGTGTTTTTGTTAGCTATTTCAGCCATGTGAATAAAATGGTGAACTTGCATACATGATTTCTTATTGTTATTATTTGTTGCATACGGTTTGAGAAAAGGACTGCATCATATATATATTGTAGCCTTGTTGAGCCGATTCATTACAGAATCCCGGTGCTCCCGAAAACAGGTCATACCCATTTCGTTAATCATTACTCTATTGAGTCGACTTTTAAAGTCCCGACACTCCCGATATAGGGTATTGTATATGCATTGGTATCACTTGAACCGACCCATAGGTCCCGGTGCTCCGACCAAGATATTATTCTTATGTTTATTATTGCTTTCTAGGCAATTGATAATTAATATACCCAAATCCTTGTTAAGCTACTCACCGTACAATTTTGTTTGTTGTCTTTGTTTCTTCCGTTATTCAGGTTCTAGCTCATTTTTTGGTGAAACAATACAATTGCGGGCGGCGTCTTTCGTTTGAGTGTCACTGAGTTTTGTTTTGACTTTTTGTCTTTTGTTGGCATGCTAATGAGATTATTGACTAAGTTCATGTACAATTTGTAATGTGATGTTGTATGTTTGATCATATACTACATTGTTTAAATTTTACAAAGAAATCTTATGTGATGGGCTTCTTATTAATTGGAACTAGTCCAATGGATAATTACATTTACTATTTCATAAAAAGACCACCATATCCCTATATCAATTAGGCCTCCATGTTTGATGCGATGGATACCCATTGAAAATATGTGGGTCGGATCATTGCTGAATATCGTTTATCGGTCATTATTTTCATGTCATATCAATAAGTTTTTGGTTTGAAAGTAGGAATGGTACTTCGCAACTTTGTCAAAATTTTACATTTTAGTGTAAGTCAACCACATTTGTTATTAAACCAAGTACATAAATGCACAACTTGTGATACAACCCTTATTCTATCTTTAGGTGGACAATCTTTATTTGTTCAATAATTTTAGTATCAATTCAGAGCAAGTGAAAACATAAGATATTGGCCCTTTATATAATGATGGGAATTTTACTTCAAAGAATGCATATCATTGTTTTAGAACTAATGGCAATAAATAATCACCAATCTGTAATTTTATTTAGAATAATATACTTCCCTCTACAATATCTATATTTTGATGAAAACTTTGGAACAAAACAATTAAATTGGATGGAGATATTCAAATGTTTGGTATCAGCTTAGTTAGTAAATGTATTTACCGCCACTTTCCCGACGCAGATAAACAGAACACCTATTTGGTAAAAGTGAAACTGTTGTTCAAGACTTAAGTTTTTGGTCTCATTTTAGCGAACTTTTTGATTTTCCATACTCCTCTTATAAATCTATTTTTTTAAAAAAAATAAATTAAACGGACCAACTATATTAATAATAAAAATGGGTGTCTTGCCCGGAGGCGAAGCGATTACGCGACCATGAGAAAAATCAAAGCTAGCCTACAACAAGTTTGGGACTTAGTCTCCACACTCTAATCAAAAACTTATCTCGACAAGAACTACTAAATTTTCCATATCTATTCATACAATTCACTACAAAAAATTCAATCAAACGAAAAGTATTACCGGGACTCGACTTTGTATTACCAAACATCCTATTGTTTCTTTCTCTCCAAATCCAATAAACCGTTGAAGCAAATAAAAATTTTCCGAGCCTAGCCGAAGCCGACTCTTCTTTAAACATGTCGGTAGCTCATTCTAACAATTGTAACCACAAATTCCTCGATTCAATACTCCTCTTATAAACCTTGGAGAACATGTTTTGAAATGGTGCAAAAAATTTAAAGGGAAATATGAAGTAGACATGTGTTTTATTTATTTATTGGAAAAATATGAATTACTATAAACCAATTCTTGTTAGACGAGTGTTCTTTTAATTCCGCTACTATATATAATTCAGAAAGTTTTGAAATTTCTTAGAGAAATTACTTTCATTCTGAATCATGCATGTTAATTAGCACGTTAAGTAATTTTCAAATTCTCGCACTTTTATCTTGGGGCTTTAATTTTTTTTACATTCTTTCAGTAAGAGACTACTATAATGGCTTGGTCCATTCCCTTCTGGGTCCACTTTCGTGTTCGGCTCGGTTAAATTTCGCTTCATGTTCGTTCATTTATAAACGAATATAATAATAAACAACAATATAGCACTATAAAAAAAATTACAAATAGCTACGGGAATTGTGACGGGTTTGTGACAGGACCGTCAATTTGTGATAATTTTGTGACATGGCGGTCAATTTGTGACAATTTTGTGACATATTTTGACTCTAACAAAATCAATATTATTTTGTAGTGTAGCGTTCGTCTATTAATTGAACTGAACATAAACACGACTCTGTTCGTTTCATCTAAGCTCGTGTTCGTGTAACTATATATAAAGTTTGATAAAATAAAAAAATTAATCACTACAAATTAGTAAACTTATTTATACTACAATAATATTAATAATGGTATGTTTGTATTATTTCAAACTTATTAAAATAATTTATATTATCATAGTATAAATACAGTCACTTGTTTTATTATTAAGTGTTCGATTTGTCAAATTAATTAATTATACAAATATAAAAAAAAATTATACATTTTTAGAATATATAAACTTAAAACGAAGAAAATATGTTATGATATTAAATAAATTAATTAACTAAACGTTTTATTTATTTGTAGACAACTTTATTATAATATATAATATAATACTAAATGTTAAAATTATAATATATTCTAAAAGGAAAGAAAGAAAATAATATTTTTAATTATTAAATATTTTGAATTAATGAAAAGAGACGTTCATGAAAAACTCGTGTTCGGCTCGTCAAATGTTCGGTTCATGTTCGTCAAATGTTCGTTCGTGTTTAAATGAACATGAACTGAACATGAGCATGTGTTTCAGTTGATAAGCATAAACATAAACATAAACAGAGTCATGTTCGACTCGTTTTTCTTCATTAACAACCCTAATGATTACTATGGAGTTCTGAGAGACAGGGAGAGTGATGTCATTTTTGCATTTTCTCACACTCTCGATATAACTACTAATACATAGGCAGAAGTTTTAGCCTTGCATATATGATTACTTTCCATTTATCAACTCGATTTACATATATGTTTGCATTGAATCTGCATATTTACTTATTTGTAATTGGTGGAATAAAATATCAAAACCTAATATACAGTTTACTAACATATAGAAGGACATAATTTATCTAATACACCATGTATGATTTAGTTTAACACACACACATATATAGAGAAAAAAACAAATTTGCTGATTTGCTTGCTCAAACGGCTCAATTGGTAAGATTATTTTCTTTCATTATTGATAAATTTCCCAAGTATATCCATGCTACCCATATAATTGATTTATATGGTGTACCATCATTTAGATTTAAATAACCAATATGTTTCTTTCTTTTAAGCAAATGGACGATAACTATGATGCTACACTAACTACTACGTTGTTTTCTTTTAATTTTTGTTTTTTGGTTTTCTACATGTTTATAATTATTATATCCAAAAGGACGTACGTGAACGTTTCTTAAAGATGAGCTATATAGTATTGAAAAACACGGGGTTATAATCCAAGAAACAGTACTTATTTACGCATGCATATCTATACATCTTTGAATGGAAATATATTTCAATCAGATATTTCCCATATGATGTTGATCATGGGTGTATATTTATTTTGCGGTGTTATTCCAACCGTTGGACGCACGCTATCTCCGGTTGAGCCGTTTCGAGGATGGGCACTGATTTAGGTTGTCCATAGTACTACTAAATAAATTGAGACATTTCGTATCTTAGCGACAAAGCAAAGCTCAAAAACATTCTCAAGAAAATGTCACACAAGTCAACTAGTCTTTCGTTACATAATAAAATTAAATAAAAAGCAAATTACAAAAGCAGAAATTGCACATGGGGGGTTGCATTAAACAGCAATATGGGAGATGTGTTCAGTTAGTTGGTCCCAAATTGACCACCGTCCTTAATTGTATTATTATTAAAAAATATTAGAAATAAAGTCAAACCGACCAATTACTCTATCTAAGAAACTAGTGTCAGATTTTGAGATATGACAAATATCTATAACGTAAATTCAGTGCAAGGATACAAAGCAATATAACGATATAATATGACTTCTTTTTTTTATTTCTCGTAAACAGGAGTAGTTCCAAAACTACGAAGTTTCGGCTAGAGTGCCATACTGCCATATTAGTGTTGTTTATTAGGGTTGAGTTCCGTCCGTTTCGGTTCGGTCCGTTTCGGTTCGGTTTTTAGCAAAATTGAAACCGAGCATATTTTTCGGTTCGTTTTTTTGCGTTTTTGGTCTTTTTATTTTTTGGACCGAACCGGACAGGGTTTTTTCGATCCAGTTTCGGGTTTTTTCTGTTTTTTCGTTCTTTTTCGGTTCGGTTTTAGTAAAAACCGACCCGAAAATTTTTCGATTTTTCGGTTTTGATCTTTTTCGATTCGGTTATTGGTCCGGTTCGGTTTTTACAGTTTTCCGCCCAGGCCTATCTTTAGCATGATTTGAAATTAATAATGCTTAGCTTATGGTATGTTATTTACCAAAAACAAAAAGAAATTAAAACAGTCGAAAGGAAAAAAGAAATGAGTTTGCACTGCATTTTGTGTGAAATTTTTTACGCAGTTTTTTTTACGTGTTTTTCTAATGATTCAATATTTTGGCTAAAAGTTCTATTTGTTTCTGATTTCAAATAGCACATTTTTTCTATATTAATGGTAGAAAAAAGGCACATTTTTATTTTATTAATAAGAGAAATAAAATGTGGATGAAAAACCCTACAAAGTAAAAAGTTCATTATTTCCCCTAATTTCAAACGACACATAATAGTACTACTAGTAATAGTAGTTCATCCATTGCGTGTGCAATACGTATATAAATATAATTCTGGACAAATAAATTTAAAAAATTTTTAAAAAATAAAAAAAATGATGGAATGAATATAATAATTAATAATCGTATATAATGTTGGTGATTTTAGTATCATCAATGTATTTTAGTAGTAATGTGATTTATTATAGGGCGATACAATAATGCGTTAAACTCAGAAACTAGTTAGGGGAGTGCGGAGTGCACGCTCATCGAGCCAACGTATAATTGAATATGAATAATTGAAACGGGGTTCCAAGGGGCAGAGCCCCTGACTGGGGTCCCGCTGCCAGGACAGCGGGCGGGGTGCGGGGCAGCGCCCCGAGCGAAAATTTTTCCGAACAGTTGCTTCCTTTCCGGAAAATTTTGAATAGTTGGACCCTTTCCCAACCGACATAACCGGTTTTTCCGAACAGTTGCTTGCTTTCAGTTTCGGTTATTGATCTTCTATATAAGAAGTCATTTGGCCTCGGTTTTGGATACAGAAACATATAAGAAAATTCTCTCTACATTTCCTAATCTATTCTCCTTGCCAGAAACAGATTGTTCTTCAAGAATTATCCCCACAAAGATTTCGTGAACCCAGGCAATAATAGGGTCGAAATACTTTGTTCGGAAAGTGTACGAACACGATTCTTCGAAGTTATACAGGATTATCATACCCTAAATTTCTAACATATAAGGAATTATATTATGTTTTATGTTATAGAAGTATAGTTTGAGAGATTAATTGATGGGTGGAAAATAACATATTTATTCAGTTATTTATGTATTTGAATTACATTATGCTATATGAGTAATTAGTAAATTAGAATATGAGTATTTTTGAGAAAAAAAACTGATAAAATTTGACAGGTTCATTTTTTTGGGTTGACCTATATTAATAGTAATAACCACAAAGTTTAAAACGATTGAGAGTGTAATTATCGATATAGAAAAAAAAATGTTATTTTCAAAGTAAATTAATCTCCTCCGGGCTCCAATCCTACTGCCTTTCATTCACAAAAGACCATCTTTTTGTTTTTCTAAAAGCCTAAAACCATTACCATTGCAATAGAAGTATAGACGGAAACAAAAACAGATTATACCGTCTAAACCTAGTATTATTTTAATAAGAAAAAAATACATTTATTATACTGTACTATCTGTTTTTTAATGATTTAGGTATCAGAAAAATACTAAAAATAATACTAAAATAAAAAATAAGACATTATGACCATTTAATGTATTTTTTATTTATTATTTTGAGTTTATACTAAAATAAGACATTTCAAAAAATTAAGGGTTATATTTATACAACTTACAAAAAATATGACCAAAATGAAAATTAAAACTAACTTACATCCAACTAATTTAACGGTGCTACCTGAATTGTGAACATTATGATAGTTCAGCATGTCAATTGTTAATTTTGATAGTATGATACTTAAATCATTAAAAAAAATACTATAGTACACTAAATATATATATTTTTTTCTATTTTAATATGAGAGCGTTGATACTTGAATTGATGAGTGAAAAGAATATATGAAAAAATAAATAAAGTTGTACTAGTTCAATTCTAGGCATTAGTGGAGACTTAAAAGTAGCCCAAAAGTAGCATTTGATTCTGTGATGTGCACGTATAGCACATGCCAATAGAGCTGAAAAATTAAAGTCTTAGATTCCAAACAATTTCGCTTAAATTTGTATACCCATGGTGATTCTTCTCTTGTGGTAGTATGCCATGTCTCGAGAAAAAGGAATAAAACCTTATATTAATTAGCTCATGGAGTACAAATAGTAACATGAGTGTTCGGATTTAAACGGATTATTGTTAATTATAAACTAAACCATTAAGAATGAAGTGTGAAATTTTGAATTCAAACCAAAGCATTTATTTTTTCAATCCAAACCTAACGGAACGGATCGGATCGGTTTGGGTTGGTTTTATGGATCCAATGGTTTCGGTGCAATTCGGATCGGATTTGAGTTTTAATAATACTTGTCATTCGTTATTTAATCTAAATTAATACATAATTTAATGACAATTATTCACAAATAAAAATAATATGAAAAATAATTTCAAACAATATATAACCAACACTAATACTAATAAGTACAAACATCTTTCATATATTCTCCTCAACCACAAAGACATTAATGCATACTAACATATTAATTTGATTAGAAAATAAATAAATACATATAAGTAGTAGTGAAAGAATATAAAAGTGAAGACATTTGAAATCTATCGCACAATTATTATTGTTCATTAGATTAAAAAGTATATATATATATATATATATGCTCGTTTATTATTACGTATATATATGGAATTAGTTTTAGGGTTTTTTCATAAGTAGGGTAAATATAATAATGTTTGTTTTCAACACGTATAACATATTGGGTTTACTGATTTGAATTGGATTCAATTGTTTGGATCGGATTGGTCCGGTTCGGATTAACAGAATTGAAACCTAAATCAAATCATTAACGACGGATTTGAAATTTTTGAATTCAAAACCAAACCATTAGTATTCAAAACCTAAAACAAACCTAACCAAACCAGCGGCTCGGATCGGATTCACGAATTTTACTTACACAAAACCAAACACAATGGAGTAGATACTTTTTTGTTTTTGACATATTACAATATGAAGCTACTCAATTTTCTCATACTTGTCATTTTCACAGTTCCAAATTCGAAGTAATATTTGTTACTTCAAAGGCTATGTTTCTTTTCACATCCGAGTCTATTTTCCTCATTAAAACAAAATTGATTAATCCATTAAAGAGTCTTCCTAAATGTATTTTTTTATCCATATTAGATTTGAAATTTGAACTTGTTAAGTTATAAGCAATAGTTTAAAGGGTAATATTAATATTTGTCATATTGATCATCATATATATAGTCGTCATTGTATCCATATTATATAGTATATACTATATACCGTCACTTATAGTAAAATAGTTTCTTGTTTTGTGAACGAATATCTATCGTTCCATCTGTCAAGCCAGCATACCACTCGAAATGCTAATTATCATTAACTCAGGTAACGTGGCCTAATTATGGTGCAAGTTATCAAGTAAACAAAACAAATATTAAAGTTATAAGAAATGTCCTGATTGGTTTTGTGGTAATACTTGGTCTTTACTCTTACACTTGGCTCCCTAAGTCATGGAATATTTATCGACAAAAATGTACTACTAATATATTATACGTCTAACATGTGCGGCGTGTAATGAAATAAAAACATAGAAAATAAGTATAGTTATGATATAAATATGTGAATAATACAAAAAAAACATAGTTTAAAATTTAAAAGAATGTTTGGTTGTTAAAGAGTGATAAATAATTTTATTAGTTTTTACTTTTTACTTTTTATATTTTTATGGGAGTATGATATTATTATAATTAATATAAAGGTGTATGAGTATTTTTGAAAAAAAAAATGACTAAATTGATCGCCATCATTTCACTTGGGGTGACTTAGAATGATATCTAATTAACACTGCAAAACAAATATATACTAATTTTAAGAAATGTACTAATTGGTCTTCTGGTAAAATACTTGGTCCTTACTCATACACTTGGCTCTCTAAGTCAAGAAATATTTCTTAATCAAATCTAATTAACAGATTTAGTAAAATTGTTAATTAACAACTAAAATAATATTAGCTATGAGAACAATATTGAAAAAAATAAAATAAAAAAAAGGAACAGATAAGCTTCCATAACACCGCTAGGGCACGAAAAGTATAGAAATTGGGGTCATGAGACACGTGGCAGTAAAATAAGGTGACACGTGAATATGGATATATTCGTGGGGTACTTTGGTTCTATAAATAGGAAGACTCGAGAAAGTTGGTTCTAAGCAAACCTACCAAGTTTTCTGCTATTTATTTTATGTGATACAAAATAAAATACTTTTTTCAAGTTTGTTGAGTGTTAGAAAAAAATGGGTGTTTTGGATGGAATATCAGACCTCTTTGATTGTTCTCACAGAAGAGATAGTAGGAAACTCAAGAAACGTAAACAGCTTCAGGTATACATATACAATACATGCATATTACTATCGACATCATGTTAAACGTATTATTGTCGGTGACGGAACCATGATTGCTAAATGGGAGGGGCCGGAATTCTGTATAAAAAATTTCATACCGTATTTTTACGGAACCATGAGTATTTTTGAGGGGATGCTGATTTTTGAAAATTAATACAAATTCGCATGAGTATATCTTTTCGAAACTAAGAAAAAAACTCTCGATCCAGTCTTGATGCTCGTTTCGAATTTTTGTTCAATTCGGCCAGCTAATTAACTAGTTTTAGATTCAGTTTCTTTGAACTCATATATAAATATCATAAAGCCATGAATAAAAAAGAAATTTGTTTATGTTGTCTAATTTGTATGAATCTCTTCATGGAAAAACCAGACTGTGGAGATCAAGATAAAAATGGACTGTGAAGGATGTGTAAGAAAGGTGAGAAAATCCGTATCGGGCATGAAAGGAGTGACCCAAGTTGATGTTAATCAAAAGCAAAGCAAGCTCACCGTAATCGGCTATGTAGACCCCAGGAAGGTACTCCATCGTGTAAAATACCGTACCGGAAAGAACTGCGAAATTTGGCCATATGTGCCTTATGACGTGGTGGCACACCCTTATGTGCAGGGTATTTACGACAAAAAAGCCCCTGCAGGATATGTCAGGAACGTCGAGTTCCAAAACGAGAAGGTGTCTAGTCTTGCGAGGGCAAGCTCCACTGAGGTTACTTATACGACTGCGTTTAGCGATGAGAATCCGAACGCTTGTACTGTGATGTGAAGTGAGGATCAATAATACGATGTTTACGCGGTTATGTATGTTAATTTTGTGCTAGTGATATGCATTTGTTAAATGTTAAGTCTGTGAGTAGGGATTTGTTTCATGTGTGTAAGGTTTTGATGGTTAAGATGGTTAAAAATGAAATGTACAATTTTGTTGTAAAAGTTTCGCTTTGTAGTTAAAAGCTTTGTTGAAAGCTCCATAAAAGATCGACTGAAAGCTTAAAAAAAAGGCTTAAAAAGCTCGCAATACATACCTGTTCAAAGACTATTGATTTATTTTTCAATTTAAAACTTAAAAACTCGGATGGGATTGTTCTTGGAAGTGAAATTGGTGAACAAAATAGGTCCTCGTCTCACCCAACCGAATTTATATCCACCTTGAATAACTTTAGTGTATATATTTTCTTGGTTAGAATATCCACTTTTCTAAAAAAAAGTAAAGTTAAAATTATTCTGTCATTTAAAAAGAAGAGTATTTGATTGGTTAAGTAGAGCATTCGAGTGGTTTGTGAAAGTGAAGTTTGAAGAATATTGTTCAAGATGTGATTAAAATTTGTAAGATCAGAAATGCAGATCTTTGTGATATACATGCAACACATTATTCAATTACGAATTGTATTAGGAATTATTTTCCTCTAGTTTGCGAAAGAAGACGAGCCAAAAATGTACCTTATAACCAAGTCATCTTATAGGTTAAGCTATAGAACAGGGTACTTGAATGATTGCTTTTCACTAGGGTCATACCTTCCTTGAACTTAAATTAACCTTCTCCTTGCAAAAACAAAATACGAGAAGAAAAAGAGTTATGATAAAACGAGTGTCGTTGAATTTTATAACAGCATGACAATTGATTTTGTTACTACATTGTTGCTAAATACAGTGATACATGCAACACGTTATTCAATTAGGAAAATTGTCTTAGGAATTATTTTCCTCTAGTTTGCGAAAGAAAACGAGACCTAAATGTACCTCATAAGAAATACTCAGGCAAAAAAGAAAAACCAAGTCATGCATCTTATAGGTTGAGCTGTAGAATATGGTACTTGAATGATTGATTTTCACTAGGGTCATGCCTTCCTTGCAACTTAAACCTTCTCCTTGTAAGAAAAACGCGTGAAGAAAGAGAGTTACGATAAGACGAGTGTCATAGAATTTTATAACAGGATGACAATTGATTTTGTTACTACATTGTTGCTAAATTGAGTGATACTTGATTTATTATTAGGATAGTAACATGATATTTCTTTCCATCATGATATTTTCTTAGTGTAGTGCATTTTCTTTTTTCACAGGGGGGAATGCATTTTTTATACTTTATTCATAGCCTATTTTCATATTCAATTCAGAGGATGATAGGCAATGGCCGAAATGGAATGGAATCGCAAATCTTGGTTAATTAATCGAGCTAAAAGAACCATATGTTTCCACATGAGCATTTTCCCGAATTAAAATTTTAACATCAAACCGAAGCCATTTTTATGTGATATAAGAGTAGGTGTGTGACGTGTGTCAAAAAGATCCGAAACCCGAAAACCATACTGTAGGGAACCAAAAACCAAAAGAAACAACCCGTTGAAAAACAGTTTTAGGGTCTATCCAACCCGACCCAAGCGGTTCTAGGGTCGAGTATGGTTTTCAGAACCGACCCGTAGAACCGCAATACGTACAGATATTTTGAAAAATTATTTACATATACTTATTATTATATTTGACCCAAATATTTATAAATTTTGTTCTATCAACATAATAATGTTAGTTATTATGATGTTTTATACTCGTCTTAATTTTATTATTTGACACTGTTTTACACTTTTTCATGTTTTATGGAGTTTTCCCCATATTATTATATTTTTATAATTGATAATAGTATAAAAGTATGCGGTTTTCACCACCACTTAATAAAAAAGATTGTCAAAGCTCTAATGTGACTTCACATATCATGTTTAATTTTAGTTCCTACTTTTATTGATCTTTTTTTTATAATTATTTTTGGGTATATACTCGCATCGAGAACCGTTAGACACATTACATGTACGGGTATAAGTCGGGTAAATAAGCAAAAGAAGTTATATAGACCCGACTCGACCCGGAGAGAGTGAGAAAACTGCTAAAACTGCTATCCGAATACATAAAAACCGTTTGATCGAGTTGGATCTATTCGAGTCGAATAAAATGATTGACCGACTCGGTAACACCATCCTATTGAACTGACAGACCGGTGGTTGAGGACTAAATGGGGCAGAAAGTCAAAATAACAATTCTCATTTGTAGTTTTAGGTCACTACAGTAACGGTCCCCCATAGTTACCTTATAACTCTATTCGGACTGTAGAGTTTCACATTTGAAGCAATGATTTAGCAAATGCGAAAATATTGATAGAAAGGTTCGTTCACGGAATCTATAAAATTGAAAATCATACGGGAGCGATGAAGTTGTATGTAAGGGGAACATACATTTTGACATTTTCCCTTCGTGTATGAGGTTGTTTCACGGTACAAATGTTCTTTTTTTTGGTGTGAAAATTCAGTACATATGCTTTATTCGGTGCAACATATCCTTTTAGTGTTTACGAGTAGAGCATTTTTATTTGTTTTATACACCAATAAAAAGGGCGAGAGGAGACAAAAAGAGAGAATGAAAAGACGAACAAAAACAACATGTTTTATTTCTCATTAAATTTTTTATAAAATAAGTGTGTATATGTTCATACTTTATGTCGACATATGAACAAGTAACGTGTATATATACACATTTTTAACCTTGGAGAAGGTGTTAGACAGACCGATTGGTATCACCTTTTGCTTTTTTTTTTATATATAATCTAGGACAACACACATATTTAGTAGTAATATTGAGAGTGATATTAGTAGACTATGAGTCTATAAAAGAAAATCATAAAACAACCACAACTTGATTATTGCTTGCTAAGCCTAAAGACGTACTCCCTCCGTCCCAAATTGTTGAGTTTATACGAAACTACTTGCAATTTTGACCGACAAATAACTGATATTTAAGGGAAAATACGTTTAGTGTACTGTACTATCAGTGTTTAACGATATATGTATTGTATTATCAATTTTAACAATTAAAATAACAAATTACGAAATTTGTCACAATTGAGGAACTACCGTTAAACAAAATGATAAAACTGCACTCACATTCTCTTGCCTACCACATGATGAGTGCAATTTTATCAACATACATAAAAAATAGATCCCTAAATATGAGATACTAGTAAAAGTTACACACACATTGCGTGTGAGACGCGTAATGACGTAAATACCGTAATATATTTTATTTTGAACATAATATTCAGATTTGATATCATTTATTATAGTTATGCAGGTTAAAATGAATTGTTAATTAATTTAGGCTACATTTGTAATTAAGAAAATATAGTGAGGAAAAATTGTTAATTAATTTAGACTACATTTGTAATTAGAAAAATATAGTGAGGAAAAATGTTAATTAATTTAGGCTACATCTGTAATTAGGAAAATATAGCGAGGAAAAAATTGTTAATTAATTTAGGTTATACCTGTAATTAAGAAAATATAGTGAGGAAAAATTATTAATTAATTAGATTATGTACATCGGTAATTATTAAAATAGAGTGAGAGTATTTTTGGTAAATTTTGACAGTCTCAACCTTTTTTGATTTTGCTTATATTAATAGTATGATATGATATATAATGACTGCAACCTCGTCGATTTATAATGTTAGTCAAATTTCGTAGTTCCATACCACAATTTATTAAAATTGGTACCAGACTACGCGAACTTATTTTTTTCGGTTAAATAAACTATATTCGAATATGGTGGATCAAACCCGATAGATTTACAAAACTAGAGACTTCATTAATTTTCAGTCATCGTCATTTTACATTATTTTTCACTATTTACACCTGTAGAGAGAGAGAGAGAGAGAGAGAGAGTAAAAAATGAGATCAGAGGGAGTAGAAGAGGAGGAGAAATGGCTAGCGGCGGGTATCGCCGCCCTTCAACAAAACGCCTTTTACATGCATCGCGCTCTCGTAATTATTATTTATTATTTATTTCTATTCTATTATTAGTATATATATTAGTATATTGGTATATGTTTATTTAAATTTAAATTTGGATCTGGATTTTATTTTTTGTGTTAATAGGACTCTAATAATTTAAAGGACGCGTTGAAATACTCCGCGCAGATGCTATCCGAGCTTCGGACCTCTCGTCTTTCTCCTCACAAATACTACGACCTCTGTAATTCTCCTCTAAAAAAAACTTATTTATTTACTTAATTAGTTCATTTCTTGTTTAATTGCTTGATCATGTGTTATAATTAGCTCATCTCTTATTTTATTGCTTGATCATGTGTTTTTTTTTATTAGTATTGTCGGTAGCGGATTTAGATAACATTTAGTAGATAACCGATAGTGGTAGTAGATGCTATCCGAGCTCTCTATTTTTAATTGATTTAATTAGCTCATCTCTTATTTTATTGCTTGATCATGTGTTTTTTTTTATTAGTATTGTCGGTAGCGGATTTAGATAACATTTAGTAGATAACCGATAGTGGTAGTAGATGCTATCCGAGCTCTCTATTTTTAATTGATTTAATTAGCTTATCTATTCTTTAATTGCTTGATCATGTGTTTTTTTTATTAGTATTATCGGTAGCGGATTTAGATAACATTTAGTAGATAACTGATAGTGGTAGTAGATGCTATCCGAGCTCTCTCTTTTTAATCGATTTAATTAGCTTATCTATTCTTTAATTGCTTGATCATGTGTTTTTTTATTAGTATTATCGGTAGCGGATTTAGATAACATTTAGTAGATAACTGATAGTGGTAGTAGATGCTATCCGAGCTCTCTCTTTTTAATCGATTTAATTAGCTTATCTATTCTTTAATTGCTTGATCATGTGTTTTTTTATTAGTATTATCGGTAGCGGATTTAGATAACATTTAGTAGATAACTCATAGTGGTAGTAGATGCTATCCGAGCTCTCTCTTTTTAATCGATTTAATTAGCTTATCTATTCTTTAATTGCTTGATCATGTGTTTTTTTATTAGTATTATCGGTAGCGGATTTAGATAACATTTAGTAGATAACTCATAGTGGTAGTAGATGCTATCCGAGCTCTCTCTTTTTAATTGATTTAATTAGCTTATTTATTCTTTAATTGCTTGATCATGTGTTTTTTTTATTAGTATTATCGGTAGCGGATTTAGATAACATTTAGTAGATAACTCATAGTGGTAGTAGATGCTATCCGAGCTCTCTCTTTTTAATTGATTTAATTAGCTTATCTATTCTTTAATTGCTTGATCATGTGTTTTTTTTATTAGTATTATCGGTAGCGGATTTAGATAACATTTAGTAGATAACTGATAGTGGTAGTAGATGCTATCCGAGCTCTCTCTTTTTAATCGATTTAATTAGCTTATCTATTCTTTAATTGTTTGATCGTGTGTTTTTTTATTAGTATTATGGGTAGCGGATTTAGATAACATTTACTCCCTCCGTTCCCATTTAATTATCCACTACGAAACTACGTGTAATTTTGACCGGCTTATAACTTGTATCAAAATTTTCGAAATGAATTTTTTTATAATTTAATCATAAAATTTAACATTTGAACTATATGATCAATTTTTGAAAATTTTTACTCCGACAATTTTGATACAAGTTCTTGGCCGGTCAAAATTGCATGTAGTTTCGTAGTGCAAAATTAAATAGGAACGGAGGGAGCAGTAGATAACTGATAGTGGTAGTAGATGCTATCCGAGCTTTCTCTTTTTAATCGATTTAATTAGCTTGTCTCTTGTTTAATTGTTTGATCATGTGTTTTTATTGGATGTGTTTATTATTCGTAGTAGATTTAGATATTAATTTAGTAGATTGTCGGTGGCATTTGTGTCTCTCCTCACAAATACTACGACCTCTGTGATTTTCTATTTTAATTGCTTTAATCAGCCCATCTCTTGTTTAATTGATTGAATAACAATCATGCATTTTTATTGGATGTTTTTAATTTTTTTTATCGGATTAAGATAATTTTTAGTTGATGCTATCCGAGCTATGAGCATTTCGTCTCTCTCACAAATACTACGAGCTCTGTAATCATCTTTCTTAATTTGCTTAATTAGCTCATCTCTTATTTAACTGCTTGATCATGTGTTTTTATTGGATGTTTTATTTTTAGTATTCTTATCGGATTTAGATAATATTTAGTAGATTGTCAGTGATGACGGATTTAGATATATATTTAGTCGATTGTCAGTGGTATTTTGTCTCTCTCCTCACAAATACTACGAGCTCTGTAGTTTTCTATTTAATTTACTTAATTGGCTCATCTCTTGTTTTATTGCTTGATCATATGTTGTTTTTAATTTTTATTATCGGAATTAGACAGTAGTTGCTATCAGAGCTACGATCATCTCGTCTCTCTCCTCACAAAATACAAGAAGCTCTGTAGTTTTCTATTTTAATTGATTTAATCAGCTCATCTCTGGTTTAATTGCTTGATCATGAGTTTTTTTGTTAAAAAATTCATCAGATTTAAGTTCTTTTAGATTGTCATCAGTTCACACATTACCAAAGGCCCACTGGCATCAACTTCTTTTGTCCAAAGGATGCTTATAAGAAATCTCAACTTTGTTGCTGATAAGCGACTTCATCTTATGTGTCTTTTAACTATAAACAAACAACTTTTATTAGAAAATTCTTCTTTTTTTGGCAAGTTTTAAAAAAAAAAACTAGGAAATCATCTATAACTCCTAGTTACTCTTCTTTTGAGTCTTTTTAGCATTTTCGATCCAAAAGCTAGTTTTTTAGAAGCTAAAATTTTTAGGGAACTAAACACACCAAGCAAAAAACAAATTTATGGAAAAAAGAAATTGCAAAACATGCATCGATCACATTGTCAGTGAATATATTTAGTTAATTTTGGCATTTAAAAGTTAAAATGCAGCGTCTTTTGATGTAGGTTTTCTTAATTTATTGTTAGGCTGTGTGCCTTTCTTTTCACAAATACAACGAACTTTGAAACTCTCTATCTCTTTGAATTGCTTGATCGTGTGTTTCGATTCAGAGTTTCTCTTAATTGTAGCGGATTTTGGGAAAAAACCGTTTAGATTCTCATTTAGTTAAGACATTAGCTATTGTAAATCGAATATATTAGTTTCTAATTGTATTTTTTGGGTGATCAGATTTATTGATATATAATCAAGTCTTTGGAACTCTAATCCAAATGATATGTTTTTGTCAATAATTTTCTGCTAGTTGTTTGTATTGCATTATATGTGTTCTTGATCATGTTTAGTTCTTTTGGATTTCTTAACTGTATTAGATTTAGGTTAACTGTAGTAGATTGTCATTGATTCGCACATTAGCGATTGTTGAGCCGTGTACATCGATTTCTGATGGGATTCCTTGGGGTTTATTTAGTTGCTTTTCATGACTGTTGATAGTTGGACCCACCAAGTGGGAGTTGGAGAACAGTTTGGGGAAAAAATTCAATAGACTAATGTTCAAATAACAAGTTTAATTATGATAGGGAAGTTAATAAGGAAAGCTGAAAAATGTACAAAGTTAAGTGGTTGTCCTAAAATTATGAAAGTGTAGTTATCACTTTAAATTTAAGGAGAAGTGTTAAATAACTGATCCGGTTGCTCATAGTTCAACTGCTTTTCTTTGTTGTGGTGGATTTAGGAAAACTGTAATAGTTTTTCATTGGTTTGGCCGTGTTTGGTAAAAAAAAATCTTGTAAGAAATCAACTTTAAAAAAGCGGTTCAAAAAATCCAACAAAAATTCAGAAATTTGATTTTTGAATCTCTTAGCGGTTTGTGCCTAACAATCTGTTTTTTGAAAGATAAATAATCTGGCTATCCAAACACCTACTGATTTTTAAAATCAAAAATCTAAAAATGAGCCCAAAAAATCTGTTATTTTTTGAAGCCATAGTAGTCGCTATTAATTCGAATCCATAAGTGTATGACTGGATTCTTAGGATGAGTTTATTGATGTTTTATTATTTGTAAGAATTTTTAAGCCGAATGCTGTGTAATGCAGCTTTGATTTTGATATTGGGTTTGTAATTTATCTTTTTTTCGATGTGGGTTTAACATCAATGTATTTGGTCCTTAGTAGTAATTTCAATATTGACTGGTTATGTTACATGATTCCTCGGTCTTGGTCTCTTTTGACAATTAAGTATTTGTATATAGATATTCCGACTATTTGTTCAAATTTGTTTCCTGATTGCTCATTAATATTTGGATCTGGGAGTTTTTTTTGATATCGATCATTTTGTGGGTTATTCATCATCCATCAATTTTAAATTTTAAATTCCAGTGGAAAATTTTAAGTTAATTTTTTTACTGTTTGTATTTGCTTATTAGTTTGTGATTTGGTTATGTGGGGGATTCATCAATTATTGTCTTGTAGTAGTATTTTTAATCTTGATTGGTAATCTGGGTGTTTTGTCTCTATTTGGTAGTGTGTTTTGTAGTCCATATTTGGTAACTAATTGTTTTGTGATTCAGTGACACGGGTTTGATCAATGTTTGGTTAGTTTTTTCCCTTTTTAAATTTGGAGGCATTCTTCCTCCTCAAATTTGGTTTCTAGTAGTTTGTGTTTAGTTACATGAGTGCTTCATCGATGTTCGCTTCGTAGTAGTGATTTTCATCTTGACTGGTTATATGCATGCTCTTTCGTATGTTGTCTTTTGGGTACTAGTAGCATATTTTGTTATTTTATTACCAGTAGTTTTTAATTGGTTATTTGGTGTTTATATATGTTTCATTCGTAGCAGAAAATTTGTTCTTGATTAATTGTCTGAGTGCAGGGTGCTTCACCTATGTATAAATTATGATACATATTAGCAGTTTTAAGTAAGGATTTGAATGGCTATTTGCAGAGTTCATTAGTATTTGTTTTGTTGTAAATTTTGGATTGATTGTGGTTGTAATTTTAAGTAAATGCAAGCAGAATTTGACTGGTTCAATGTAAAAAGCTTTTCTGATTCGTTATGTATGAGCTCTATCAATATTTTGCTTTATACCGACATAGTTCACAAATTCTGATTTGTTATGTATACTTGAAACATTAGACATGCGAGCATTTGATGAACTGAGAAAGCTGGAAATGTTTTTCAAGGAGGAGACACGGCGTGGATGCTCAATTATTGATCTCTATGAGCTTGTGCAGCATGCCGGTAACATCTTGCCCAGGCTGTAAGTGAATCACATCTATATAACATTTATTTTTTGAAATATCCTGCTTCTGATATTTAGTATCTTTGGATGTCTAGGAGTAAAGATGTTTCTAATTATTTCTTCATTGTCGAGTGTTTATTGGTACTTGGAGTAGATTAATCTGTTAATGCAACAATTACCCATGATATCTTTATCACTTGAAAGAACCCACGAGTCCAACCATAGACAATTAGAGCAGGCATATCTAAATTCTGATGGTTTGGTTGGGATACTCAAACACATAGTTTACCAGCTTCTGCCATGTACATGGAGCCGAAGCTGTTTGGGGGTTGTATTATTCTAAAAAGCATTACATTCACTCTAGTTTGATGTCTTGTTCTTATCTTCCGTATTAAAAACCTACACAGTAGATGTTCTTCCCATTTTCCATGGGTCTAATCACTAATGCAAGGGGGTTCCATCCCTTTCTCTTCATTTTACAATGTAATCTTTTAGTAGAGTTTTTATTAAACCAAATGTACTTTGTTTCATGTATGGTCTTGATGCGGTTAGGAAAGAAGGAATAAGGATTTAATGAGACATTTTGATTTTTAGTGGGAATGCGGGGAGGGATTAACATAATGTTCATTTGCGCTTACTTGCTTTTGGGAAAAACATAAAGGTTGATGTTTAAACCAGGTTTCAAAAGTCGCTAGGCGGACTAAAGGCGGAAGGTGGGGTTTGGGCGTCAAGGTGGATAGGCAAGGCCTAGGTGGGAAAAACATATTTTAACATTTTTTTAGGGTTATACGGAATCTCCTTTGATATGTGTTTTAGATTTAATTAACAACCTAAATTACGCATTTCTAAATCATTAATTTATTGGTTTACTATCAACAATTTTATAAAACTAGGATAGCAATATATCATATATGTACCGTCGAACATAAATCAAAGTAAACATAAAGATGTCACCAAAAACAAATTTGAAGTATTATTTGATTCTTTATCAACATGTTTTTGAGACTATGCATTTATAAGTTTTCTAATAAATAAATTTTAACGTATCCCGCCCTGGGTTTGACCCATATCAGAGCGTCTGATATTAATCACTGCGCCAGACCAATGCCGGGTATACAGATGTAAGGATATTTTGAAATATCGCTGATTTTTTGGTCTTGGACCATTCGTATGGGCTCATGCGCGACGAACATGGGAATGGATTAGGCTAGGCCAAATTTAGTATGTTTTGAATATGTGGAAAAATTTATAGTTAATCAAAATAAAGCGACGATGTTATAACTTCGAACACTTTGGGGATCTGAGTGCAATTTATCCTTTTATACAAGTACATTTACTTCGAAAAGTCTATTAATAAATGATCGAAGCCATGCATGATTATTTATTCTGTGTAAATGGGGAAAAATGTCATTCACTACCATATGCTATCCGCTTTTAGCAATTTAGTACCCAAACTACCTGTTTTCCAATTAGGAAGTTTACTTAACAAAACTAAGCCAATCAAAGTACTACTTCTTATTGCCACTCTATTTTCTAATTGGTAAATAAACTGTTTTAGTACCCTATCCTACCATTTTTTACTAATTTGGTACACAACTTACAATTCATGTAACCAAACTAGTACCATGTCTTACCAAAATAGTATATTTCCCTGTAAATGGATAGTAATAGTATTGCATGCAGGATTTTATTGGGACTTTTATTGCACCTTATTGTTTTTTTTTTGAAACAGTATTGCATGTACCTTCTTGTTATAGACTAATATGCATGCGTTTTACATTCTATCTATTTCTAGCTTTGGATAAACTAAACGAAAATTAATATACCTATAATGTACCATCTCCCAAGTTAGACGTACCAAATCATGGTACTCCCATGACCACAAACCACAATTGTTGTTAAGGTTTTCAAAATCTGAATAAGCACAAAAAATTAAGGTGATTTGGTTATACTTAGTAAAAACAGAAAGATGTTATATAATGTGATAATTTTATAATATCTAAGTTAGACTATTTTGCGTTTCATTCAGTTTATCATTATTGAACACATCACAACCCAAAATAGCATCTCAACCAGGTATACCGCCGCCATATCATGTGCCGAGATAATTATTGTGCCACATACCCATACTTGTACCATGTGCCATAGCGAACCACATTCAAGATAACTTTGTTTTGACATATGTTAATTGATTTTAAATATAATATGGCTGTCCCCACACCTTATCATATTTCCAAAAGTAGGCGTGTCGTCGTACCCATATCAATTTGTATATGATAGTTGATACATTGCATACACCATAACCAAACATTACATATGTTATTTATGGAGAGGTATAACAACTATTTAGGATTTCTTTTTATATAATTTTATGAATGTTGGTTTTTCTTTGGGAAGGGCGACATATTTCTTGGTAAATGGGTATGAAGGTTCGCAACTTTGAGAGATTGCAAGTGGTGTTAGTTAACTCAAGTATGGTATTGGTTCATGAGATTAGTTCTCTGAGACCATTACTAATCTTTTACGAATATTTGAGATTCCTTTTTTTTCTGGAACAACAGCTTTTCTTTAGGAAGGTTTACAGAATTGGGGGTTGGTCTTTTTTTCTTAGCATTGAATAGGATATAGTGTCCAGTGATTTTATAATTGAGAAAGGTTTTCACATGTAGCATGGGCAATCCCATTACTAATCTTTTACGAATATTTGAGATTCCTTTTTTTTCTGGAACAACAGCTTTTCTTTAGGAAGGTTTACAGAATTGGGGGTTGGCCTTTTTTTCTTAGCATTGAATAGGATATAGTGTCCAGTGATTTTATAATTGAGAAAGGTTTTCACATGTAGCATGGGCAATCCCACTATTAAAAAAGTTCCAACCTGGTAATATGGATAAGTCGATCATTTCCATAGAATTCGTAGGTTTTATTCCTTCGTTATAACCCGGATATGGATGTGGCTGTTTACAAAAAGTAGCTATAACTAAGTGATAGAATGGCAGGCATGTTGTACAAGTAATACATAGCTATTCTCTCAATCAGAAAGCAGATGCGCGTTTGTGTAATTATGTTTTTTTTTTCCTTTTTACTGGAATGGGAGTATATAGTCGCTGTAGCAGCCAACTGTCAGACTTGTCTTTGATTTTTAATTACCATTTCTGTTTTGTTTGATCACAGGTACCTTCTTTGCACCGTTGGATCTGTGTACATCAAGTCTAAGGAAGCTCCGGCTAAGGATGTTCTGAAAGATCTTGTGGAAATGTGCCGTGGCATCCAACATCCTGTACGTGGGCTCTTTTTAAGGAGTTATCTTTCTCAAGTCAGTAGGGATAAACTACCAGATATTGGTTCTGAATATGAAGGGTGAGTTTTTTTTTTCCTTTCCATTACAAACTTAGTTGAAAAAATTTCAAGGATGAGTGAAATGATGTTTTGTTGTTCCATGAGAGGGAAATGTAAGAACTGCTGGACGACCGAATTGGATTAGCTAGATAATTTACTTGGTTATTCTTTCTGATAAACAAATCTTAGGAGGTGTTTAATATGGATATTAGTGGTTTACTAGCATGGCAACGGATATCTTAAACATTGTAATGTGTACCACGGAACTTAACTAACCGGTCAATTGTTTACCTTGTGTTTCAGACACTGCATGTATTGCAGATATCAAATACAGTATGCCTAGTTGGAATAGAGTTTTGTATCAGGAGTCTTTACTTTCTGACAAGAAAGTACGAGATTTTTTAGTTTCTTGTTTAGATCATGGTTCTAATAAGTCAATATTTCTTCGAGGTAAATGGTCATTCATATACTGATGGAAAAAATTATCGGTTATGTGATCATAAGTACGGGTTGTTTTCTTATCTTTTTATTTATCCCACTGCTTTTACTTCTTCAGATTTGCATGAAGTCGTGGTTTTCTCATTCTGGTTTTTAGCGATCTTATCGCTTTCTTTTTCCAAGCGAAATGCTCTTTGCTCTTAGACCCGCACCAAGACTTTTTCAACGTTACTACAAAATTACAAATGACTCCACATGTCTAGTTGACCAACTGTTCATTAATAGTTGCTAAACAGCCAAAAGTAAAAGAAATCACATAACCATGCTTGTTTTTTTTTTTACTCGTGTAGTGATGCTGACACTGTGATGGATGCTGTGGAGTTTGTTCTTCAGAATTTTACCGAGATGAACAAACTTTGGGTCAGGATGCAACATCAGGTTGGTTAAATTATGTGTAGGTCACTGCTTTAATATTCATTGAGATTTTTGTAATTAAAACCAATATTTTTAGGCACGGAAGGTGCCATGGTGCTTGCATGTCATGAAAATAAAAGGTGGCGTTTTTTTGTAGTTAAAAGTTTTTTTTTTCTTTTGCATTAGCTTTCCTGATGTGTAATATTTTTATGTTCCTGATCGATGTAAAAAGAATAAAAAACCTAAGCTTCTTGAGCTTATAATTTTTTTTTTTGTTTTGCCTAAACAAGTAAAAGTGAGTTGTACGGTACTTTTTGAAACGTGTTTTCCAAAACGGACGTAAAAAGTATATCATGAGGGCATGATTTCTGGTCATGCAGGTCTTGTATTGGTATATCAATCATTCATACTCTTTGCTGATCTTGAGTTGAGGATAGCAATATCGGCCTTTCTGGTCTGCAGGGACCCACACGAGACAAGGAAAGACGGGAAAAAGAGCGGAACGAGCTTCGTGATCTTGTAATGTCTCTCACTACCTCAACAGTTCAATTTTATCCACATCAGCGATTGTTACGCATACTTACAAAAGGTGTGCTGTTTATCCCTTTTCCGTTATATTAGGTTGGGAAGAACCTGCACGTCCTCAGCCAGATTGAAGGTGTTGATCTTGACCTGTACAAAGAAACTGTGCTCCCTAGAATCTTGGAACAGGTAATTATTTGCAAAGATTTGATTATGGCTTTTTGTTTGAGTTTCTGTATACATTCTTGTACACTAACCTATCATTTTTTACGTTTGATACCCCAACTTAACGTAAGTAGATCAATTATGGTACCTCCATCTAAGTTATCGATAAATAAACTGCTTGTCATCACCGTAAGTAGATCTACTCTAATTTTTGGTAATTTTCACCAACCTTACGTATTTAGATGAATCGTGATTCAATAGTAATTGCATCTAGATAAACAAAAAAAAAATCACGTTTTTATAACTACTTTCTACACTTAACACTTTGGAAACTATTGCTAATCTAATATAAATAGATCAATCGTATGTTACCTCCATATATTTTAATGGAAAATGACATGTTTTTATAGTCACTTATGTCCACTAACGTTTTGGTATTCTGCACTATCTATAGATCAATCATGGTACCTCTGTAAATTAATGGAAATCATCCTGCTTTTAAAATCACTTTTGTACACTAATTCTTTGGTAACTTACACTAACCCGATTAAATAGATCAATCATGGTAATTTTCACATTTGTACACTAGCCAATAGTCAGTTGCAACTGTTGTACATTAACCTATTTGCTAAAATTTATAGGCGTATACTGATTTATAAATAAATGTTAGATTAGCGTACTAATTACAAAAAAACGTGATATAGTGGTGTACAAAAAATAATTGTTTCTTTGTGTTTTCTTGTTACCTTTTTATGCGCATGTGAGTTTGACTAGTACTGATTTTTCAATGTGTGCTGTCCGAATCACTTTTTTACAGGTCGTTAATTGTAAAGACGATATTGCTCAATATTATTTGATGGATTGTGTAATTCAAGTCTTTCCTGATGAGTATCATTTGCAAACTCTCGAGACTCTGTTAGATGCTTGTCCCCAGCTTCAGGTCGGTGTTTACTAGCTCTTTACGTAAAAAAGGACCCTCATGTTACACAGACTGACCTCAGCACCCCCTTTCTTCTTTTATGATGGATCGATCTTGTGACCTACATGCTCATAGATAAGATCCATGAACATGTACTCTTTCACTTTACAAGGGAAAGTATCACCTTTGTACACCAACCAACCTATCACCTCTAATAACTAGTACACCATATTACTAATTTAGACTTGAAATTTAAATAGAATGATACAATCAGTTCACAGACGTTTCAAATTTCTACTTAAAAACACTAGTTATGCATTAATCATTCGGTTACACTGATGTACTAATCTCCAAACTGTACATAATCAAGCATTTAGTATGCCCACATTAAAAATTTTAACTCTCAAGAAGTTGTAAATCCTTATTGGTTGTTGTATTGATATTTGATTTTGTGTATATTCATTTCTAACTTGTGAATAGATAGTTTAGTGTAATAACCGTGCAGTGTCTAAATTGTTAATTTTGATCGGTTTACGTACTTAATGTTAAAAGTTGTTAGTTTAGTGTGAGAATTTTCTGTTACTGTGTATTGACCCTTCTTTTGTCTTTTGCTGGATTCGTAATCTTATTTTTTCAGCCATCTGTTGATATCAAGACAGTGCTCTCAAGATTAATGGAACGACTGTCAAATTATGCTGCATCAAGCTCAGAAGTTAGTGACTTGTTGTGCTGTCTCTTTGTTTTATAATACATTAACTTATTTAGGGGTACTTAAGAAAAATTTCTCGTGCAGGTATTACCTGAATTTTTACAAGTGGAAGCATTTGCAAAGTTAAACAATGCCATTGGAAAGGTAAGTCTTTCATAGACACTTTAAAATGTGGATTGAGAACGTGAGCCATGGGAAGTAGTTACTACTAATTTATTGTTATTTTTTTGTTGATACAGGTGATTGATGCACATGCTGATATGCCTGTAGCTGGAGCTATGACACTATATTCGTCTCTGCTTACATTTACTCTTCACGTTCATCCTGACCGGCTTGATTATGTAGATCAAATATTGGTTGGTTTCTCTCCCTCTCTTATCCACAAACAAGCCATCCACATACACTTTGACAGAACACAAATTATCTTTTCATGGTTGACCGTTTACATTGAGCTAATACTATCTTAACTTGTTTATTTATTAATCAAACTTAAAACATTTGAGAGAATATACAATCGTCTTTTGATGGTTTACATGTAGATATAATATCTAGACAGTCATTTTTGCTCTATTTGACTACTGGACTTTTTTAACCCTTAAAGATCAGAACGTTTAAGTAAGTTTTACAGTTGATTGTTTTCTTTACCAGTGATGGCTAAGTGTTCATCTAGAATGGAATTCCTTTGAGAACTAGTTTATAATTTTAGGAGTGATGTTTTGATTGGATTTGTCTTTCAACGGGTTTTAATAATGCTGAATGAGATTTTATATTTGTATCTTCCCTGTTTGGATTATTGTAGATGAATATCAATACTGAGAAAATGTCTTCTCACCTTCTTTAGGGATCATGTGTAAAGCAACTCTCTGGGAAAGGAAAGGTGGATGACAGCATAGCGACAAAACAAATTGTTTCGCTTTTGAGTGCTCCTCTGGATAAATATAACGATATTGATACTGCCCTAAAGCTTTCTAACTATCCTCGTGTCATGGAACATCTTAATGGTGAAACAAACAAAGTTATGGCTGGTATCATCATTCAGAGTATTATGAAAAATAGAACCTGTATCTCTACGGCTGATAAGGTAAGTAAACATTTTTGTGAAATGCAATTTGGTTGTTTGAGAAGTTCTTCTGAAGATTCCAATTTTTTAACGGTCTTTACAGGTGGATGCATTATGTGAGTTGATAAAAGGCCTTATAAAAGATTCAGACGATGGGGCTCATGCGGAGGTGACTATATTTCTTTAAAAAATTTCAGTATGATATACCAAGTGGATAGAGAGTCACGTTTCGCTTCTGGTGTTTCATTTTTTAAGTCAAGATTTAGCATGTTTCAGTTTTTTTCTTCCGCATAATACACAAAATTTAGCTGCCATTGTACAACTGAATTCTCACTTTGCTGGATTTAGCTTGATGAAGAGGATTTCAATGAGGAGCAAAATTCTGTCGCACGTCTCATCCAAATGCTTTACAATGATGATATAGAAGAGATGTTAAAGGTATTAATATTCTCTTTTTCTGAAGAGATAATTAATGCTTGTTTTTCTTTTCTAAATATATCATATATATTGACTTCCCTAGATGCATGGGACTGAATTAAATCTGTTATGTATTTTGTCTGCATTATGTTTCATTTTAGTTTTTTGCAGATTCTCTTTTATTTCTGTGCATTTATGAATTTTCAGACAGCCTTTGTTTCTTCTCTGAAAATCATTTTCTTCTTAAAACTCTAACAAAATCAAGCTTGGATTGAAGACATAGTGGTTGTTAAATTTCGGTTTCTTGGATGAGGGGTGGTTTATAAGAAAAGATATTACCTTTTAAAATTATTTGCTGCTAAAGCATGAAGGTAAAAAATTAGACGGTGAATGATCAAAAGTGGTGTTATTAGAGTATATCATCACGATTTTTGTATACTGATGTTTATCGCCACCTCTCCTGATATTCTCTGTAATGAAATGAAGTCATACTTGAACTAACGGTCATCGTGCATTTGTTATTTGTTATAGTCTCTTGAATTTCCTTTTTTATGCTCTCTCCTAATTTTTATGTGAGGTGTCTCTATTTATACTCTTTTTGTCTGCATAAACTATCTTTTGACTTTCTGATATTAAATTCGAGGACTATGCATTTTTTATGTCTTGATGTTTTGTTTTTCAGATCATATCTACGGTGAGGAAGCATATACTTACTGGAGGACCCAGGCGGCTTCCCTTTACTGTCCCTCCCCTTATATTCAATTCTCTAAAGGTTCTTTTTTCCTCTATTGATTTTTGTCCTTTCCTTTCTCTATACCATGGTAATTAATTAATTTACTGTAATCTGAATAAGCAGTTTTTGGTGCCTGAATTGACTCGTCATAGAAAACATATAGGCTTTAGCAAACCAATACACAATTCACAACATTTTGGAATATGAACGTTGATGGACCTAACCAATTCACCTTCTGTAGGCCGTCAACTTCCAGATGCTTTATTCACATTGTTTAAATTTAAATGGTTGTAGCGTGTCTTAGAAGCTCCAGAGTTGTGTTTTCCTTCATTATACTATGCTCCTTTTTAAATATCCTACGTGGAGCTTCAGGTTTTTCTGGCTGACCATTGCGTTTGGATTAAAGATACACATTTAGAGAGAATAAAACTAATTTAAAATCTATTATTAATAGACTTAATTATTCTCGATGTGTATTTTTTTTTCTTGTTATTGTAAAAGAAATTGAGAATTACTAGTATAAAAATCAATAATTAATAGACTTGAATACTCAATTATTCTCGGATGCAAGAATAAAGATATCATGCGTACTATCTGTTATTCTAAATTTGTCATTGATTTTCTTCTGTACTATTAAGAGTGTATTATGGGTAAATGAACTGAACTAACAGAATATTTATTACATGTATTTGAGATTTTCATCTCTACCAATTTAATATATATATAGCCATTCAATGAGTTTGGTAACTTTGGTATTCTATTTCTGCTGCATCTACATCAAGAGGTACTTACTAATGTATTCATTGTGGCCGTTTATGGGTTAGATGTTTCTGGAATTATAGTGTTGGTGCTGGGATCTTTAGAACAGATTTGTCTCATGTTTCTTGGATTGATGGTTGGTCGGATTATGGTTACATGTTTGTGTGCATTTGTTTCTTTTTTGACAATTTAATGGAAAACTCCCAATAAACATTAAATATTTTTTTTAAAGCTAAACCAGCTCCAATCTGGTTTTGTGCAACTGTGTTTTTTGGTATATCATGTTTTATAAAAATCAATTATCTCTTTGGACAGATGTAATATTGTTCATTGTCGCCATTTTGGATATGGAATAACCATATTTCACTGGACAATAATGTCCTTGCCTCCTTGGATGGAAACAATTCACTGATGATTAAAACCACTAACAAAACCGAATACTACAAGTTAATAATCATATTTAACTGTAAAATGCTACATTTGTTTGGATTGACTAGTTTTCGGAACGAAGCGATGAAAGGCTATAAAGATAGTTTCTTGTTTGTTTATGATACATATTTTTCCATGTGCAGTTGGTCAGACGATTGCAAGGCAAGGAAGAATCTGCTGTATTAGAAGAGGGATCGGCTACGCCAGAGAAGATTTTCCAACTTCTAAATCAGGTACCTGTCTTAAAGATGCTTGTATATCTCATTAATATGTAATATTTTGACAATGTTCCTTTGAAGGCTGTTACTACCATATTCGAACTTAGTTTATTTTGTAGTCAGCTCTTTTTCTTGTGAAAATATCATTTTTGTTTGGTTACCTATCCGCTTTTACTACTAGTTCGTCAACCTGTTCACAACTAAGACACCAATGTACACAAAATCTAACAACTAGTACACCATCATACCAAAGCTCACAATAAAATTGCAATCTACACAAAGTTGAACAATAAGTGCTACGACTGCTTAAAAGTTTAAATTTTAATGTTAGAGTATTAATTATCATTTTTGTGTCTATTGGTTCTTAGTATATCAACGTAAGAAAAAAATGTGACTGGTGCTCTTTAGGTTGAAATTGGAAACCTGGCGTACTACTTGGTTTCATTTTATGTAGATTTGTGTACATGTCATGAATTTTATTAGTATTGTTTACGAATTGTTAAAGCTAGGATCGTTCTACAAAAGTGATATTTTCCTCTTTTCTCAACTTACTGTGTTTGCTTTCCAACGAACAAAGTTTACGTCACACTCTTCATTCCAGTTCCGATGGCTTTGCTTTTTAGTTTTTAGGTAAAGAGCTCGTTAAGAATGCCAATTGGCTTAGAATATATTAGGTGTTTCTAACATGTATACACTGGCTAAAAACTTAATTTGCTCATGTCTTTTATTCTTTTGTGCTTTTCCTTGAGTATTAAATCTACTGTCACCTATAGAGTGTTCTATAAGGCTTCTCCACACCTTTAGCCTTTTACTTGGTCTGCTATGGCTTGTTTGGTAGTGACTTATTTGTGTGCCATATTCTTCTACATCTTATTGTGGTTTATGTTTTTTTTGCAGACAATTGAGGCTTTGTCAGCTGTTCCAGTACCTGAGCTGTCATTGAGGTTATATCTGCAATGTGCCGAGGTACACGCAAGTTTGCCTTTCACCAATTCAAGGATTAAATACGTATATAAATTGCTTGACATTCTTTTGTGTTTGTCTTTATAATACCCAGGCAGCAAATGATTGTGATTTAGAACCTGTCGCATATGAGTTCTTCACACAGGCATATATTTTATACGAAGAGGAAATTTCGGTACATTAGCTCTGACTTTTCATTATTTTTATCCCCCTTATTTATATTCCTCCAGCTTATGCAACTCGGCCATGCAAATTGTTTCCAGGATTCTAGAGCACAGATAACCGCAATAAACCTGATTATAGGAACTCTTCAAAGGATGCATGTCTTTGGTGTTGAAAATAGAGATACTTTAACGCACAAAGCTACTGGGGTATGACTGTGTGAATGATAGTGTGGTATTATCGATTATTACCAGCCTTGTCTAGTTGGAGTCTAATATGATCATGTTTCATTTGGGCAGTATTCAGCAAAACTTTTGAAGAAACCTGATCAATGCAGAGCTGTCTATGCATGTGCACATCTTTTTTGGCTTGATGATAATGAAAGCATCAAGGATGGAGAGAGGTACTTGTTTAACTCAAGAATTTCGCTTCATATTTGGTGCGGAATCTTTAGTTAAATCATTATGTTTTCAAAGTTATATTTATGTTTAGGGAACAAAACATTTTTTGTATATCAATCTATCATTTTTCATTGATTCGCATAACATACTGTTAAAGTTTACAATTTAGTCAACAATCTACAAAGTATCAAACAGTTACTTTACCAACCTATTAAAACTCTAAATTTAGACACCAATCTGCATAAAATCGTAAATCAAAATGCCAAACTATCAAATTTCACGAGTATTTAAAACTTAAAAGTATAAAGCTAAACATTGGTGTGGTATGTGTCTATTTTTATACAAATAGGTTAAGTACATAACTACTGCTTTTAAGTTGAATTCGTAGCACCGCTGTGTACGTTTTTTTTATATGTATTTAAATTATACTACAACTTAATCGGATGCTGTACAAATTGTTTAAAAGCTGATAGTTTGGTGTACACAAGTAATATTTTCACTAATAGTTATGCATAACTGTCAGTTGTCACATGAGAGTTAACGCTTGATTATTCAGGCACACATTTATTCTTTGGGTGGTTTCTGTTTTTTTCTGTACTTATTTGACTATGAAGTTAGTAGTTTCTCTTTGGATTGCTAAAACTTTCACCTTGTTCCAGAGTGTTACTTTGCTTAAAGCGTGCTCTGAGAATTGCTAATGCCTCGCAACAAATGTCCAATGCAACACGAGGTAGCACCGGCTCAGTCATTCTCTTCATTGAGATACTGAACAAGTAAGCTTCTTTATTTTCTCATTCATGTTGTTCAATCAAATTAATGACGTCTAGGAAAACTCACTTGTCCATAAATTTCCAGGTACCTTTATTTCTTTGAGAAGGGTAACCCAGAGATTACTGTAGCTGCAGTCCAAGGTTTAATTGAACTAATCACGACAGAAATGCAGAGCGAAAATATAACTCAAGATCCTGCTGCAGATGCCTTCTTGGTAAATACATTGCGTTACATTGAGTTTCAAAAACAGAAAGGTGGTGCATTAGGCGAGAAATACATACCTGTTAAGGTATGAATTTGCCAAATAAGTGTATGGCGATAACAAGATGTTGCAGCTTTTGTGGATATAAATCAATCAGCTTTGGCTATCTTACATAATTGAAGAGTCAGGCACGATGTCTCTAGTGTTCCGTTTGAAAAGTATTTGGAGTTTTGACTTTTGAGATTGATATTCCAATAACATTGTCTGTATTGAAAAATTATCACACATTGTGTTGCAGTAGCTTAATTCTACTAGAATCATGGAAGACCTGCCCATGTTTGTTGCTATTGTGAAACCCAGTAGTAAATCTAGTGGTAAAATGTGGTGAATTTTTTTCTGTAATTTCAAGTCGCTTATTCTACTTGTTTATCACATGGTTTCCTGTTTGAAACCAACCCCCTAATTACTGTTTTTTGCATTTTACTATGGAAATCTCTAAATAAAATAAAAAATGGGTACTCTCAACACACTTTCTTTCGTCTTCTAATTTGGAAAAGCATGCTTCCTGTTATGCACCACTAAAGTACATTACAAAATGACTTCATTGTGCAAATTCTTCCATTATTACACCAATCCAACTACATGCTAGTAGCTGGTAAATTTAGGGTCTGCTATTGCACATTTATCAACTGGTTCCGATGGTAGATGAGCTATTTAAAGACGGTGAAAAATAAAAAAAACCACGATGTCTAAAGATGGCGTACTTGATTTTGGCGCTATAATTTTTGTAAAGCTGTTTAGTTCACAGGAAAATCTCAAGTTGAGTTTCTACTACTAAAAACACACTACGTAAATATGGAAAAAGGAGCCTCGATCAACTTTATGGTGAAGACTTTTCTTTTTATATCTACCAAACAGCGGACTTTATTTGATCAAAAAAAGTATACTGAATTTTTGCTGGATACCCAACACCGCTGTAACAATAATATATGCTACTAGGAGCAATTGTATCATGCGACTGTATATCCTGATATGAAAATTATCTGACTGCATTTCGTTTCCTTAATTGACCCTTCATGTTAGCAGCGGTCCTGTAATGTTAGCTGATAAAAAACGACCTTTATTTGATTGTCCAAGTGACAACTAATATCATACTGCAAGTGTCAGAGAGTTAGTTGAAGGAAAACGATACCTTTTATTTTAAAATTATGGTATTATAATACGACGTATCACTCAACCTCTTCGTCAAATGTAGCGAGCACAAACATTGTAGTGTTTCAAAACAACCATAAATTAACACAATGTTGGCCACGCCTTATTGATACTCTCAAGAGGTTAACAAAATAATCAAAAACTATCAGACTATTATCATAACAAATATAAGTGCATCAAAAAGTACAATTTGATATAGCAGGGATCTTTTGGTCAGTTAACACAATAAATGAATAAGCGAACATGAACAATCAGCATAGTATAATTGCGCTGTTACAGAAAACTACGCTATCGAGACCTTAGTTTTTTTAAAACAAAGGGGTAGAAATGTGGAGGAGAAAGTACTATCAGCCCTTTTCTTGTTCACAATATTGAGCAAGCTTTTTGCGCCTTGCTCTTCTTTTTCTTCTGCTTTGGTGGTTGAAGCACAACTTTGATGGCAGCATCAAAAACCGCCTTCACATTCTGCAATAAACAACACAAACAAAAAACAACCTTTAGGAAAGAGAGCCCTTGCAATGAGTCAAATTTAGAATATATATGTATCTTATGTACCTCCTGTGTTTTTGAACTGCATTCGATGTAAGAAGGCGCACCAATAGTCTTCGTTAGTTCTTCTCCCTGAAAACAAGATAGAAATGAAGATTAGCGGGAACTACATGACAGAAGGGGATGAGGGTGGAGAGTTGGCTGCATAAGGTCACAATCATGATTTATTGCAGTAGTAGGCATTTAGTCGAAATAATCTTCACCTGAGCAGTCGTAATAGGAACTGCGCCGGGATGATCGACAAAGAATTGCTTGTCGTCTCGAAGATCTGTGAAAATTTTATGAAGTCATGAAAATATCAGTGTTCATTGTCTAAAAATCAGTCAAGGAACATGTACTGAAAACTGATCAATCATCTAGAACAGAAATGGCAATGAGAATTTTATTAGGAACTGATATTCAAAATTTGTCATGAACGATTCGAATTTGACTTTAAAATTACAATAATGAGAGAACAGAAAAGGTTCTCTATGGAAAGGTAAATATCATGATCCAAACTGGTAAACAACATTACAAAATTCAAACCGAGTCTCCATTTGATGCAAAAAACAGATAGGTGTACATGACCAGATCTTTTCTAAGGAAAATAGAGAATGAATTTGTCAAACCATTTTATAATTGAAAAAATGCAGTATCCAACAAACAAAGACCTTAGATAGATTATAAGACAACTCACTACCGATCTATAATAAAGGCAAAACCTGATGAAAGGCTTGATCAAAATATAAACAAGTCAACATGTGGCCATAAATCCCCTAGACGACTATCACTTATTTTAGAGTGAAGTTAACCTCTAACAAGAGAAGATGGTTAGAATATTAAAATAAACAATAATAGTATATTACCAAGCCTTATTCACAGAACTCGATTTCGAAGGCAAGGCTTTCTATAGACTGCAGTCATCAAAGTGCTTTTTGGGAATTCTGAAAGTTGGCCTTCAAATTTTTAGATATTCAAAAGATATGTTTTTACTTCACTTTCTGAGTTTAGTTTAAGGATTTTTAATTTCTTATTCAAGCCTTTGCATTCGTTGTACTAAGTGGACCAGTAAAACACCACCTCTAATTTTTTGCCACTTCTTATTTTTGAGCAATTATATTTAGACCAAGACATCCAATAATGAAATTTTAGTTTAAAGACCGAAAAAGCTAATAGGAAGAAAATAACCAAAGGAGCATTTACAAGCTGATCAAGATATCTTTTACCAAGATAAATAAACGCCCACAACAAATAAAAAATGAAAATGAAAGGTGATTAACTTACCAAGTTTTGTGCCAACAAGGACTATAGGAACTCCAGGAGCATAATGCTTCAACTCCGGAATCCACTGTTGTAACAAGTATATAGCACACAACTTACATTAGAACCTTATGTCAAGTGGAAAAACATCACCAAATTTTTTGTCAAAAAAACCAGAACCAAGAAAGGGAACCTTACCTTCTTGGAAACGTTTTCATAGCTGGCTTTACTAATGAGAGAGAATGCAAGGATGAAAACATCAGCACCTCGGTAACTCAGTGGTCTTAATCTATTGTAATCCTCTTGTCCTGTCAGGCAAAATAAGCACACGATTTTTTTAAAAAGTTCAGCAAGCCCAGGAAACATTAACTTACAGATAATAATGACAAGTCACCAGCAGTATCCCACAGTCCAAGGTTCACGGTACTTCCATTAACGACTACATTTGCACTGAAGTTGTCAAATACAGTAGGCACATAATCCTGTTTCATTCAAACATTGAAATAGATATCAAGAATGTGGCGACATGTCCTGAAAACGTACGGATACATTCAGAAAAAGTAAGGTTTTGCAGCATGGCAACAAATAGCTCTACATCTATTCAACTTTACAAGAGTGTCATAGTTGGATTGGATGTATTGTCAACAAATCACTGAAATTAAAGCTAAGAAAATATGTCCAACATCTAAGTTTACGAGCAGCGAAGCCAGCAAGTATATTTTGTTAACTCTGAAACTAATTAAACACAAATATGACACAACACCTGGATCAAACTTATCCACTTAATAATTTCCTAGAAGTCAGTCTCCTGTTTTCCCTATTAGGAGATACTAAGTACGAAGTAGGTTTAAGACTTTCTTTTCCACATTCTCTACACTTCACGTTCCAAACCCAGAAGGGTAACAGCAAAACAATTTTAGGTTGAAATTAAACAAGTCTAAGAAACCCATAGTTCCATTGAAAACACCAATAAATTCTACATCCCCCCACTTCACACATAATTTTCACATTTTTACTTATCTAGTCCATTTCCTAGCCAACATAATTTCCCCTCCAAACAAAGCCTAGTCCCTATTTTCAACTTTATTTACTTTAATTTCCGTCTCCTTTGCGATCAAGGCAATGACATAGAGACTATAGACGCCACAATGAAAAAAATATCATAACGTAAATTAGCCAGAAACTTATGATTTTTATTTTGTTTGACACCATCTTTACCAATACAAAAATCGTTCAGACACAAAAAAACCTCTACACCAAGATCAACCCCTCCCCCGATCAAATGCCGGTTCCCCCGTAGCTTTCATTTCCATCCAGAAAAATATAAACAAAAAATTTATAATCCCCAAATTACTGGAAATGCAGACCCAAATCAAAATTTATTTTCTTCAACATTTACATCTCCTCCAAATATGCAGATCATCATCTCACCATCGGCTATACGAAATTAATTGGCAAATCAGCTACATCGTAAATGTGAATTTTCCTTCGCCACTCATTCCTATTCATATCTAAACCTAAATGTTCATCTATTTGGTTAACAAACAAAGATTTAAAATAAAATACTTAATCATATAACTTTAATCAATTCTGAACAAAAAATATATATACATACATATAATCCGTTTCATATGGAATGTTTTCTGTGAATGCGTGGGTACCGCAAGGCTAAAATCGACAATATCTTGTCAAACTACATGACAAAAGATCGAGTCTTTCCTAATAAGCAGGGTGCTGTAGTCTATTTCAGCCTACTCCCAACATTGTTATGTCCTCCAATTTGCACACATTCAATAAAAATTAAATCTTTTTATGACTTTTATCAATGCTAAAGCCATTTCATATTCAATGCCAAACCAAATTCAAATAAAGAAAGTCATGAGATTGAGGACATGTACACATATAGCATACCATTTCAGCCAATGCCAACCCAAATACAAATAAAGAAAAACATGAAATTGAGAATACACACACACACACCTACCTACCATTTGAGCCAATGCCAAACCGAATACAAATAAAGAAAAACATGGCATTGAAAATATGCATACATACATACACATATATAAATATAAATGTAAATAAATACACATATACACATACCATTTAAACCAAATAAAAATAAAGAAAGACATGAGATTGAGGACATTGATACACACATACATACAAATAATAGATTCATTCATAAACATACAATTTCGGCCAATGCCAAACCCAAACCCAAATACAAATAAAGAAAGACATGACATTGCATTAAAAACCTATACATAACAAACATACATATACATATATAAATAATACTATATATATATATAAAAAAAGAGAGACTAACGGTGGGGAAAGTATTGCTGGTGTATGAAATGAGGAGACACGTTTTCCCGACAGCCCCGTCCCCAACCGTAACACATTTTATAAACCTCGATGCACTCATATTCTTATCTCTATCACTATTCTTTATTCTTCTTCTTGTTATCTACTTTTTATCAATTCTAATAATTTTGTTTTTGTTTTTAATTCAGATCTTCTCCGCTCCGGAAAGACCTGATTTTTACAGTTCTACCCCCTCCACGGTAAAAACAATGCCCTATGGTAATTAATTCTCCCTAATTAACCCTAGTTTTACAAAACAGACAAAAAAAAACAGAGCATTTTGAGGCTGTGTTTTTATGGATATTATTAGAATGAGAGAGAGAGAGAGAAAAAGAGAGAGAGAGTTTTGTGGTGGGGATTTTAAGGCTATAAATTATGCCGTTGAAGCGTTCATCCAACAAAAAACAAGTTTTACGGTTCGGTTTTTAGCAAAACCGAATACATTTTTCGGTTTGATTTTTTTTTTCAGTTTCGGTCTTTTTATTTTTTGGATCGAACTGGACTGAGTTTTTTGGTCCGTTTTCGGGGTTTTTTTGGTTATTTTTCAGTTTTATCTTTGGTTTTTCGGTTCGGTTTTATTGGAAACCTAAATCGACCCGAAAAAGTTTCAGTTTTTCGGTTTCGGTCTTTTTCGGTTTGGTTTTTCCGGGTTTTCGCTCGGCCCTACTTTGATTAATTAATTACTCCATTGACCTAGACTGTAAACGACGAGACGGGAAACCAAACAGAAGACAGAAACGTGAAAAAAAAAAAGAAAAAATAGAAAGTGGAAAACGAAAAAGCATGAAATGTGAAAACAACCAATTGCCATATGCTATAGACTTTTCGGGGGTCGTTACAAATGACAATAGGGTCGAGTCAAGACCCATACACAAATCCGCACAAGACCTGACCAACAAGTCAGGTCAGGTCAAGCATACGTTTTTAATCTAGGTCATTGGATCGAAGTATATCGATGTCATAAAATACGCTACACGAGTTTTAGGCGGTTAAGGGTCGTCTACCCTCTAATTTCGTTTAATGCTGTCTATTTACGCTTACTAATCGTCTAATCTATCTAATCACGGCTAATTATTTAAGATCTGAGGCTTCATCTACTGTCTAGAGTTGCCTATTAGAACAATGATGTATATTAGACCAATGGTCATCGACGAGTCCTTACATAGTGTGTGAAAAATCTCTATATGTATCATCATCCTTTTTTTTTTTTATACATATTGACTATTGGACCTCGATACCAATTTAGCCATAACACCTACCCAACCTAAGAATGTAAAACGATCCGCATCTCGTTTCTTAAAACATATTTTTTATTAAAATTTGATGATTATGGTATAAAAAGTGACATAAATCAGTAACCCTATAAATTCCTTAAATCTAAGGAAACACAAAATTCACCTCATATACGAGAAATGCATATGATTCCCTAGATTAATACTCCATCCATCCGTCCATAAACAAATGTCCCCTACGAAAATACGTACAATTTTGACCGATAATGTTTTCATATTTAGATTGCCAGAAAAAATTATTTCAAAAGTTAATCAAGTAGTTTATGGTTAGAACTATATGATGAAATTTTCAATTTTTTCATTTCGGTAATTTTGATATGAAAATTTTGATGGTCAAAGTTGCATGTATTTTCGTAGGGGATATTTTTTAGGGACGGAGGGAGTATAATAGTAATAAAATATCATGTGGTCCACATTTTTGTAGTTGTAATATTGGTATGATTATTAAAATATAATAAATAAAAAATCTAGGGTTGTTATAATAAAATTAATAAGGAACCTGAAATTTTATGTAAATTTAAACGGTTTCTTAAAAGTTATAAAATGTGTTAAGTTTGTGAAAATGGTTGAGTTAGCCGGTACGGATGCTCTAAGGAGAATTCATTTTATTTAATAGTTTATTTTGTGTCACGTAAAAGATAATGAATTTCTGGTCAACAATGAATTTTCCAATAGTAAATTGGAATGTACAAACTATAAGACTATAGAAGATACATAATTAGGAATTAGATATACGCATTTACTCACAATACCCTCTTTTGATGTCTTGAATTCTTCATATTTATTCGCATGAGAAGTAGTTAATTAAGCCAAGTCGATGTTTACTCTCAGATGTCAAGTGTCAACACATAAATTCCCAAGTATAAAAAAAAACCAATGTGTGAGAAAAATCAGGAGCTTAATAGAAAATTGTTTTGTATGATGGTATAGGACGAATCACTATGTAAGCGCATGCATAAAAGGACCATGAAACATGTGCGACATTTATTAGTACGGGAAAACCATAGAAGAAGTGGCATATCAAAATATTGTCAGACTAAACCAGACAAAAGAGTATATGATGGTTAGAAGTATACTAACGGGTACTCCCATGATCTCGGCATTTTTAGTGAAGGTGTGACTAAGATTTTGGCTTATTAAGACCTTTTCCAAGGTAATAAACTTTTAACGATCCATTGAGTAAAAAGAACTCTAAATGGGAGGAGCTGATAATACTATATCCTATATGAGTAAAGTTTGGACCTCCCATTTACAATTCATGAGAGTATAAAAAATGAGTTCAGGCTCGTGATCGTTTGAGTTGTGAAACTTTTAAGGATCCATGTCGAAACCTCAACGAGTACTCAACTAACTCAATCAACGATCGATATTACGTTGTAACTTGTAAGTATTTGTTTAGCTTCCGTAACCAAACCAACTTTTCAAAATTATGCATATCGAGTACTCTCGAGTTTTCTATCACTCAATAACACTAGAGGCCAACTTAAACTAAACCTATTCACGAGTTGCAGAGTGGTTATGGAATGCAATTTTCTTCCTTTTTTTCCCCGAAATTTGATAGAAATTTCTCCTTTAAGCTTGTTCTCTATTTTGGTAAATAGAAATCAATTGTGTCCTGCTAGTTCCAAACATAATGAACAATTGCATCAACTAAACATTCTTAAAATTAACTACGAGGAAGGAGAGTGTGAAAAACATTCATCTAGTTAAAGAAGAATTGATCAATCATTGTACTTAATTTGGGTTACTGGTACATTTTACTATGGTAAAAAACATCATGCATGGTAAGTTGGTAACTGTTAAAAAGCATAAAGAAACGTGACATCATAATCTCTCGAGATCACCAATTATTGGATATACATAAAACATGCAAATATTTGATTGATGATCAATATTGAAAACATGCATAAAATCTCTAACAAGTCAATCCTTAGCAATTAGCTTTTACTACATATTTATTCTCCTTGATTTATGTAATTTCTTACCATATCATTACAGAAGACTTGCTATAAATATAGCATTTTTAAACGTTAATAGGGTGGAGAATAATACACAAAATAAGTTATATACATCTTTCTCTTTCTTATATATTTTGTATTTTATCATATTAACAACTTGGGCATAACAACAACATTTGCTTGAATAGCTAAAACTTATACAATCATGTACTTTATAGTTTGTCCACAAGATTTTATGGTTTTTTTTTAAAAAAACTTCAACGTGTCAAATCAGCTCATAATGCTATATTAATTAATATTTTCTATTAGTAATATTAACCATTAAACCATTATTCATCCGGAGGTCGATGGAAGGTGTAGGGGTGGCAGTGCTTCCTTCTGCAATCGGTTTCATCCTAGAAAAAGCATCATTTTTCCCTGGGCAAACCCGTGGGCCGGTGCTAAGAGCCATTAAGTACTTGTTTGCCAAATCATGCCTGAACTCACCTTTTTCCGACAACCATCTATCGGGCTTGAATTCAAAAGCATCGCTTCCCCAAATTGATTTCATCCTACCTAGTGCGTACCATGAAAAGACAATTTCCATGTTGTGGTCAACACGGTGACCACTTGGAAGGGTGTCAGGTTGGACAACTACTCGTTGTTGAAATGGAGCGGGAGGGTAAAGTCTTAGGGTTTCACAAAATGCTGCATGAAGGTAAGCTAATTTATTCAATTCGTCTATACTAAAGATTTTAAACTTTCGTGCTTCTTCTTGAGGTAATACTGCTTTAAGTTCTCGTCTAATTTTCGCTTGCACAGACGGGTTTTTTGAAAGAAGCCAGATTAGCCAAGTGAGGGCTGAACCAGTTGTGTCTCGGCCAGTGGCATTTAGAACAATAACAATATCTCTCAAGACGTTGTATGGTTGTGCCTTGGATCCCATAAAATCATCACCAGCCATACAAAACTTAAGGGCATCAAAACCCTCTACCTGTCCTTTTATATCTTTGGTTTTCATCTTTATGAATTTTGTTGCAATACCATCAAGGGTTCTTTTGGCTTCTGTCATTTTTTTCTCCCCTTCAATATTTAGCCATCTTTGCATCTTCTACACAATGCCAGGAATGAGGTGGCGTTGTAACGTCCATAGCCGTTGCTAAAGGAATTTCAGGAAAACCAATGCTCAGGGAACTTGGGTTGTAACCGGTAACCATAGTGGAAGTGGAATCAAGCATAAGTCTTGTGAACAAATCTTGCAAGTCCACTACTTCATTTTTTTCTATAACATGCTTGAAAACTGGAATAAGTCCCTTTTCAAGATTGTCACGTACTAGCTTGATAGCAGTCTGGATGGTCCGTTTGTCATTAAAGAAAGCGCGAAGCATTTTCCTATATATCTTTTCTTCACTTGTCATGATCAGCATTGAACAAAACATCACCAGGAACATAAAAAATCATCTTGGCCTCCTCTCCTTTTTCGAAGTTGTCGAAATTTTTGCTCAATATGTAGTGAGCATTGGCGGGATCACATGTAAATAGTTTGTCAGTATTCCTAAACCAGATGCCTTTATGAAGAAAGGTTCCATTAGTTTCTTCTAGGATTTAGGTGACTTTGAAATTCGTATCCGCTATTCTAGTTGCTGTTATGCAGTTAGGTTCCAAGTTTAGTTGCAACCACAGTTGGAACCTAAGTATAATGATGGACAGAACAGTAAAGTTAAATGTACTTGAATTAAATCACACGCACATTTAACAACGGAGTTCACCCAACTGGGCTACGTCTCCGGGACACTAAAAGCTTACAATATATGATTTAAGTCTTAATGAAAAACTCTCAGACTCCCTCTAGGTTTTTCTGCCTATCTCTATATTGCTCCTACCTTATAACTATCACTCAAAATATCAATGTCATCCTACCATTGTTTTTCATTTAAAAGCTCACGGTGTATTCTCTCAAGAATGAATTATTTATAATTTAGAACACACTTTTTACAAACATAGTTATCAACTATTTATAGAAGTAAAAACAATCTTCTTTCTTCAAGATCTTGATGATTGTTTTTGACTCTTTTGATTGACTTCAATCTTTCCATATTACACGAGATACTTCAGCATTAGATTGACCTCAATCTTCATAAGTTAATACCTGTTAATAACTAGCTTGAAAATAGGAGTTAGTCTTTTCCTAAAACAAGGAACATATATAAGATAGTATCTTTTAGAGATAAAATCTTTCTGAAAATACTTTCAAACATTAACTCCATATTCTATTCAATCTAAATAGATCATACTGATTTTGATAGAACACATAGATTGAATTAAGTGATAAAGACTTGCATGAAAATAGAGATCTAGATTGCCTAATTTAAAGGAAACATATCTTTATAAACTAATCTCCTTATATTCTTTAGGCAACATCTTTCCTTATCACTTTAATATTCTCAATATATACAAACTAAAATGTTAAGAACATATGAGAATATATCCTGCATATTTTAAAACAAATAAATATCATTAAAGAATAGTTATGCAGAAATACAGAACTGGACAGAATCCTGCAGAACAGTAAGTTGGAACTGTGGTTGCAACTAAGGTTGCAACCTCACTTGTAAACTAAAACGTGTCTCAATTCTTAACAATCAACTAGCATTATTTAGTTCAAACCAATAGACAACAAATAGTTTATGAGCCAGAAATCTGGTCCTAACAATCTCCCCCTTTGTCATTGGTTTTGACAAATAATCTAAGTTTATGAAAAACACTGCACCTGCAAATTTGTTAGCAAACACAGTCTTTTACTGTATATCATTTTTCAGTGCTTTTGTGTTAACCATTTAAGCTCCCCCTGCAAGTTAGAATAGCAGGCATCATTTAAACACAGACAACTATTCATTCACCAGAGTTTCAGAACATATTCAAATTTCAAAAAAGAAACAGAATTCAGAAATAAATTGCAGAACAAACACAAGGCCAAAAATACTGGCACATGATAGTCTTAACACAGAATTTACAGAAACAGAAAATAAACTTGAAATTGAAAATGAAAGCATAAACATAAACCCATAAACTTCATTCTCCCCCTATTTGGCAGAACCCAGACACACTAGGATTTAAAGGGGTCTTCTGGAGTGAGGAGCTCTTTCTGATATAGGTGGATCTCTGATGATTTCTTCATCTTCCTCACTGCTGAGAGAGTAGCCACTGTCACTGCTGCTGTCATTGTCACTTTCTTTTATATTTTCAAGCAACCTCTTAATCTCATAATCATGAGTGTCTAGCTCAACCCCCTTCTCTTGATTGATGGCAAGCTGCTGTTCCAGATACCTTCTAACTCCTTTCTTTTTAGGAGCAGCACTTGTTGACTCTTTTTCTTTCCCTTTTTCACCAGTGATGTCATTCACATGGCCTTCTTTTAGAAGCTTTGCAGAGATGTACAAGGCAGGAGGACACTTGGTAAGTTTTTCAAATGAGTTTAGGACAGGATGAATGGAAGATGTGGGTACAACTTGAGACAGAATTAGTTCAGTGATCAAGCAAGGAAAGGGTAGCATAATGGAAGGAGCTTTGACATCACAAAAGTCTTTGATGAGGTTGAATACATGATTACCAAAGTTAATTGGTATTTTTGACATGATCGTATAGATGAAGACTGTCATATCCTTGTTAACTTTAGAAGGTTGTTTGGTTGGAGTCCAATTAAACTTAGCAATCTTATGCAACACATCAGCACTAAGAGTAAGTGAATAAGTTTTAATGGAATTTCCATCAAACTGATTTTCCTTGCCTGTAATGGCAAGAGCTACAACATGAATGTCATAATCACCACCACCCTCAGAAGGACTAGGAGAACCTAGAAACTTATTGATCAAATCAGGGATAAAATCTAGAGTGAGACCCCTCACATATACTCTCCCATATGCTGTATCACCCTCATCAAATACACCAACATTTAAATTGGCATAGAATTCCTTAACTAGTTCAGGAAAGTAGGAGTCAGGGTAGCTGATAGTTCTTTCTAAACCAACATCTTTTAATAATTTCTCAACATGCACCTGAATGTGCTTATCTCTAGCCAAATTCAATTGCCTTTCAGCATGAATCTCCCTATTAGCTAGTGCAATGAACCTGTCAGACATAATCCCATTCCAAAACCTAGGATCAACCTCATTAAAGAGAGTGTCATAAACATATTTAACAGAAATAGGGTTGTTCTGTAGGTTTCTACGAGGACGTTTTTTAACCCTACATTTCTTAGATTGGGTAGAAGAAGTCTCACCTACCTCGGCCTTAGAACCTGTACTGGTTTTGGATTGATTCATGAAGTCTCTAAGAGTGCTGTCATCTTCATAGTTGAGATTTGATTGATTAGGAGAAGTAGAAGACATGGTTGGAACTAAGGTTGCAACTGGACTTGGAATTTCGAAGAATGGGTTTGCAGAGAACCTAGGGTTTTTAATATAGAAGGAGAGAGAAAGTAATTCTGATTTGTTTAGTAATTTGGGATACTAAATGAGTTGGTATAAATAGCAATTAAGCCCAAATCCCTTTTTTTTTTAAAAAAATTATAGAAAAGATACACCCAAATCTCTTTTCGAAACAATTTTTCTGAAAAATAGAAAATTACCTTGCAACAGATATGGAAAATTTGAAATTCAAATTAATCAAGAAGGATACTGTTTTTATTAAGATAAATTCAGCAAACAATTTAGATATACATTCCAAAAATAAACAGATTTATCCAATATTTCGAATTTTAAGGAGTTGAAGTTTTGAAGATAATTTTGACTTGTTTCAAGAAAAAAAATAGCAATAATATATAGATGTACAACTTTGAAAATAAGATTCTAGTCATTTACTCAATAAGATATATTTATCATAGAATATCCTTAATAGAAATTAAGTCTTAGGAGCTTATATTGAGCAAATCTGTTTTTCTTCTACACAAAAACTAGATTGACGACCTCAGCAAGGAAATAGTATAAGTGATGTCAAAAATATCAAGACTTTGTCTTGGCCTTTTCATTTGTGTTGTTCATTATGATTATTATCATAGGCAGCATGACAATCTTTAGACAATCACTGATCTGTTCTGTATTTGAGAATGAGGTTTCAACTGGGGTTGCAACTGAGCTTGCAACCTTCTTGTAAAATTTGCACTTTGTGCTTGCAACTCTATTACCAGAGAGGTTTTAAGACAAATTATCCCACATCTGTTTTTGAGACACCAATTAGCGGCTTTTTCAATACAAAAACGTCATAGCTCAATCAAGACTTACCTTAGAAATAAAAAGTATTAAAGGTACTCAAAACAGACATACATAGAAAAAGTATTCAATTAGATCTATAGTGACATACCCCTATATAACTTCTTAAAGATTCAAACTTGTGAAGATATCTGCTAATTGTCTTTCAGTTGAAACATGTTCTAAAATTAAACTCTTTTCTTCAACTAGTTCTCTGATAAAATGGTGTCTTAGATCAATATGTTTAGTTCTGGAATGTTCTACTGGATTCTTTGCCAAATGTATAGCACTTTTGTTATCATAAAACAAAGTCAACACTTCTTGTTTAATATTATAATCATTTAACATTTGTTTCATCCATATAAGTTGAGTGTATCCACTTCTAGCTGCAATGTATTCTGCCTCAACAGTAGATAAAGAAATTCAGTTTTGTTTTTTACTAAACCATGAAATAAGATTATTCCCAAAATAAAAACAACCACCAGAAGTACTTTTTCTGTCATCTATATTACCAGCCCAATCTGCATCACAGTAACCAACAAGAAAGTGGTTTGTATCTTTAGAATACCATAGACCAAGATTAATAGTGCCTTTTATATATCTTAAAATCTTTTTGACAGTCAGAAGGTGAGATTCTAAAGGGTTTTCCTGATACCTGGCACATACTCCTACACTTAAGTAAAGATCTGGTCTACTAGCAGTTAAATAGAAAAGACTTCCAATCATAGATGTGTAAAGATTAGGACAGACACTCTTACCTTTATCATTCTTGGACAATTTTAAAGTAGTACTCATAGGAGTTCTTTTCTCTTTACTATCACTTAAACCAAATTTCTTGACAAGATTATCAGCATAATTACTTTGGCATAGAAAAATACCCTTTTCATTTTGTTTAACTTGCAATCCTAATAAGTAAGTTAATTCTCATCCACCAATCATTTCAAATTCATACTTCATATCAGAGATAAATTCAACAATTCTATTATCAGATGTGGAGCCAAACACAATGTCATCGACATAAATTTGAGCAATTATGATATCCTTAGTAGTTTTCTTAGTGAATAGAGTTTTATCAACTCCCCCTCTGTTAAAACCTTTTTTAATTAAGAACTTAGTTAACTCGTCATACCAAGCTCTAGGAGCTTGCTTTAAGCCATACAGAGCCTTTTTAAGTAAATAAACATGTTCAGCAAATTTTGGATTTTGGGTAAATTGGGAAAGTTTTTTTTTGGGTAAATTATGAGAGGTTTTTTTTTGTGGTAAAATTGGGGATAATTGTAGTGTTAGAGTGATGTTGATTTGATAAAAAAAAAATATTAATTTAATATAGGAAGGAGTTTGATGGTTGATGGTCAGAGTTTTTTTCGGGTAAAATTGGAAAAGTTTTTGAGTAAAATTGAGAAAATTTTTTATATACGAAAACAGAAATAAAAGAAGAAAAACAAAAATAAAAAAGAAATAAAAATAAAAATTCGACAGCTACATGGCATGCCACGCAGACGTGGCATTGAGCTGGGATTCCCAATCCCACGTATCTTATACCGCTGAGTAATTACAGTATGGAAAAAAAATTCCCGGTAAAAGTGGTGTCTTTTGACTTTCACTCCCTATAGGTTATGCATGTGCATGGATTATCTAACAGTCATGTCAAACTCGAGATTTATTGATAGTCCCTACAAACTCGAGATTATCTAACCAGTCATGTCAAACTCGAGATTTATTGAGATTTATATATACTCTGTGTACCTATAAAATAATATTTGATTTATTGGGAGTTAAAAAATTTTAAAAATCTGTCACAAATTAATTAAACTGTCATAAAACTGTCATAAATTAACTAAATTGTTACAAAACCGTCACAAAAACCGTCGCTAATAAGCTCGTAACAAAAAATATCATCGGTAATTCCGTCGCTATTTTGAGTAATTTTGTGTAGTGACTGCTCATTGATTTTTATTCTTATACTATGGAAAGAGTACAAATGTAAACAAAATCAATGACAACTGGGTTTATATATATATAGACGCTTGAATTTTAATGCTAATATACATTAGAAGATCTTCTTTTAGCTAGTAACGGGTAGACGTGTAAATTTCGACTACGCCAGGGGCCAATTGGCAGCGCACGGTTCTGATGTGGGGAACATCGTCAAATGTGGTTGCTCTGATCCCGATTTGGAAATTAACACCGTTTATAATAATGATGAAACCGATATAACACTCTACGTGCAAAAAACACCGAGATAAAAATGATGAAACCGATATAACACTCTTACGTCTAAAATATAGATACTCTCTACCAAGTCAACAAGGATGCTACAAATTTAAATATTTGAAAAGTACCAAAAACCATAACCAAATAAAAAATAGTACTGAACCAAAACTTATATGGAGTATTGGTGAAATGTTTACATCAAACCTTCAAGTGTAATTATTTTTAAGTATATCTTAATGCATTTCTCAATGTTCATCGATGTTTGGATTGGTCCCAAAAACTAGTGTGGTTATTAAATGCACGCCAAAACATAACGAGGCAACACTACAAAAAATACTCAAATAACGACGGGATTATTAACGGTATTTTTTGTTACGAGCTTATTAACGACGATTTTTGTGACGGTTTTGTGACAGTTTAGTCAATTTGCGACAGATTTGTGACAACTTTTTAAATTAGTGACAGACTTGCATGATGATACTTCCCTCTCATTTTGGAAACGTCTTATAAATCAATGATGAAGAAAATATTGGATAGTCCAGGTCCATCCATAACTAATAGAATTTTTGTGTATTTTTTATTTTAATTTGAGTGTATGCCCTATAAGATTATTCAATCTTCTAGTAGGGTTTTATTGGGTAGTTCCAGTGACGGCACTGAATATTTACTCCAATAAACTTCAAATGTAGTATTTTGTCACCTCATCATAACGAAATATTCGATATATATATCTCTCTGAAACAAATAAGCTTCACATGGTAACGCTAATGGTTTATATAAGTGGTATAATTTTTGCTCATTACTTTTTCTTGTAGAGAGATTAATTCTGGTAAATGAAGTGAGGTGTAGGACCAATCTCCTCCAAAATCAAGCTACTAAATATCATAATTATGATTACTGGTAGGAATATGGAGGTGCATTAATATGAGAAATTGTCAAAATAGGCATTAATGTGAGGTGCATTATTGGGTAGAATAAGCCTAGTTTAAATCAAATTTGGCAACTGGATAATTTAATAATGTGAATATTAATAATTATGATCATGCTAAGAAGCAATTGACTTATAAAATATAGACTCGCCGCCTAGCCGTACTTCTATAAATTGAGTTACAGAAATGGAACCATGCATTATACAAAATACTCGAACAATTACCAGAAAAATATAGAAAGACTTCCAAGATGGCAACATCCATAATATTGTTTCTGTCATCCTTTGGATACACAGAGATTATACTATCCACAATTTCCCTACTTTTTCTTTATAGTTTCTTGACAATCAAACATGGGCATCCAATAAATTGGCCCCTTGTAGGGATGACCCCAACTTTTGTACTCAACCCTCTTAATGGTCACGATAAGATCACCGAAATCCTAGAGGAAAATGGCGGCACCTTTTTCCTAAAAGGCATCTGGTTTACAAACACAGATAAAGTGTTCACATGTGATCCTGCCAATGTTCACTACATCTTGAGCCAAAAGTTTGATAACTTCGAGAAAGGGGAAGAGGCCAAGAAGATTTTCGACGTTCTTGGTGACTTGTTGTTCAATGCAGACCATGATGAATGGAGAAGAGACAGGAAAATGATTCGAGCGTTTTTCAATGACAGAAGATGCATACAGGCTACTGTGAAAGTAGTCCATGACAATCTTGAAAAAGGATTAATTCCAGTTTTTGAGCATGTTATAGCGAAAGGCGAAGTGGTGGACTTGCAAGATTTGTTTACAAGACTTATGCTTGATTCAACTTGCATGATGGCAACTGGATATAACCCTGGTTCCTTATCGAATGGCTTTCCAGAAATTCCACTAGCAAAGGCAATGGACGTCGTAAATGATAGGGTATTACAGCGACACTATATTCCTGGAGTAGTCTGGAGGTTACAAAGGTGGCTGGACGTTGGAGGTGAGAAAAAATTGACTCTAGCAAAGAGGACCCTTGATGATATTGCAACAAAGTTTATAAAGATGAAGGGAGAAGATATTGAACGAAATGTAGAAGGTTTTGATGCCTTGAAGTTTTTCATGACTGGAGATGATTTTTCCGGATCTAAAATACAACAACACAGCGTCTTAAGAGACGTTGTTGTTGTGTTAAATGCTGGTGGCCGAGACACAACTGGTTATGCCCTCACTTGGCTTTTCTGGCTTCTTTCAGAAAATCCTTCTGTAGAAACAAAGATTAGAAAAGAACTTGAAGCAATTTTACCAGTAGACGAAGTCGAAAAATTCAGACTCTTCAAAATAGATGAGTTAAATAAGTTGCCTTATCTTCATGCAGCTTTTTGTGAAACCCTAAGACTTTATCCTCCAGCTCCGTATCAACAAAGAGTCGCTGTCCAACCGGACACCCTTCCAAGTGGTCAACGTGTCAACCCTAAAATAGAAGTTCTCTTTTCATGGTATGCACTTGGTAGAATGAAGTCAATATGGGGAAATAATTGCCTTGAATTCAAGCCCGATAGATGGTTATCAGAGAAAGGAGAAATTAAGCATGATTTGGCAAACAAATACTTGATGGCCTTTAGCACTGGACCACGAGTTTGTCCGGGGAAAAATGATGCCTTTACTAGAATGAAAGTGATTGCAGCTTCTGTGATTCACAATTACGATGTAAAAACAGTAAAAGACCAGATTGTCACCCCTGCGCCTTCCATCGGCCTTCGGATGACTAACGGCTTGATGGTTAATCTCAGTAAGAGATGGGCATGCTATGGACGAAGTTGAACGGAAAACTTGAAATTTCTTTCTTCTCATTTAAGTCTTTGGAGTAGTAATTTAAGAATATTATATTCCAAGTGTTGTTCTTGTTTTAAATGTTGGTTAAGTTTATGTTGTCAACTTGTAATGTTGTTCATGATAATAAAGTTATCCCCTTTGCAATTTATTAAACACGTTCATCTCCCTAATTTATCTGCTATATCATACTTTATTTGATGTTCACATATATTGATTGTGTTTCTTAATTATCTATACAACTGATAGCAAGCTCTAATTATTTGCTCATTCCAACAGAACCCAACAACGGCAAAAAAACCATAATAAATTATATAGCTAAACGGCGACCCGGGCCATATGGACAGACAAGTGAGCGTAGAGATAAAGTCGGGGATTCGTGAAGAAATAAAATATAGAAGTATTATAGGTGCATAGGTGAGATTCGAAATAAAAGTAGCGTTTCCTTTGAAGAAATTATTTATTTTGTAAATGTAGCATAATAGTAAGCAGTAGAAAAGGCAAGACTAAATCCTATTCTCTACAGTGATTTATAAAATCTGGTTAGAAAGAAATAGAGATATCACAATAATGAAGTTACCTCAGGAGAAGGGTTAGCTATGGAGGCTGTAGCGATG